>NQII01001777.1:12326-180703 GCA_002778355.1 Clitarchus hookeri
ATGTACCAGTTAACCTTTTCAAGCAACAATAAAACTCGATTATGTGAACTCACAAATAAAGTGTAATTTATTAGTAAATTGGACCTAGAGACAACAGTGTCGACGTTTTTGTACGCCCTATCACTGAGGGCTAGCATCAAGTGCTGGCGCCTCACGGGCGTCTCGTCTTAGTTATGGATGAACCAAACTTCAGCATTTGGCAGGTATCAATATATATATATATATATATATGGTAATTTATATATGAATTACCAGAACAGAATTTTTTCTGTTTAAAATTGCACTGTTATTAATTAATTTCTTTGATAATATGATTCTATTAAATATTTTAAGGAACTTAGGAATCTTGTGGCTCGGCCAATCCTCATCTAGGTAATCATGGGTTCACTCCTAGGGCCTCAGCCAGCCTGTGGTGGTTATACTGTGTGGGACGTCCTTATTAGAAATTGTTCCTTTTTTTACCTTGGGATGTTCGATACCTCAGTTGCTGAGGTAGGGTAGCGCAGAAGTGGTAGCAGACCAAGGTTACTTTAGATGTGCTCTTGTGCATATATTTTGCATGCTAGTTTTTAACGCTTCCTCTAATCTCTTAATAGGTAATGTTTGGCCTTGAAGGTGGTGATAAGCATGTAAAATTATACGTTAAAATTATAAATTCAATCTGTAATTATTGGTGTTTTTGTGTTGTTATTTTTCCTTAACCATGGCTACTATAGTGTCTGAACTTCTGGTTCAGGATGAATTATCATTTGAATATGCTTTACGAATGGCCATCCCATCTGAAAATACTGTTGTGGCGCTCTGAAAAGCCCTGCGTTTGGCTCTTGAAGCAAACACACCTATTGACTCCAACGTTTATCACATAGATATTGACACTGAATATATAGCATATGCTACGAAGATTGTGATCCTTCAAGATCTTTAGAATAACCTTGAGGATGATGCTTCTGCTCAGTCATTTTTCAAAGTAAACTGTAAATGGCTTCCCTTTGTAGGCGAGTAAATAATGTATTCACTATAGAAGCAGATAATCTTTCTGATGTTCAAAAATCTTCCCTGTGCAATATTTTGCAATAGATTAAAAACCTGTTTTCTAGTATTTTTAAATCTGAGAATCAGTTTTTGGCCCAGGCTGCTACATCTCTCATTCTTGTGAAGGCATTTGACGCACTTGGTATTGCTGCATCAACAACTTGCACTTTTGTGTGCTCTGCTCCTGACAGAGGTGGCCACATTCCTGTATGTACCTCTGCTCCTGTTCCCTACGCATCAGTGCCATTGTCTGGACAAATGTTTTTCACTTCACCTTCTACTAGTCAAAATTGTGGTGTGATTTTCATAACTCCACTCACTATGGCTACCGCGGTGTTGAATCCACAGAGGAATGTATTTTTTTGTTAACTAATCCACTAGAGTGAATGTTAAGAAAAATTTATTGCAACCGATTAATTACATATTCCTAAGTTTATAGATTTTTTTTAAATACTTGTTACATTAATACTTAGCAATAATGTTCCTGATGCTTAAGTTTTAGAACTCATTTACCCTTTCACCCAAGTTTCCCTGAGTGAGACTAACAGTTAGGCTATTATTAAGTTGGTTCTTTGACATATATAATAAATACATATTATTTAATTTGGTTTCTTCCAGGTTTCTCACTAATTTGAAACCACAACTTTTTAACTGCCTACAGGCGCCTGTTGAGCCATTGTCAGTTTGCATTAGTAAACATTAAGAAGCAGCAACTATTTTCAAGTTAGTGTTGCCCGAGATTGACTATTCTTGAAGGTCGGATTCCACAAGAGAGATGCTGATTTTTGTATGGGAATCTCACTACCTTGGCCCATTTGGGAAAATGTGTATTCATTCCCAGAATATTAGATATTCTGATTAAATACGGGAAAATAAGGTATCGCATTTTAAAAATACTAAATATAAACGGGATTTCAAAAGGAAAGATTCTGAAGTTAAGCAAAAATCTGATCTTAACCAAATTGATACCAAATGTATGTCAGGACGACCTAATGAGTCTGACGATAAGGAGAAAAGTCCCAAGGAACCTGACCCTCATTCAGCTTCGGTGGAGAAAAGAAAACCACCTGTGTGTCATTATTGTGGTAAAGTAGGTCATATTACATCCAAGAGCTGGTTCCGAAAATACTGTTCCAGCAAGCAGAAAATGCGAGCTGTCTTGCTCGTCAGTCATGTTTGGGAAATGCTCAGTATAATACTCACATATTACAGTCCATTAGGCTCGCCTGTGTTCCAACACATTTTTAGTCCTTTGGACACTTAGCCATTTCAATACTGAATATTGTATTGCTAGGGTGCATATTCCAAATGTTTTTGGCATTCAGAAAGTTAAAACTACCCATGTTGAAGCAATTTTGGGGAGTTTTGCTCTTAATACCATAGCAAATTAAGGATCTGCAGATACTATGTTTTCTACTAAACTTTTTGAAGAATTGAAAGAAAATTGAATTGTGAAATCCATTGCGCATTCCAAGCTTAAGTGCTGTACAGATTCTCGTGAGCTCCTGCTAATCTCATGTTCTGTCATTACAAATGTAAATATATCATGTTTTACTTGGATGCATTATTGGAGCTTGTTTTATTGCTTCATGTGGAATGATTTTAGACATGTAAAATAAGCATATTTTCTTCAAGTTTAGGCCTAATCTCAAAATTTAATTTGTGAACAATGAACCAAGGTAGTGTATTTCTTCAGAAATGAATCCTGCATTTGAATCTCAACAATGTATTGATCCCTTTGGACATTATAATAATGAACAAAGTCTGGTGTTTAAATAAATATGTGTACGGTTCCCTATGGTACTTACCTCTGAACTTCGATTCACAGATCTTTTGGAATACGAAATTAAGATAATTTGTAAACCATATGTCAAAAGTCACCCTTAAAATTTTGCACCTCCAAAATGAAGTTGCTGAGGCAACAGATTCGGGATTGGTTAGACAAGGGAGTTATCGAGCAAACAACATCACAGTATTCTAGCCCTGCATTATTCATCTAGAAACCAAATGGTAAACAGAGAATGGTTGTTTACTATCACAAAGTTAATCAAAAATTATAATTGAGTTTGTGCTTTTGCCAGATTTACATTCATCCAACGATACGTTTGGGAGAGCCAAATTGTTCACTACTATTGACTTCAATGCTTGCTATCATCAAATCCCATTTACTAAAGAGTCGAAACAAGGAACTTATATAAATTTACCAGTGTACCTGACGAGTTAGCTACATGTGAACAAGTTCTGTCTCATTTGTTAGATATGATTTTTCATGATGTTAAGTTTAAATATGTCTACAATTATTTGGACGATATGGTAGTTAAGTCTGAAAGTTTGATCAAAACCTACAACAGTTTATAGAAGTACTGTCTCACCTGGGAAGGCTAGGTTGACTCTCAATCTCAGCAAACTAAAATTTTCAATACATGACATCTCATTTCTAGGTCACAAAATGCCTTCTAAAGTTATGTATATTCATCTTGACCTCACTAAATCAATACATACATTTCTTTCACCCCATTTGGTAAATTTATCCTTGATCTGGCAGAGAAAGCTGCTGCTCTGAATAAATTACAAAAAAGGAATGTGAAATTTGCATGAGGCGAAGAGCAACAAATTTCATTTGAAATTTTAGCAGATAACATTATTAATTCTCGAGCTATTTTGATAGCGGACTTTTAGAAATATTTCCTCCAACGAATGGACGCCTCCAGTTTCGTTGTGGGGCAGTCCTTGCCCAGGAAATTAACGGTGTCCGTTAGGCAATCGCTTTTGCATCCCGAACTTTAATTTTATCAGGAGAAAAAGATCATCCATATATTAATTAGAATGTTGGGCTGTTGTTTTCAGATTAGATAAATTTAGGCAATATTTGGAACAGTCAGTATTCTTGTTGGAGACAAATAACAACGCTTTATATTGGCCCTTGGTTCTGCTGTGGTTACCTTTCCCACGCTTCCTGCTGATGTGGTAAGTTAAATTGGGTATTAGTGCAATGTAGTTTTCTTGGTATGAGGTATGTTTGAATTTTTGTATTTTCGTTGGATAAACATTTGCTGTCACCACTGTCCTGTTTTCTGGCGTGATCTGTGTTGGGGGGAGAAGCATGTACCGTTTTAATTTATTGGCACTGCTTGTTTGGTAATAATTGTGTTGTTTCCTTACCATTAGGTAAGTAATATATATGTTGGACTTGGGGTTTGTTTACGTTCTTCGTGTGTTCTCTGTTTCTATATTTATATAAAATTAACTTGTTTTCATAAAAGTGTGGTTCTTGGGAATTCGTTGATTTCGGTTTGCTGTCCCTCGGCCTTCTGGCAATGAAAGTCTGGGAATGAGGTCGGATCGAGTGTAACCCCATTATCCAAGACAACGTGCTCCTCTCGTAACAACTTTCTGCTTGGGAATTCTTCAATTTTCACCTGTAGGTCAGCAAACCTGACATATATTATCCAGCATACCAAATTGATAATATGAATTATGCATGTGCCTGACACGCTTTCTAACTATACTTATGTAATCTCCTAAAATTTGGCTGATGTAAAAATAATTAATTAATAAGTTAAAATTAATATACCCAGTGGCACCACTGATTGAAAGAAAAATCTAAAGTTAAAATTTAGTTAAAGGCTAAGTAATATATTAAAACATTTTGTTAAAATGTAACTGATAAACATATTTATAATTTATTATCTTAGAGTTTTTACATCATCTTAACTTCATACAGAATTACATAAGTTATGTGCTGTTAAATGTGATATATATAATTTTTTAAGATAATTTAAATAAAATTACCTCAACCGTTAATAAATTGGTTTTAAATTGCACCCTGTTTGTTGTTATTTTTTTTGGTAATAGGTTTCTTTTTCATATTGTGAAGAACCCAGGGAATATTTGATGTTTTTTTTTAAGTTTAGTTTCAATGGCGTGGTGAAACTAAATTTGGAGTTTGACTTAATCTCCATTGCCTGCAATGACTACGAAAATAGTAACGAAAAAAGCGAAGAACACAATATATGGATATTTTTCAAGTTGTAAGGCAATTGTGTTGTGAAACTGAAGCATATATTGTTTTGTTAGTTTTTTGTTACTATTTTCGTAGTCATTATAGACCATGGAATTAACACATAAAAATCCTAATTCTTTTCCAGGGAATCTTGTGGCTCAGCCAATGTTCTTTATTTTTTAAGCTCATCTAGGTAATCATGGGTTCACGCCTAGGGCCTCAGCCTGCCTGCGGTGGTTTGGCTGTGCGGGACGTCCTGAGTAGAAACTGTATTTAATTTTTTTTACCTTGGGTTGTTCGATACCTCAGTTGCTAGGGTAGGGAAGCGCCGTAGTAACTCAAAAATTTTTATATAATTTGAAATAAAAAATGTCTTTCACCAGACGAAAATTTCTAGTAAAATTCTCTAGGGCTTACAGCTTTTGCAATACTGACAAAAAGTACAAACATTTCTTCAAAAAAAGTAGAGATTTTTTTGAGTGATGAAGTTTTATTCTGTTTACATCCGATGTAAAGGGCGACGTATCAAAACAGAGCCACGATAAGCATACCTTAAATGTTTTTCAGGGTTGCGTAGGAAGAATAAGAAAAGGGAACAGAATAAAAAAGTAGGTGATGCGGCTTTTTTCAAGTTATCTTTAGATTTTTTAACCCAGTCGAAATGATTTTAAAGGTTGTTTTAAAAACCTCCTTTTGTTTTTAATTTACGAATATGTCACCCACTGCAAGACTCTAGTCATAAAACAATTCAAATCTTATCACTATCCTTAACAGTAAAAATGCCGTTAGCCACACGGCAATTTAAATAGTTCGCCTTCATTAAAAAAAAACCTTTTTCCGAAAACTGTTTATTGTAAAATAAATTTGAACTTCACTTAATTGAAATAAGTTTTATAGATGACTAACACTGTACATTAGTGTAAAGAAAAAATTAAATTTTTATTTCGGAAGAGTTCTACCTAGCCACTTACTTGACTTTGGGGCGAACAGTAGATGTTACGCCCATAGAAATGTAGCAGAAAGAAGAACTTGGATTGGACACTGTGTCCAGTAGTTTAGAATAAAGCATTTCCGTAGGACACTCGCCTCAACGTGAAATCAAGTGGCCACGCTATAATTTTATGACACTCTAATAAAGGTAAAAGAATGATACGTGTCTAAAGATCCCTGTAAAGTTTCTGTACAGAAAATTAAGCATTTAAAACTGATTATAAATCATTCGTCTCAGCTATTTTCAAGCCTAGAAAATAATCCTCGCAGTTGAAATGAGAAATTGAAACTTTTCTTTTGGCACGAAAAGTTTCTTAAATACTTTTCGTGTTTAGGCACCACTGTAAAATATGGTGCTGATTTTTAGTCACTTGGTATTTATTTACCAGACCTCTGCAAAGCAACTGATGCGCTGGCTAGGTTATAGGCCATTCACGGTTATTTCCAACTTTTCTAAACCCCTGGTTAAGTTCTACTTTGAAAATATTTATCTGCCTCATGTAAGCAAAGCTTAACTAAGTTTAGAAAACCACGCCAAAGGGACAACGCGCCACATTCGTGAGCATTCAGCGTAATAATGTTTTGCATAAGTGTTATTTCTTATTAGGCATTACCAACATACCTATTTACTCTCGGTTTTTATTCACATCAGTTACAAATGAAGAACTATAATTAATACACCAATATAAGTAAACAGTAAATATAATACAATATAAGGAACTTTTGTGTTGACGTGAGTCTAAACCGCGTGCGATACATGGCACATTTAGGAAACAATTAAGCACGCCATACGCGATACGTGGGGGGATTTTTCAAACGTTTATTTGAAAAATTTTTAAGAAACCACAAATAGACTATATGAGAGCAGCGATGGCGAGCGAAGGGCTTCTATCTCGCTGGAAGTGAACCCGAGAGCAGTCGGCGCAAACACATTTTCTCTCTTCCATGTTTCTGCCGGCGCGGCGCCGTCTGCGCACGGGCCAAGAATGGAGATACCCGCGAGATTAGTAATTATGATGCAAGCCTTAAAAATATTCCTGCTGTGATTAAGAAAGGAGGTGGGGTTTGGAGGGCGGTTGGAAACAGCCAGGAGGACGAGAATGTTATGGAGTTTCTCTTTCTCCTCCAAGGACTCTCTTCTCATCACGCTTCGCGCTGGACCACACGTGTCGTCGAGGAGGAGGGATGGTGAGGAAGGGAACATTTTTCGTTTTCGGTCTGGGGGAAGTAATTTCCGCAGGTGCGCGAGAGTAATACGTTAGGCGACCACCGCGGAGCTGAAGACGTTTATCCAGCCGGACGCCCGCCTGTATACACGGACCTTCGCGGGTTTCACAGATTGTTCCGCTTATTTCTCCCGTGAAACGTTCGTAAACTTCTTTCGGACAGTGTACAACCATCGTCACAACGTTCTCTCTCCGTCAACGATATCACTTCAGTGTTCAGGATAAACCTAATAATATGCGTTCATTTTCGGAGGTGGATCGTTCCAATTAAGGAAGGGTAAATTGTTTCGTGATCAATGACGGAGTACGGTTCTTGAAGGTAAAAGTCGGCCCAGAAGGCCAAAATAGGAAATATATGTCCTTACAGATATAACGAAATCATTCTAAGCTAAGCAAAAGTTTACCTGATACTAATTGAATGTACTTTAAGAGCGTACTGTTTAAATGGCAACTGGATATTACTATAGCAATAAATAACAGAAAAAAAGAAAAGGGAGGGTTTCTGCATTCATTTTTANTGACGGAGTACGGTTCTTGAAGGTAAAAGTCGGCCCAGAAGGCCAAAATAGGAAATATATGTCCTTACAGATATAAAGAAATCATTCTAAGCTAAGCAAAAGTTTACCTGATACTAATTGAATGTACTTTAAGAGCGTACTGTTTAAATGGCAACTGGATATTACTATAGCAATAAATAACAGAAAAAAAGAAAAGGGAGGGTTTCTGCATTCATTTTTAATTAATTGTGTAAAAAAATTTTCTACATTTCATTTTACACGACAGAATATTAAGGATATTCAAATATTTACCTAAATACGTTGGTTGCTAACCATTTTGCATCACCCTAACTTACGTATCAGAAAAAAAAATAAAAAATCGTAACAAAGAGCCTGCCTATGTTATGCAAACTTCCAGTATGCAAAAAAATTAGCAATTAAGATAGTTGTTGCTGGATATACAAAAATTATAATAATATATTCACAAAAAAAATGTATAAGTAATTTTTATTGTAAATGCACAAAGGCGATGATAATTGATGGTTTGCCAAAAAAAATTCAGTAGGCGTCCCTTTTAGTTAAGATGCTAATGTTTTATCTGTAACTACACATCAACGGTGTTTTTCAATAGTGGTTTTCAGTGATATAACATTTTTACAGATTATATATTATGACTAATCAGTCGAATAAAATTGTGTTCAAAAGTGGGGGGAGATGTTTTATTTAGTTATGCGGGTTCGCTACTTCTATTTACGACAAAATTCCACACAATTTTTTTTGTAGATTTCCGATCGATATTCATTAAATATTGTTTCGAGCTATATGAAATTTAATACGAAACTCTGTGTTAGACTTTGAATGGAATCCTTTTTAATATATTTATATTTACAGCCCGATTCCTTTCTTAGGAATTAGATTGGGTGAGAGATTATGTTCGACATCTCTCCCATAGTTTGTTTCTCTACTGACCATTCGGCTACAGTGCCTAACTTATAGCGTTTTCATTTTTTCCCATCTCCTCGCAATAAATATTCAGATACTGATTAGAAACTTGTGTGTGAAGACGACTAATCTATCTACAATTATATTTTGATAATAGGTTATATTTCCGCTGGGACCCATAAAAATTAGGTCTTCAATGCTTTCTTTGATCCGCAAGAAACATATTAAATAATTCTCTATTCTTTTTCATAACATTTCGTTTGCCTAGGTGTTCCTTTTTTAGGAATTATCTCAGTACAATATATTTTTTTTATAGATAAAAGCAATTAAATATCTAGTAGGTAAAATGTATCCTCCAAAAATTGTTCTGTCGTGTCACTTTTTCACGTAGACTACCTGTCATCTCAAAAGAGTATAAAATATTGTGTGTTCGTTTATGTTTTATAAACCGAGGCATTTTAAGAAGAACATGCACCTCTTCATATTGTACCAACTACGAAGTGGTATGCCGCGTACACTTTGAAGGCACGAGTGAACAGAAAATATGTTGAAAATATTCGCAGTTGGTTACGAAGGATGGCTACCTACATTAACTTTTCTCATTTTACATCTCCGTGCATTCATTTTCCACGTGAATGAGGCGTTACAAGATTATAGACACTGGATTACATATTACATTTACGTTAGCAGAGGCTGGTTGTGCCATTTATTACGCGATATTAGATTCTTATTTATGTTATTTCTGAATAAGGTATGCATTTAATGGCGTTAAAAATTTGCTGTTTTTGATGTATGGCTGATATTAATTAAAAATACTCTTACGGGTTTCGTGAAAATAGAATATGTTTCTAATGACGTTATTCTTATTTATTCAAATCCAGTGAATAAAATTCACTGGACGTGAAGCAATAGAAAAACATTTTAGGTGCTAGAAGTTTGTAGTATCTTCAAATACACACACTAATTAGTATAAGCTATTCATGTAGCAAATGCAGTAAACATTCTTAGAATTCTTGGCTCTAGAGAATCTGACTAATCCAGTTAATTTTTTATTCATGTTGAAACATTATTTCGATTAATGTCTTCTGTTTAACCAAAAGTAATTTATAAACAATAATTCTGGGCGTACATCGGAATATTTATTCTCATATAATATGACGCACATGTGTCTGATAAATTACATAATTAATGTTAGAGTTATACCTATTATTGAAAAAACACCTTTACTTGACCGTTACTTGTAACCGTAATTTTATTATGTATAATTCAGCTGAAAAAGAAAAAGAAAATTACTTGCCGGCTATATAAAATTAGGAACATGGAATCGCATTATTAGCAATTTATACCTGACATCTCGTAAATCATATTAATAGTTCAAGTATCACAACAGGCAGAATTCGACGTGAATGTAGAAAAAAATTATCAGAGGAAAGTGTTTTGCAGATATTAAGGCATATCTGTTCCTACTGCACAAACTGACACAGACTTTAAATACAAAACACTTTTCAGAATTAAAGAATTTATTTTGATAATTAACTTGAAATTACAAATTACAATAAATTTTTTAAATTTTTTGTATCACTTTTCAAAATATGGACAAAATAAACCTGTCATTACATAAATTGCTGTTTATAGCAAATACGAAATATTTTATTTACTTTTTTTAAGTATTTGAAAGAAACTAATAATTAATTCAGAAGAAATTTGTAACACACTGAGCAAGTTGTATCTGGGTTTTTAGATGTGTGAATTTGTATACCAGATATTCATGATTAAATCATAATAAACCCCACAGTGGGGTAGATAAGTACAAATGAAGCATATTTTATTCAGAAACCAATAGTCTAATGTCCATAGCTAACCTGCTAATGGCAGTGGCAATGTGCAGGGGAGGGTATGCAACCTTTTGTACGTGGAATTGTAACCAGCCTGTGCGCAGGTCTGCGTGCATACTTGGAGGAAGTTCCTTTAAATGCTCGTGAGGCGATGTGGTTTCAGCAGGGCGGGACCCCACCTCATTTCGCCATTGCGGTTCGCCGGCACCTCGTCATGCAATTCCCGAACCGGTGGATAGGTAGGGGAGGCCCATAGCATGGTCAGCACACTCACCTGATATCACACCACCTGAATTCTGGCTGTGGGGCCACACAACATCGATGGTGTATGCCGCACCACTTGACACGTGGGATGAGCTCAATACGCCGGAAATCTATGCACATGTGGGTCACATTATGTTTCAGCGCTGCACCGCCTGTGTGACCAACGGTGGCGGACACTATGAACAGACACTTTGAACATACATATCGAACAATCACACTGTCCCCATGCCTTGAACCCAAGTGTGTAAATAAAGGGTCATTTCATTGCATTGCCTGTAACCTAGTTTGTGTGATTGCCTACCCGCCCCTGCACATGGCCACTTCCATTAGCGGGTTAACTATGGACGTAAGATTATTAGTTCATTGACTTGATATGCTCCATTTGTACTTATCTACCCAACTCTTGTGTTTATTATCATTTGTTCGTGACAATCCATATATATATATATATATATATATATATATATATATATATATATGCGACTTGAATATTGATGATAAGCTTAATGCACACTAAAATAAATGTAGTTTGTTATACTGTGATCGTTTTTTAGCTGACAATCAGTTTAAAGGTTCATTTTCCAAGATGGCATGTCGGGTATTATGGAATACTAGGTATGTCATAATACCCGACGTAAAAGTATAGTATTCCCTATAACCCGACAAAATGTACTGAATAAAAACATAGTTAAAAAATGAGTTTTGAGTATAATATTGATAGCTAAACAATAATTATTAATTATATAAACAGTTATATAGCCTAATTTAAAACCAAAGTACATTGTTTTAAAAGCTAAATCCATTGGAATGGAAACAAAACATAATTTTTCTGTTATTTGAAAATTATTCTACAGTCTAGACTTACAAATCATTTGTTTTCAGATGTGTTTTGTCTATTTAACCCCCACCCCATTGGCTAGCTGCAAGAGTTTAAATTTTTTTTGCTTCTAATATGCCTGGAAAGAAGGAAAATGAGGGAAAGAAGCAAAAGCTTTGGTTTCAGACGCAGATGGCTAAGGCTATAGAAGCTGTTCGTGAGAGAAGATGGGGTACTTTAAGGCGTCCAAGGAATTCCAGGTTCCCAGAGCGTCTCTCTTCTGCCTTGTCAACAGTAAGGAGAAAAATGCAAAGGTAGCAGCCTCAACTACTCTTGGCCGTAAGCCAGTGTTTCCTAAAGAACTACAAGACAATTTACATAAATATTTAGTTGAGATGGAGGCCATGTTCTATGGGCTCACAAATAAGGAACCCGAAACTTTCAGTCCGTAAACCCATGGGTACATCTTTTGCCAGAGTCAGGGGATTTAATAAAGAAGAAGTAGACAAGTTTTTTGACCTAATCGATGTTGTTTTCAAAAAACACAACTATCCTCCTAACAGGATATTTAATGTAGACGAAACAGGTTTGTCTGCGGTTCAAAGTAAAGTTCCTCGTGTAGTAGGCCTAAAAGGAAAGAGCCAAATTGGGTCCCTTACTTCAGCTGAAAAAGGTTCTCTCGTTACCATCATTCCATGCATGAGTGCAGGAGGTGACCGTACCCCGTCTCTTGTGATATTTCCGAGGAAGAACATGAATGAACAACTTCTGAGATGTGGTCCACCAGGGACCACCGCATAGTGCCACCCATCTGGTTGGATACAGACAAACATTTTTACTAAGTTGTTCTAAACATTTAATTGCTGTAAGAAAACCCTCAGCTGAGTCACCTGTCCTGCTTCTCCTTGACGGGCACACAACCCACAAACGTAACATTGACGTAATTAATTTAGCAAGGAAATGTCATGTTACAATTTTATGTCCACCCCTCACCTGTTCGCATAAAATCCAACCCTTGGATATAACCTTTATGGGTCCATTAAAGTCTTACTATAGTCAGGAAGTGAAATCTTTTTTAAGGCATAGCTCAAGGCCCTTGAGTATTTTTTAAGTGATGGAACTGTTTGGCAGGGCCTACCTTAAAGTACAACGTGATGACATAGCAGTAAACGGCTTCAAAGTGACTGGTATTTAACCTGTCAAAAAAAATGTTTTTAGCATGAAGATTTTATTGCTTCTACACTCACTGTTCCAAGGCCTCAGACTATGAGACTAACAAATGACCCTCTTCCATGTTCGTCTACAAGCTCTGATTCACCTCAACCCTGTTGTTTCTAGAGTCCTGATGTGGTTATCCCTGATACGTCTAAGTCAACAAATTTTGTCCTACCCATAGAGATATCACTACCAGCTCCAAAAAAGCAGTAGTCAAATAGAGGCAGGAAAGCTGGATCTTCTTCTATTATAACCTACTCCCCATATACAAAAAGTTAAAGGAAGAACTGAAAGAAAAGGACAAACAAAAGGAACCAAAAGCTTTAAAAAAAAAAAAAAANAACGTTACCGAGCGTTACACTTTTTCATAAGTGACTCCCAGCCGCAACCTAATTTAAGACGTTGTCACGTCAAAAAAAAAAAAAAGAAACCGAACATTCCAAGACCCTCTGTTAAGAAATTAAACTTAGACTGACCTTCTAGAACAAAACCTACTTGAGATGACTCCAGTGTAAGCAGTTATGAATCGTTCCATTCTGATGTATCATCTGTAATGCGCTTCATGCCATCAACTAAAAAAACCACTGATAAAAAATATTTTATATGCTGGCATATTCAATTAACAAAAAACCTTGGGCTATTTCATGAAACCAAACAATGTAAACTTCACTTTCATTTTGCGATGTTCACAGAAAATGGCGGACTACAGCACACAACAAACCCTTTTACAAAGTGGCAGACAGGTTTCGATAATTCTTTTTACTGAGCAGACTGCTCTAAAACGGCACCTACGACGAACTAAATTTAATTAAAATCGCAAATGCAAAAATAATTCAGTGTATTTACAATATTCCGACACCACCAGCATTTCGATAAATTATAAGTGCTCAATGACAATGACATTTCACCAGGCGTGTGGAGACCATAGATAATGGAGACCGTTCACATAACCATAATGTTCGCATGCTCTACTAACATTTCTAAATGTTTTTAAAGTTTTTACTCTATAACTTAGAAAAAGATTACATTAGTCATTGAGCATAATTTTTACCTAAATGTTGTATTTATCAATAAATTTCAACATTATAATTTTTAATGCTGATTACTATTTTCTACTACAATCATCTGAAAGACCGCCAACATAATAACACGCATCCCGCAACAACCATACGCTGACACAGTACTTTGCAAATGGGGGCGTTTACTGTTTACATGCGTGTAGGTTGGTCACAACGTCTTTAAAACTTTACTGAAGTTACATGAAACAGGGAATAGTGCTGTATTTAAAAGGAAAATAATAAAATAAGTACAAATATTTTGTTTATCTGTCATATAAAAAGGTGAAACTATAAAAAAACAATAAAAGTATAATAACCGCGGTAATGATAATCTAAATTTTAGACGTAAATTTCAAAATACTGCAAATAGTACAAAATTAAAAAACGTATATATATCATATGCTAGCGTTACAGAAAGTATGTTTTTTCGTCATACTTGTCTGTTTTGAATCTGACTTAGGGAATGGTTTTAATCTGGTATTTTTGGTATTATAAAAGACTCCAAATCGGTACTCTTGTAATGTGATTCATGCCTGGAGTTGATATTGACTTAAAACTCTACAAACTCAACTGTGCTATAAAATAAGAAAACGAAGTTTCGCATTATGCTCAAAGTACTTTCTAATAACCTGTGTTGAGAATAAACCANGTGCTATAAAATAAGAAAACGAAGTTTCGCATTATGCTCAAAGTACTTTCTAATAACCTGTGTTGAGAATAAACCGGGTCAGTACCTGGCCCGATTTCATGTCTAATTAATGACGAATGTCAAATATTATAATTCATCAAAAAATTATCAAAAATATATTTTATGTGCAGTATTTCCTATCACGTTTGGAATAAAAGATAATCTTANAGGTCAGTACCTGGCCCGATTTCATGTCTAATTAATGACGAATGTCGAATATTAATTCATCAAAAAATTATCAAAAATATATTTTATGTGCAGTATTTCCTATCACGTTTGGAATAAAAGATAATCTTAAAGAAAACATAAATTTAAAAAAATCTTTTGTTTACAAAGAAATATTTAAGAATACAAATAATCGCAAAACGTATGTTTAAACTGATTACAGAATACTTACGTAGATAAGCGGAATTGTCAACTAGATGGGCACAATTCCAGAAAAACATTATTTTACACACACATTTCCATTCATATTTGCATAAATTTTACTACTGTTAAAATGCAAACGATGAGAGAAATGATTTATTTTCTTACAGAAACAATCGTAATTTTTACAAAAAAAAAAGTGTAATAATTTGGATGTGTTTTCGTTCTCCCGCTTTTACATGTTCGGCAAGCCAGAGGCCAGGAAGCGGTTCTCGCAAACAAATCACTCACGATAATCATCTCTGTCCTGAAACCAATGCTATTCAAAGGAGGGGAGAAAAAATCTTGTCAGAGAGGTGGCAGAGAAGATAATTTGGTTTCCCCGTGGCCACAGTCCCTCTTTGTTCTTCAGCGTCCTCGTTCCTCTTACGGTCGCTGCCGCGAGATGCTTATCTCGCAGAATCCCAGATAAGTTTTTATTCGGGACGTCGTCGCCGGGGACCGTTCAAATTTTCCTGCTCCAGTCCGCTGCAAACGAATTAATTTCGCGTCGCTGCATTTTATCTTGTGGAGAAATGTTGTGTCCCGAAAGGGTGTGGACGTTTGAATGTGGGAACGACGATGTCGCTGGCAGTCGGCGGTTTCCACCGGTGGCCGCCCTACGTTCGGGCGCTAATTTTTATCGACCTTACCTGGAGGGAGGCCAACTTTCATTTTACTGGTGTGTTATTAGAGCGAATTGGTGGTCGCCCACCGTTTAAAATTGGATCAATGGTCAACTTCGAAAACGTGCTTTTAAATTTTTTTTTATAAAGGTTTAGTGCGCATATTTTTTAAATGTCTAGTGCACATATTTCAAAGCAACTTTATTTTTTGTGATTAATATTCAGAAATAAATAAAACAAATAAAAAAGAGGTTTTTATAATATTTAACAAATGTATACTACGAATCTTTTATAAACACGACTTCGTGATTGTATACCAGTTCCTTTCGTTGTGTTTAAGGCTAATGAGGCAGTTGATGAAGATGCCAATTTCACCTTTTGAACTGTTTCTCCCTGTGCACCAATAACTTAAATAACCAGCTGTATGCAGTTATGTTACATCCTGCTTAATCAAACCGATTAATCAGCTACTTTGTGAGACGATTGAATGGGGAAGATGGATAGAATGTTCTTTCAATATATCACTCACGAGTCTCTTTACGAAAACTTCACTCGGAAAATGTTATCCTTTCTTTAGTCATGACACGGTTTTGTCTCTAGAACTTTAAAAAAGGTACAGCAGCTTTAACCATTACCCGTAAAGTGGTCTTATATTCAGTTCCTCGTAATCCATGGACGCGTGTGCCGTTTTAAATGTAAATCAACATTAGAAATGCACTGTTATTAGTATTTCAATTGTTTCATAAAAATATTATCTTAACCGGTAAATTCTGGTCTTAGAAATACGTTTTCCAAGTGACGTCAAAATTGTATTTTTAAAAAATCTTGAATAAATAACGCTTTGTGTGTTAGAAATTTCCGGAAGATTGTTCGTAGAATTAACTTGTAATTTATTTAGCATCACTCTGCAAATTACTATAAGTGTGCAAAGCATAAGTTATTGAGCATTATGTCTGCGGCGTAACACGTGTGACATTTACAACGAAACCCACTTTGCCCAGAGTTTAACGTAGGTCCTGTAAAGTATAGCTGACGGGATGATTTTCAAGTGCCAATAAATTCTGCAACCACGTAATTTCGTTGCAACATTCTGTCTGCTAAAACCGGTTACCTCAGTTTTATGTCAGGCATTAAAGGCGGGCAAGAAACCTGGACGGAGAAAGGCTGACGCCAGTTTTCAGCGCCGGCGATTAGCATCGATTCAAACGAGATTCACCCGAGATCACGATGCTGAACGTCAACATGAATGGGCGTGGTTGTCTTTAAAGGCTGTTCACGATATAGTGATCACTTTTGAAATCAACCTTTCAGAAATGCCATTGTCCCTACCTGATTGCATATCAATGAGCGTACTGAGTGGTGTTCACGCAGTAAAGATGGTAACGAAGCAGAGAAAGTAGTTCCAAGTCTTAATATTGAATTTAATGTGTTAGGTAAATATTTTTAAAAACTGAAATTATATTTTTTTGCTTTCTGTTTCTTTAATATATTTAACTACAAGAAATCTGAGGTTTTTTTAAATATTAACTTTCCGTTTAATTTCACAGATTCACATTACCAAGGAATGAATAAAGTTATCAGGCCATGGAATGTTAATTTTACAAATAACGGAAGAATACACAATGGGCATATACATAGATCATAAGCAGGGCTTTCCAAAGTGCTCAGTTTACCACGAACAAATTATGCATGCGTGAGTGAAGGGGTGGGGGTAGGGAACTATGCATTTGCTCATGAGTGAGTTGAAAGGAAAAAAATTGTAGTTCGTTCTGAAGGCCCCCCTCGTACTTGGAGCTATTTTTCGCGTTTGAGTCCGAGAAGCGCGTGAGCGACAATGGCGATGCTGCCACGCGCATCAAGTGCCCTATAACCACTAAGCGCAAGGCTCTGAACTGGCGTGCAGTGTTCTCGTCATCGTGCGTGTACTTGTATGGGACTTTCAGCGGCGAACATATTATTTTATTGATGGAAATTCTGTAGGAAGTTTCAGTGCAGGGCCCTTGAGTAATTATTTTATGCACCTGACGCGTATGTTTTGAGATACAACTCTTTGAAAAAGACTTTTTTTTTGAAATTTTGAAATACTCAAAAGTGGTGTTTCTAATGCGCGTGACGTCTTGAAAGCACTCAACAGCCTCCGTCTGAAGGGTGTGTTCTTTTCGCAGATCAACACATTAGACGCACATTTAATAGTTTCGCAGAAAAAAACGGAAATTGTCTAACAATCTGTAACGCAGTTGAAGCGCCAGGTAGGTGGGAGCCTTAATCCGTACGTTGCGGAAGGAGCATCGCAAGTGGACTGCGGTGACGGACCGGCTTGCATGCGTGTGGCATGAATGTGGGAAGAGGCGGTGCTGCGTAACACGTTAAGCCATAAAAACGTGTTTCCATTAATGGTTATTGTATGAAGGCGTGTTGGCTGTCGAAGAGAGGATGTTTGAAGGGAGGGACGCGTGTAGGGAGAGATCCTGGAGGGAAGGATGAAAGGCTGAACGCCTAGGCCGTAAAGAGAGTTTATGAGTGGCTTGCCGACGGGAATTAGACGGGTTGTAGGGGGTTTTAGCGCACTGCCAAGACCGGAGCGCCGCTGTAAACAAACTAGTTGCGAGTGGTCACGCGATGTGACGTCAGGGGGCGCCCGCACGCGCTATGCCGGGCAAATGTGCACGCGGTCAGCTGAACCATCTCTCTCTTGAGCGCTCGGAGGTCTCGAGGAGGCCGACAGGCTGGGGATCATACCGAGAATCCGCTTTCAGCACAAAGTCTCTTCCAATTCATTTTTATTAACGTCCGCATATTGCGCCTGGCTGTGGCAGGAGTGGAGTGAAGGGATTTGGACAGCTCTTAGCATCGAGGTCTTAAGAGCCGATGATGGTGAAGTGAGGTGAGTATGTAAGGGAAACGGTAGCTCCCCGAGTTAAACCGCTGACCAACGGCATCGTATGGCACGATTTTCATGTGCCAAAATCCAGGCGAGTAGTCTAACCACTGCACAACCGTGGCCCCCAGTTGTGGCAGGGTTAACGCGGATGAGGTATGGGGAAGCTGGCGCAAGGGCTGCCCCATCGCACGTACAGACCCTTCATTCCCAGCACGCCTGTGAGTTGTATGAGTTGGGGCTAAAATCGCGGTGGAATTATGACCTGGAAGTCGATTCTTGAGCTGTTACGAGATTATTTAATTGTTGCATTCCGAATTCGCATTCGGTAGGACCGAAGTTCGAGTCCCGATCCGGCCATTTTGATATCGGTTTCCTGTGGTTTTCCAAAAAATACCCAAGGCGAACGCTGGGATGGTTCCTTACTACAAACTATAACCGATTCCTTCCCCGATCCTGCTTCACTGAGCTACTTGCACCATCTCTAATGACCTCGTTGTCGACGAGATGTTGAGCTCTACCTACCTCCTTGAACTATCGAAATTCATCGCTTGAATATCAAAACGGTAATCTCTCTTCGAAAGGTAGTTTATTCATGAATACAGAACTCGAAATGCGCAATAATTCTGTGAGATATCGTTTTCATTCTCTGACTTTTTTTACAAGGCAGTGGGAAACACGCACACGCAATAGGAATAGCGTATTTGTTCAGCACACTGGACGCACTCCAAGGAAATTTAACTTAATATATAAATACAGTCTAAACATGAGACAGGGAAAATTTAACCACTGAAAAAAGTGGGAACTCGAACTCGCAAAGTATTGTTACTGTAATTGACTGATTTTTACTAATCCACTGTAGGTCTTCCCAGCTTCGTATCGATGTGAAATGGCCACCAATTGTGAATGTTGTATCATTATTCTGAGTCATGGAAGCTGTTCCACGTGTAACAGCGTTTAGCTTTAAAACTTAATTATTCTTTTACAATATGTAAAACAAGAATTTCAAAATTTTTCCTTTTAAAATGATAGCTACACATTCGCCAATGTCTCAGTATAAATATATTTAGCAAAAAAATAGCTATGTGTTGATACAGTGTCTGTTTGCGGATTTGTTCATATTTTTGGAGAGCTTCTAACTACGTTATGCCCATAGACACGACCGGTCTAGCAGCCAATGAACTAATTCAGAATGAAATCATTAATTTCGAAAGTGTTCTGATTTTAGAATTGCATAATGGAAACCACCTGGAAATTTCCGGCAAATTCGTGATGGGATTAAAGCACAAAATATCGAGAATTGTGCCCCTATAAGAAAACCAAATACCTGAGGCAAACGTTAACACCACAGTAGTTTTCTCCAATCTGTTCACTTAAGAAATTACGTTCGAAAATTTCCTGCACACAGGGACATAACATCAAGCCACGGAACATCGAATGGAAAGTGACTAAATAATTTTAAAAGCCCTGCTTAGATTTCTCTGCATTCTTATTTTGTGTCTTTCTGCCACATATCACAATTAATATTACCATACTAATCTCTAGTGATGACTTCCCAACCATTATATATAGGCTCTTTACTATTACATAAGTTTTTTTAATAGTCCTGCTCACGATTTACTGTTCTCTTCATTTGCTATCCTTCCGTCATGTGTAAGGGACATTATTCATGCGTCAGTCAGGTGAAAAACCGGAATCACTGGAAACTTAATGCATTAATAATATGTAATTTCGTGTTCTGTAATGTGTATAAAGAAGAAAACATCATCTTGGTTCGCCATAATCTTAAATATAACGCTCTGAATACAACGTCAAGACGTGGAACTATTTTTCTTAATTCGCTGACAACTTAACTGGGAGAATACCTGCCTGTGTGCACGGTAGCATCTATTCAGTGAATAGGTTCTTACTTTTTCTTTTAAAGGTTGATTTACAAAGTGATTACTTTACCGTTAACAGCCTTTACCTGAAATACTGCAAACACTTTGTTGCTTCCTTGTTCCTTCTCGCAACCTACACTTGTGCTGCAATCTACGATTTTACAAATGAAATATTGGGACCACACTGAATAGAGTGGTTAAATATTTAATTTCACAATATGTTCAAGTACCAGTTGATAAGAATGTGAATTTTTGAATTAATTGTTGACTCGGTAAGACTAACTATGTTAAACATCACGAATTAAGCAAAAAGTAAAACACGGCCTAATTTATATCGGTACATTTTTTTCTCTTCCTTATATTTCACAGTTTATGTATAAAAACACATGCTATTTTGCTGAATGTTGTATTTGATATTGTACTGTGATTCAAAGAGAACAGTAAATAATAAAAAACTAAGTACTTATTTTACAGTTGTGTTCTACCGTAACTTTATATATATGTGTCTGTGTGTGTTTGAGCATGTATATATATACAGGATGAGTTGATAATGTATGCTAACTCCACATAAGAGTAATCCTTAGGACAAATAAATAGGGAAACATACAAGGGTTATTCGGAAAGTAAGGACCAATTTCTTATAAAACATAAACCAACACATATTTTTTTCAAAAAACGTTTTTTATTTAATTTCTTACATGTTTTTCTATTTTTCTACATGAATTTCATATTTGTTTAAACATGTGTCATAACTTTCTACAAGCTATTGTATGTCTNGTTTTTCTATTTTTCTACATGAATTTCATATTTGTTTAAACATGTGTCATAACTTTCTACAAGCTATTGTATGTCTAAGTCATAGACGTCTGCCGTCTGTGAGAATAATCAGTCTGTAACTGCTACTTTCACTTCGTTATCTGTGGCAAAATGCTTGCCTACCTAAAAGGGGTTTGCCTTTAGGTAGCGGAACAAGTGAAAATCGCTCGGCGCCAAGTCTGGAATGAACAGTTGGTGGTCAATCTGTTCCCANCCTTTAGGTAGCGGAACAAGTGAAAATCGCTCGGCGCCAAGTCTGGAATGAACAGTTGGTGGTCAATCTGTTCCCATCGAAAAGATCTGATCAGATTTTGGGTGTGAATTGCAGAATGAGGTATGGCATTGTCATGCAGCAACAAAAATCCAAACGTCAGAAGGCCAAGTTGNTTTGGGTGTGAATTGCAGAATGAGGTATGGCATTGTCATGCAGCAACAAAAATCCAAACGTCAGAAGGCCAAGTTACTTATTTCGTATTGCACGTTGAAGTTTAGTCAGGGTAGCGCAGTAAGCGGCTGCATTGATTGTTGTCCCTTGCTGTNCTTATTTCGTATTGCACGTTGAAGTTTAGTCAGGGTAGCGCAGTAAGCGGCTGCATTGATTGTTGTCCCTTGCTGTATAAACTCTACTAACAAGACTCCATGTATATCCCAAAACACGGTTGCCATAACCTTGCGTGTTCAGATTGTCCGCTTGGCCTTGACTTTGACTGGTGATGTTGGGTGACGCCATTCCATTGACTGACGTTTAGACTCTGGGGTGATGTGAGAAACCCACGTCTCGTCCCCTGTGACAATATTCTCTAAAAATTTATCACATTCCTTATGATAACGGTCCAAAAAATCAACAGCCAAATTCATTCTTTTCATTTGGTGTTCCTCAGTATGCAGCCTGGGAACCCAACGTGCGCACAATTTGTGAAATTGCAAATTTTCAGAAACAATTTTGTGGAAAGTTGTTCTATCTTCATTCGAAAACTCCAATGCTAACTAAAGTTGAAATTGTGAATCGCTGGTCTTCACGAATGTTTTTGTCCACTACTTTGACGAAATCTTCTGTGATCACTGATGGTCGGCCTGATCGTGGTTCAAAATGGACATTTTCCCGTCCGTCCTAGAAAGCTCTCACCCACTTACGCACTTTGCTGTCACTCATCGCATTGGGGCCATACACTTGACAAATCTGTCGATGAACTTCCGTTGCTGAAACGTTCCTTGCTGTCAAAAACCGAATCACTGACCGTATTTCACAGTCGACGGGCTGATCAATTGTTTTAAACATTTTGAACTGACACTGTAAACAGCACACGGCGTCGTTTGACGAGCAAGGCATGCCGGGAGTCGGTGCTCATGCGCGTTACAGTGTTCGCGCGAAATTAGATTAGCTACGGCTATTTGGACCTTACTTTCCGAATAACCCTCGTATATACGACTTAGGCCCTGTAGTGATTTCCGAGGGTGGTAGAGGCCCTGGAACGTTGCGATTTTAAATGTGTTACTAAGCGATGCATTGGAAACCACTTGCTATTAAGCAACGAAATATGGCATACAAGCAAACGTTTACTGTGAAAGTTACCACACATAACAGCTTTGCAGAGAATACACCCCTTCGTAATTAAATAGAGTTGGTACCATCTAATTGCTTAGGACTTTGTTACCCTGCGCTTGAAGCAATTTGACATCACACGTTTGTAATCACCATTAAAAAATCAAAAGAAAAGTTCGCCTTGGTAGTATCCGCTAATCCCTACCGTTTCCTGGGAAATCAACCGTTTATTTGGAAAGCAGATTAATGATTGCTTGGGAGATAGGCAGCTTGTACCACTGTAGTGCATGACGTGTGAACTGATACCGTGACTAATGTCCCTATCCTATTGAACAGGTTTATAATATTGTGGACGGCTGAGAGGTTACTGCGCACAAGTGCCCCATTGCATTAGTTTCTTTTGTCGTACCAATTGGCGACGAGCTCGCCTGAATGCTAGCATTGCATTGGTAGTTTACACATCAGGCAGTTCTTCACAACCTGTGTGATTGAGTGGAGTGAGGCCCTCAGTACTGTGGCGTGGTAGTAAGCCCACTGCTCGGCTGACCAACCATTCAGGGTGGTGACTATTTAAAACTGACGGTGTTACTCCCGCCATGAAATTTGGCCATCGTAAGAGACGGACGTAATATGAGACCCCCTCCCCACTCCTGGATTTGCGACACCAATGCTGCAGAGCTGCCGACTATCCTATAAGGTTGCTGCGTTGGTTACGACTTTTACTACTTCTTCACTTCTCTCGGCTGGCGGTGTTGTAATACTAGAATTCCGATGCTGCAGAAATTCCTGAGATTCCTTATTAATCGCACTAATTTAGTGTTTCACTTCATTGTCGACACAGTCCATCCTTTCACTTCTGACACCAGTGTTACATGGCGACTAAGGGGCTTATCTGAGTTCGTGATTAATCGAGGTCTTAATGCAAATAAAATAAATTAATTTGATTTTTAGTTTATTCCCACATATATTATTTACAGCATCAAACTGTCTATCTCCACTGTTTATCTTTTTATTTATCAGTAAGCACAATATTTAATGTCTTTTTTCAATCTAATTAATGTCCTTCATAATATCTCTGTTTGGTTATAGTCAACTCGTACTCATCATTAACACACGTTCAGTCTATCTAATGCCGTAATTTGTAATGTCTTTCACTTACGCATAAAGTACAATAGTCCAGCTCGCAGTCATAATCTTCATTACTCTGATGTTCGCAGTCGCAAATTTTCCTCCCGCTCGCGCTGGTCACTTGTCTCGCCGCGTGCTTCTCTTCTCGCTAGTCGTCTATCGCTGAAACTCGCCTATTCAACAATTGCCGTCTCGGAGGCCCGACGCACTATTACACACACCGAGTCTAGTTGAGAGAAGTGAGGTCTGTAATCCAGAGCATTTTTCAGATGTCTCAAAGACACCCGATGCCCAAGGTCGGGAGCGGCACGCGCCCTGACAGGCATAACAAGCACGCTTTGTAGACATTCCTTTGTGAAAAGTCGCTGCGTCTCCAGTTGCAACTGATAGCTAGCGCGCTTCAATAAATCATCCGTGCCTCGCACGCTCAGAGTGGCCGCCTGTAACAATATTTTCTTACTTATGAGAGATGAAAAAAGTCCAGTATGTTCTCAACAATTTTTGTGAGTTTACTTTAAATGTCTTCTATTCTAAATAATAACGTTAATCGCGAATAGAATAAGACACAGGCCTAGTACTTTCGCTAGTTTATTCAGTAATATGAGGCCACTTCAATGTGAGACTAAAATTGAATGAAATGATGCAAATGGTTAGGGCGTGAGAAAACTAGTATGACTCGCAGTGATTTTAGTGCGAAACAGACAATAGCGCACAATCGTTAGTAGTTACAGGGTACAGCTTAATGGTGGTGCACCACTAACTGGCTGACGTAGAGTGGAAAAAATATTAACGATAACTGTATAACATTTTAAACTGGTTTAAAATTAAAATGCAATAATATCAACAAAAAAATGAAAAACTTATTTCTCTGGCCACCTCTTAACATTAAGAATAACGGAAGACCAAGAACTGCATTTCATAATTTTCTGTCTTCGTTTGTGTGTGTGTGTGTGTGTGTGTGGGGAGAGAGGGGGAAAGAGAGAGGGAGAGAGATAGAGAGAGATAGAAAGAGAGAGAGAGCAAGAAGGTTTTTGGTTTTTATAAAAGCTTGAATTAACAATGAACCAGAAGTATGCGCTTCACACAAGTGTATCTCTAGCGTATTGTGAAAGGTTTTTTATAAAGCGGCGTGCAAAACACGGTGCGATGGCATGGAGTGGAATGCCAGATAGTAACTTTTTCAAACTAGTTTTATCTGAAAGCTCTTCCTCGTATGTAGTTTCAAAGTAAAACTTCATTCAGTGTGCCTCAGCATCGCGAATGTGACACTCCTTCGATAAGCATTTCTTTAACAATAAATTCACATCTTCACTGATAACGAAGTGTCATATTCCATTTGAAACAGAAAATTTCCGATACTGTAAATCTGATGCGATATATCAAGTAAAAATGGCAGAGGCAAGGATATCATTACTGAATTACGCGTAGTTTTACTTTTCAGTTAGCGTGTCCATAAAAGCGTCCCGAAAATAAAGAAGAGGGTGGTGCGAAAAAAAAAAAGTATCTAATGTCTAGGTACTACATTGTCAAAGAACTAACATTATATTTAACTCTATCAGAAAAGGAACTATTATCATCTAATGTGACACTTCCTTGCATTTTCACTTTTCATACTCTTCTTTTTTTATTGTTATTATTGGACGTTGTAGAAGGAAAATTATTGTATTCTAACGTTATTTTAATTTTAATTATGATATTTTCTTGTGTGCAAAAGTGGCTGAGCTATGTGTATCATTGCTCTCAGTGGCAGATTCCACAAATACTCAAGAAAACAGTCAACCTTCGCTAATGTCTGGCCACCTACCTTTGGACCCACCTACCTGAAATGCTAGTGTGGGTGAGGCGTGGAAAAAATGGATCGCAGGCTGTGGCATATTATACCGCGTCGCCTCCTCTGCTCTCAAGGTGTCGTAATGACATTCAGTATCTTCTTCATTCATAGTGTATTTATGGTACTTAAATAAATTTGTTTCAAATCGTCACAAGATGCCAGAGGGGTATATCTCATTTCGCGAGGGATGGAGGTCTTATTAAAAAGAAAAGAACAAAATTAACTTTTTAATTTATTCACACGGCTATCATTTACGATATTTAACTACCTGTTTCCACATTTATTCTTCCTATTCTCACTGAGCGTGATAATTAGTATCTATTTAAATTCAAATTGAAACATTTATTCTGAAAAGTGGTTTTGTCATATAACTGACAAAAGTAAGATACATGGCTATCTAGAACGTGCATCCCTACATATGCCATTCATGCATATTAAAAAAAAAATGTAACTCAGTAATCCATTGTGTGTCCCTTTACAAAATAAATAATAGATCCCTCTAGCGAATTGTCTCTAGTATGATTAAAGATCTATGACATGGCCATCTGCGATCATTCGTAGCATTATGAAACAGTTTAATGTTGTTTTGAAGTTAAATAGCTAGCAATGCTGTGCACATAATATAGGCGTTTAAAATGGCTGTACACTGAAAACGCCTTCCTGTGAGAGTGATGACGATGGCGCTACAAGTGCACTGATCGCTAACGCGCCTAGAAAGATAAAACGATGCATACGAAAGTCTGAGTCGGATAAACAGTACAAAATAAAATGTGCTAAGGTCAGTGATGAGCCTTATAACAACAACGCAGGTAAACATACCCGCACCAGGCGATCGTAAATATTTCCTGAAATTTAATGAGGATGTGTAAATTACGTATTCTTAGCAAATAAACGATATTGAAAGCAGAAACCTCTAAGATGTGTATCTGCAAGGTTTGATTGAATTAGTGCCAGTGAATAAACACAGACCAAGGAAAGGAGAAGACTTCACAATCAGAATACACTCAGTAAAGTATTATGCTGAGAAAGAAGGCACGAAAGAACAAGTTTGTAAGAAAGGAATCCTTTGCATTCACGATACAACCTCAAAACGAATGCAAATGTCAATATAGTTGATCAGACTGGCAGGTAACCCAATGATGGACGAGAGGCAAATGTGAACAGTAGAACGAATGCTATGTCTTCAGAAGTTTGTGACCAAGTTGCCCGACGTATTGAATCGTTTAAGGCCCAACTGGTTCAATCATGTGCTTGAATGCTGTCGTGAATGTAGAGATTATGCACAGTTTATTTTCAGAAAAATTCCCACAATCCAAAGTGACTTACTGGTTTTATTACAAATATTTTAAATAAAACTATTCTTTGAGGTTTGGTAGGCCACAAGTGAATGTCTGCGGTAAGTGTGAAGAGTTGAAAACAATACCTTAAAGTTGCTCTTCAAATGACAGTGCCCTAGAAACAGCTGCTGCAGAATTAGCAGTGCATACGCGCAAGTACAAAAAGTTCTATAACAAACTGAAACAGAATAACACAAAATGTGAAATGAAGATAATATAATGGGTATTGCAATGAACTTTATGCAGAATGCGCCTCTTCCTCATATTCCCGTACAAGAAGATTTCAACTACTGGCAGATACAGGTTTTTGTTTTAGGAATTAATGATTTGAAAATCAGTAATGCATATTTCCACGTGGTTCATGAAGGTTTGAGGGGAAAAGGTGCAAATGAAGTATGCACTTTACTGCAGGAATAGGGGACCTCAGTGGCTGTGTGGTTAGACTGATCGCCTCCCACCAAGGTGAACTGGGCTCAATCCCCGGCCGGATCACTCCCGAATTTTTGCAAGTGGGAATCGTGCCGGACGATGTCACTGGTCGGTGGATTTTCTCGGGCATCTCCCGTTTCCCCCACCCTTATATTCCAGCGCTGCTCCATTGTCACCTCATTTCACCATCGTCGGATCTGAAGACCTAATTGTTAAGAGCCACCTAAAATATCTAAACTCAACTCCACTGAAGGAATACATCAACAATAATATTCCCGATTGTGTTAAGGAGAGACATGTTTTTTAGATGACTGCCCAGGTCAGAACAGAAACCACACAGTTGTGCGGTTTTTGCTGACAGAAGCATCTTCGAAAAGATTTGTCAATATCTTTCATTATATTCCGATAAGAGATCTCTCACTCTTTCCTACCATATAACCGTGATTTTTGTGTCGATAAGAAGAAATTACGTCGTGTGGATAGAATTTACATTCCTGAAGAGTATATCTAATAGACTTGTTGCTGGTGCGAGTTCCCTCTGTAAATTCACCTCAACATTACATACTTACAATTATTGCAAAAATTTCAAGACTTAGTGGCCTACGTTCTACAAAAGAATCATATGGAAAAGCAGTTTTGAAAGAAATGAAGGTATCATTTCAAGTCTTGAACTATTGCATGTTTGACTATGACAGCTCCAAACCATGTGTTGTAACAACACGGAACATCATCGATCGATTAATTACAAACACCTTTAGAATCATAAAACTAAGAGGGAGACTGCCATAATTGCCTAGTGAAAAGGCTTACAGGGGTGCACCCCATACCTATCAATGAAAAGAAGATAGGTGGTCGATATTAAACAACTACAGTTGCATACTTTGATTTTATAGGGACAATGGTGAGTGGAAACATGTTGACGTGTTAAGATCCTGACGCAGATGAGGAATACTAAATAGTTTTCCTTAAAACATTAATTATCCTACTTTCCGAAGGAAAGAGAGGCTTATATCACTTTCCTCTGTGTGTTGGTGTGTGTAAGCTTGTATATGTGTGTGTCTTTACGTGTGTGAGTCGCCCCCTTTCAATTTTTTTTTATCCATTAGCCGAATTTCACAAAACTCGGTACACATATAGTACTAAAAAAGGAAACTTGACTATTAAAGTTTTCGACCAGACCGGGTAATTACTTTCAAAATGGAGGTAACTTTAAAATTTAGGGTGATGCTATATCACGGAAACCATTTAACCGATTTAAAAAAAATTTTGTATGCTCGCAGCGCAAGATGTAAGCATTGCATTCAGAGGTAAATATTTTTGTTAGGCAGACATTTTGGAAGATAGCACCACTTTAAAAATTTATCTTAGATTTTATATCTCAAAAATTACTAAACCAATTTTTGTCAATTTTGGTACGGACGTAGTACTATGATACGCCATGTAAATGTAAGTAATTAAATTAATTAGGCGCGTATTTTTAAAATAGTGTCCATACAAATATTTTACGATTATTTGGTATCACTACTATATAGTTAGACCAATTTCAACAAACGTGCGTACGCTGTATTTATTACAAAAATCATATCAGCAAATAAAAACCACTACTTTCTTCAATTTTGTATGATAGTGCTGCATGAATTAATAAAGTTTATTTATAACATATCGGTAAACAATGACAGATTGATACCAAATTTGACAAGCAAGTAGTACGGCGTTAGGTGATGATAACTAATATTGTTTAGGTGTGTTAGACATTTATTTAAAAAATGGCGGCGATATAGCTATTTTAGTGTCGTATGTTATATCGTCGATACCATGTAATTATTTCTAATGAAACATTGTATGCTTGCTGTTTATATTACAACCAACAAATGTGTCAACACAAAATATCTTTTGTCCACCATTTTGTAAAATAGTATCACATGATAAATTAAAATAACGTGGTGTCTCCTGAAAAACTACCGATTTCAACCAAATTTGGCAAACAAGTTGCACTATGGCAGACCATGTAAACTAACAAACATTGATAAGGCAATATCTTCAAAATGGCGGCCATATAAAAATATTAACTCTGAATTTTTTATCTACGAAGCTACAAAACTAATTTGAACTTTACTTTGTATGTTGAAAGTATCAATTATATCCGACAATATTGTCTAATAAAAGCCATATTTCTCCGCCCTTTTTAAGATAGCCCCACATGAAATAATATAGTTTTTATGCCGTGTCTAGATAAACAATAAACCGATTGTTTTCAAATTTGTTGAAGAAGCTTTACTGTGGTAGGCATATTAATTTATGTGTTATAAGTGCGTTAAGTCTCTTATTCTTCGAATGGTGCCTATACAAACATTTAAGCTTAGTGTGCTATATCTACGAAACTACGATACATGTTTAAATTTAAGTTTGTATAGTGTATCTGTGCCAATCATCGAATGTGCTAATATATTTACTTTTTGTCCTTAATTTATGAAGATCGCCACATAAACAATGGATATTTTATGCCATATCTCGAGGACCAATAAATAGAATCATACCCAAATTTGACGAAATATTGCCAGAGTAGAGTATGCAAATTGAGATGTGTTATATGCGGCAAGCATGTTTTAATGGGATTAACATAATTTATATAATTTGTTATATCTATTAAACTTTTGAACAAAATTCAACCAAATTTGTATGCAAACATAATTAATAAGAAGCATAATTTATGCCTACATAGATCGTCTTTCGCTTGATTTTTTTTGCAGAATATTGACACGTGAGTAGATTGAACGTTATGCTAAATTTCCAGAACAATTCAACTAATTTCCACCAAATTTTAGACAAATACCGAAGACATTGCATAATTTACATGATTTAAATATAGCCAGACATTGATTTTCAAAATAGGAGGCCATATGTTTGTCCTATATATTTAATATTTTAACCAAATAAAAAAAACTTTTTATGTTGCCGTTATCAATTAGAAACTTCGTATAGAGAATATTTTTGGGCAGTTTTTATAAGATAGCCCTGTTCAAAAAATAAAATTTTTATGCAATATATTGGATACCAATCAACGGATATCCACCAAATTTTTCACACAAGTAGTGTTATGGCAGGCCATGGAAATTATGTGTTTTTAATAGCTCAGAAACTTATTTTCAAAATGATGGCCGTGTAAAATTATGGTTGATGAACCCTTTAATTTTAAACAATTAGACTGATTACATCCGTAGTCGATGCTCCGAATCCTACCTCCGTGATGCAGTTTTACGTATTTTTTCATATGTCTCTGGTTTCATCTCAAATGATGTTGCTGTTAATGAGACGTCAACGCTTACCTACCATCAAAGCTTTTGAAAACTACACAAAAATATAATTGCACCCATGTTGAGGAAAGTAGGCTCACTAGTTATCAGTATTTTCTGGTTATTATTAAATTTATGCTATTTGTGCCTACTCAGCTATTATTATATCATCATAATATGTAGATGTGTGTGTGACAATAATTATTTTACTTTTTATTTTGAAACATATGTAAGTCATTCAATAAATATGTTGAATTGTATACGCATTATGCTATCGGAAATGTTAGCAAGTACGTAAATTATGGTTAAGGTTTCATTGTGACTGCAAATTAGTAAGTTTTCATGTGTTGTAAATGAGACAGTAATGTTCGTTCTGTTTATTTTGAAACGGTGTGTAAATCAATGCACACAAATTTACAATAACGTTATCTGAAATGTTACCCAATATGAAAATCATTGTTAAGGGTTAAGTATTACTGTATATAGGTGTGTTTTGTGTGTTGTTAAAGAATTATTCATATATGTAAATATATTCTTTACAGTTAAGTTTCTCAAAACTTTATATTTCATTATTTAACCCCTTTTAGAATAAGCTATTCAATTATATTCCACATCTATATCTCTCCATTTGTTTCAGTCACTTAAATTACACTCATTATTTTGACATGTTTTGTATGTATATTGGCATAATTCCAAATGTCTTCCACTTACGTATCCAGTTCAATATTCCCTCCCGCTAGTCTCTCTCTCCACTGTAGCGATGCTCGCAGTCCACAGACTTCACTCCCGCTGATCACTCTCGCCTCCACTCAACGCTCTATTGGCTCGTCGCTTTGCTTCCTTAGCAAACCTGTCGCTTAATGTCGCACAATCCTCCAAACTCTCAAATCTCAGGCTGTAAGCTCGGAGGCCCGTCGCGGCTTAAGTAGTATTGCTGGCCCGATTCAGGACCCCCCGCACCCTGAGTCACGCTGAAAGAGGCTATGGCATTGAACAGCACATTATTTCAAAGATAACCACATAAAACTAATCCACTGAAGGTCAGGGGTGCACGAGTCACAATAGGCTTTCCATGGTGGCACGCGGTGGCTTGCCTTTGTAAATCGCCGCCCACATTTCATATGTATACACTGTCCTTACCTTCGCACACTCCTTCGTTCGCTCTCACGGGACTACGCAAGGAAAGCGATGCAGATCATTATCATGTAACAGTGCCTCCTCCTCAAGTCTGTTCGTCCCAAACTGACTCTGCAACATTTGAACTTTCGTAGAGTGTCAGTCTTCGATGTAGGTAGCATATGGCTTTGCCCGAGAGCCTTGACAAATCCGAAATACCCCAACATTGATCTTGTATATAATCCTATAGGCGCCTTCCCAACATTTATGAAGCTTCGAGCAGTACCCTTTTCGACACTGTGGGTTGTACAGCCACACCATTTGTCCTTCTTGAAATGACTCGCCCGACATTATACTGCCATACCTGGTCTTCACCATATATATATATCTTAAAGGCTCTCTGTTTGTATAAACAACCACAGAAGAATCTTAAAAACTCTCGGTCGGTTCCATCGCTGCTGTGTTGGCCTCGTGACCAGACGTGAAGTTTGGCATATCAATTGAAAGTATTTTTTTTTTGCATACCTAGCAATATGCCAGTTTTCTGTAGGCCACTATTTAAAGTAGTGCTCGATTCTCTCACTCGACTAGAATATGATAGTTGGTGCCTTACAGACGGACTAATCCTTTCATTATTGGTTTGAAATAATGATGTAACTACAAAATTTTCCCTTGCGTTTTCCTTTATATTACGTAAATAAATTTGAAAAGTGCTGGTACTTGCGGTGAATGTCGCAGGTTGTGGCGGGATCCTAGTCTGACGTACACTGAAGCACTGGTAGCTCCTGGTAACTGCTTCTCTCTCGTTCTTGAGCTCACGAAACTGGTTCTTCGCCTCCCGAAACATATTCTCCGTGGTACTGCTATCCTCACAGCCACTGGTGAGAGAGCTACACATCCCTCGCTCCATTCCATGGGCTCCTTTAAATTCTATGTTGCACGTAGTGTGCATGACGTCTTGACAGCACACGCATGTCATCGTGTGCGTTTTCCCGTTGCTTTGTGAGTTGTAGAGCTTGCAGCATAAGCTTGTGGATGAAGTGTTTCAAGTATTGGGCAATGCACAAAGATCAGAAATTTCTTCACGCAAGTGCTTCACAGTGTTCATTGAAGCCATTTTTCCTTCACCTCGTTCCCTTTTTATACGCTGATACTTCTCTTTCTTCTGCTGTCCCGGTAAGTAGTCTCTCAGGTGCCCCAGCTGTCAACATGATCAACACTCCCGCCGTTTGGATGGGGGTGGCGAAGCTCTGTAGCGCCGGCCATGGAAGCTATGTCCCTTATCACCATCTGCACCTCGTTTAGTGTTTCTTGATGCCGTCGTCGTCTTCGTTCAGCGTCACTGCACGTACCGGACGTCAGGGTGCGAACCCTTGTATTGCTGACACAACTTCTAACGCTCGGGTCTAGGCGTCTTGCATGGGGCACTGAAAAAAAATTAGTAGCTTCAAAAACTGTATGGTTGTTGCTTTCCATGGTGAAAATTTTTTGTTGGTAAAATACTTTTTATTGAAAGAAAGCGTTTATTGGCTGCCACGAAATATTTAGTTTGCAGCAACAGCATAATGTTATTGACAGTAAAACATTTTGATGCTACTGCAAATCTACATCCGCTATATTCTGCGCATGGGCTCTGGTATATTCGATGTTGCCACCTTCTGTTAGGCCACGACGCCATATTTGTCTGTGTTCGGTTCTTTGCATCAGGTTACGAACTGAGTCATGAAGAATACTCTTAATCACTTATCAATGGATTACATCATGTCTTTATTACAAGTAAGTAAATGTTACACGTAAATGATTTCAGAAAACAAATTTTCCATGTGGTGAAGTGGGCAGTTGTGTATGCCGCTTATAAGATTTTTGTTTATATACACGCTGAAGACAACGGTTTAGTACTGAGCAAGGTAGCTTAATGGTACCACGCTGAGCTCACAGTTGAGACGTCAAAGGGTCGAATCCCACTCATGACGACTTTGGCAATAGTGTTTAAATATTGGTAGACAATACCTACCTACAAAAGTACAAACCCGCAAAACACCTTTGTGAACCACACTAACTAGTTTTGCTGCTATGATCTTGATATTTTACTACGACTAACGAACACGTTATTGCCTACAAACACCCTGAATTTATTGGTGTTCACTAACGTCATTTTGCAGTTTTCACTAAATACTGGAATGACAAAAAAATTCTGTTGGTCACCACAAAACTGTGTTTTCAGTGAATGGGGTGCAGCCAGACGTATCGTTTGCCGTACCTCTGTATCGGCAATGGTATCAATGAAAAAACCGACTGCAACGATGTCGCGCGCCTTCTCGGGGCATCCTTCCAGAGATAGTGGAGTCTTGCCATAGCTCATGCAGTGGCTCTGCTGGTCGCTGGGTGCTGTTTCGCAGTTGAGCGTGGTGGGCATGTTGCAGGTATCGATCACCGAAACGTTACTCCAAGGCCAACACCAGTGTGAGGTACTCCAGTCGATGTCGCCCTGGCAGAGACTGTAGTATGCTTAATGCTGGGCCTCTCAGTACACCGCTGTTCGGCTAACCAGCCATTCAGTGTGGCGATTATTTCGAACTGGTGTTGGTTCACCCGCCAGTTTGACAATCATAAGTGACGGCTGCAATCGAGACCCCCTTCCCCACTCCTATCTTCGCAACACCAATGCTGTAGAGCTGCCGGCTATCCTTCGAGATTGATGTATTGTTGGCGACTTGCAGTGCTTCCCCACTTTTATCGGCTGCCGGTGTGGTGCAAGTGGAACTCCGTTGCTGAATAAATTCCTGCCATTCGTTATTCATTGCATATATTTCCTGTTTTATTTAATTGTCGACACTGTCCATCCATTCGCAGATATTGTCCACTACTTCAGTTATGAAGACTTCTTTTTTATTTACACTGTCCAATTTTCCATTTCTATTGTAAATTTTCTTGTCCACGGAGACAATTCTTGTTTTTACTAACTTGCTAATCGCTTCAATATTCCTCTTTAGGTTTTCTATTTTCATGTCCACTAAATTCTTTTAATTAGTTTTCTGGCTATTTACATTCTCGTTTACACTTCTCATAGTTTCATTTCAATTTTTTTTTTTTACAAAAAATGTGAGTATTTACGTTTTCATTTATTCTACTGGCTTGGTTGTTTACATCTTCTTCTTCTTCTTCTTCTCTATCCGACTTCGCGAGGGATATGGGTCTTAATAAAAAATAAAATAACTAGATTTGATTCTTTACTTATTCACAAAGCTATTATTTACAACATTAAACCAACTACATCCCTTACTACTATTGTTATTCTCAGTGGGAGCAATATTTAATGTCTATGTCAGTTTTAATTGAAGACCTTCTCAATATATTTACATTGGGTAAAGTCACTTAATTCACACTCATTGATTAAACATGTTCAGTCTGTCTATTGCCATTATTCCAAATGTCGCATCCAGTTCAGTAATCTCGTCCGCCAGTCTGACTCTTTACTGTACCGATGCTCGCAGTCCACGACTTCACTCCCGCTAGTCACTCTTGCCACCACTCGACGCTCTGCAGGCTCGTCGCTTAGTTTCCTGGACGTGCAAGCCGAATACGAAGATCTCTAATTTCAGTTATAATGTTCCATTCGTTATTGTCAAAGAGTATCAACCCTACCCAAAATGAAGGCGGAAGAAAATGTTGATGATGCTGTATGACTAAAAAATATATATATATGTTACATCGCAACAATTTTTTAACAAGCTACTGAAAAAAATTAAAGCTATGAAAATTAAGTATTCCACTTTGAACAAAATCTCTGTCTAAAAACATGACAAAGAATCTAAAATTAAAGGTGTTAATCTACCACTAGCAATTTATAGACCTAGGTTTTCAGACTGAAAAAAAAACCACTATGCATTCACAAAATGCAAGGAAAACAAGGTAAACAAAAATGCTTGAATATCATACACAATGAAAAGCATATGAAAATATGGATAACAAGTCCTTCACTAAAAGGAAGACCTTTATTTACGACTGCTTACTCTCAACAGTTTGAAGAACGAAATTTTTATGCTGGATATAATAATTTATGACCGTTTTATTTTCTTTGATTTATCGAAATGATAATGCATAAATTCTATCCGTTCCGTTGTGCCAGTCGGGGCTTGAACTGATTGAATTCGTTGTGTGTTGCTGGTCTCCATCAAGCACGAAATAACACGCAGTGGAAATTTGATACAAACGTATTAAACACATATAGTAAATTGTATATTTTATATATTCAATCACTTCCAATAATACCTACGAAACAGAAATGATGACACGAAAACTAAGAATTTCCGAATAAATGTTGAAGCCGAGCATTGAATCGCAACGGGTCCGACAGCCCAGCCAGAAGAAAACCTTTCGCAGCTCGCAGTAGCCAATCAGAAGCAAGGATCGTTCCCAGAGCCTCGCGCAGAGAGTGGGCACGCCGACATCAAAGGAACCACCATGCCATTTCAACTCTGTGTACTTCTCTGTACTGCGGCGCGAGCGTAAACGCTTGGCCGGGCGCGCTTAACCCCGGCGATGATGCAGTCGTAAGGGAGGCGGCGGCGGCCAACGGAGCATGGCGGAGAAGGCAGGCAGAGCCCCGGGTCGAGGGCGGAGTAACGGTCACGAGCCGGCGAGGCGCGCGGGAGGTCAATCTGGCATTGCCCCGCGGTAATTGGGGGAGCGCCGAGATGGCGTATCTGCTCCTCCACGGCTCCCGCAGTCTCCTCCGGACCACGGGTCGCTGCTTCGAGCACGACCCCAGTCGCGGTTCCCAGCGCGGGTTTACACCATATGTGTTCCTCGCACTACTACCGCGGCATTCGCGTCGTATTTGCTTACTCCAAGGCTGCTGTGCATGTTACACAGCGGATAGCACATTCATTTTTATACATCGCCAACACAAACATATAAAAGACAACGACTCAAAATACAGTTAGCCTACACATACTTCTGTCTGAAAGTCGTTGCTACTGCATATACCTTTTTTTTTGTCTAGCACCGCGAGAGAATGCGTAGAATTACCCATATCAATATACAGATTATACATTAAAAATCTTTACAACTCCAACAGTAAATAAAAATATAATGTGGCAAGTTCCTGGGATGGGGTTTGTTGCATAATAGTTATTATCTCTCAAAGTTTTTATGCAACTTTATTTAAGTTATTAAGTTAGTAAACTTCGACATGTACTCCATTTGATACGCGTAGCACATCAAGACGATACTCGATTTCCTTAAATGTTCGTTGAAGAGGTCTTACATCAATGGTTGCAATGGCCTCCACAATCCTTCGCTTCAGATTGTCGATGTTGGTTACTTTTGTTTGGTGCACACGCTCCTTAACATAACTTCAAAGAAAGAAATTCAGTGTCGTCATGTCAGGCGAACGAGGTGGCCACGGTATAAGACCAATTCTGCCAACCCACCTGCCAGGAAACTGTTCGCCAAGGTACGCAAGAACTGCCAATCTCGAGTGTGGGGTGCTCCATCTATCCCCAAATCCTTACGTTGTGCCTGTTCAGTTGAGACCCATCACATGGAACCTTGCCTCGTCTGTGAACAGAACACGTTCAAGAAAGTCTTCCTCGACGTCAATTCGAGCCAGCATGTCGACAGCAAAAGCGTCGCTGAGTGGGCCATCTTCTGGCTGAAGTGCTTGCAAAAACTGCACATTGAACCTTGTGTACAGTTGAACGAGGTAGCTCCAATTGCCTGGCGGAGGTACAAATGGATTTCCCAGGGATACGGACAAAGGCCTTACGAACACGTCCAGTGTCCCTCGATCTTGTGCTTCGTCAGCCGCTGCCGTGTAGCTTCGAACACTACCAGTTGCCATAAGTGTTCTGTACCTCCCACGGGTTGTGGATATTGATGGTGGTTTTCTCCCATATGTGGTCCTAAACCTACGTTATACTTACGTATCCGACTTTGTTTCGATAAACTTGGATACACAGTACGGTTTCTTCTGAGGCGTTACAATTCCCAGTGATTTTTTATGTCAGTTGTCAGTCACACCTGCAACATTAAAATGTCATATAAAAAATTTTTAAACATCGTAAAAAAAACTTCTACAGACACCTACTATCATGCAATAAATCCCATTCCAGTTAGATGCTACATTATCTATTTCATTTAGTGTTTAATTTGGAAAGGTGTTTTATGGACCTTCTGTATACCATATATATTAAATATATTAGCAAAACAAAAATTACAACGTTGAGCAAATAAATATCTTATTTATTTGGCACAGTATTTCTTTAGTAATGTCTTCCAAATCTGTATTATCCTCCTGGCTAAGAAAGTCCATAACAGTGAATACAGTTCAGGATTTGGTACAAGTGAAATTGATGTATCGAATGAATTTTTTTATGGCACATTCCTTGATAGATCAATGTAAAATTCTTCACTTCGTGAATCGCCACAGTATCACTAGGCTGGAACATTACGATTGAGAGTCAGGATTCGTAGTTCTTTAAAATCATATAAAAATCATTTTTCCACTTTCATCTCGTAATACAATTCACCCTCAGCACTAAAGTACTTAAATAATTGTTCTACATCGCTCCATCTGAGTGGTGCATGCTGGTTGTGTGAATTACAAATAAAACACATTATAACATTAGTAGAAACTGTAATCATCCCTCCCCTCCCTTAAATACCTACATATATATGTGTGTGTGATTTTAGAGCATAAAATCATTTTTCAAATGAATAAAGGAATATTTTGGAAGCCGCCAACGCCATGAATAAATTCAAACAGGGAAGCATGACTGCGGAAGAATTTTTTTCTCATAAAAATGGGCAGAAACCGTTTACTAAGCACTGCAGTTTCTTGGTTTCTCTGCATTGGTTTCCGGAAACCCGTACACTTCAACTAGTTTTTTATCGTTACCTTATGTTCAATGCACTCTTATCGGCCCTGTTTGTGTCGCCAGGCACATTATGTAAGCAAGCGGGGTAGCTTGTTTACATAATAATCCTACTCACGTTTAAAACTAAACGGCCAGGAAATCGAACCCAGCGTCTAGCGTTGTAAAATAGCTTACCCGTGAATAATTTCGCCAATGGAAGAGTCGGAAATAGCAATACAACATAACGTAAAGATTTTTTTATAGTAGCAATAGAAACGGAATCAAAACACATATTTAAGTAACCCGGTTTTGCAGAAAAACTATTTCTCAAATTTGTTATGGTAATTTAAGATGATGTTCTATTAATTTAAAACCTGTTAATGAAATTCTACACAATTAAAGATTATCAAATCACTCACCATTCACAACGGAATTGAGACCTAATATTGGTGCAAGTAAGAGGCTAGTTGGAAAAGCAGTATATTATTTGAAAATAATTGTCTAATTTTTTAATTAAATGACTAGTGCTGCAGGCAAATTGATTGTGCAAATTTAACAATTGCAATTGAAGTGACAGGACCACAAAATATGTAAAACGACATTTTCCAAGAAAGTGATTATATTTTTTCAGCAAAAATTGAAGTTGGAAATACTCTAGTAAAATAAAACTATTTGAAAATCAAAAAAGGACACGTTGTTACCAATAACTAGCATTTTTGTCATTATCTACAGGGATACGTAATTAGTAACAACAAAGAGTCAACATAAGTTGTTATTTCTGAAACGGAAAACCGTCAGAAAATGGACAATATTTTTACTTATTTAAACAACTTAAAAGGTAGATTTCGTTGAAGTTACTAACAAAAAAAAGCGCACTGAAAAGGATAAGTTTTTTTTTTTCGAAATTGCAACTTTTAAAATTCAAATTTAGATAGCACACAATGCTGAAAATCGTCTCTCTCTTATTTCTCTCACAAGAAAAAATTTTCCCAATGGTAAAATTTGTTTAGGAGATTGATTATTTAGAGTATATGAAAACAATCTTAAACTGCGTGATAACTTCCTTTTCAATAAATGTTTCTCAAATGCATTATTAATAGAAACTGAAAAGTTAATTACCACGGGCAAGATAAACACGAAATGATATTACTATATTACGTTTAAAAATTCCTAGAAGAAAATTATGTGGCATGGAAGTCAAGACGACGTCACTGTTTGTTGTCGGTTTTGTTTCATTGCCAGTACTGTCGTTCCTTGATCATAGTACATTAATAACTACCATATTAATTGATAATGTTATATTTTGTTGTAGAGGTTAGCAAATATGGTGAACTCATTTTTAAGCATGCTGAAGTGGTTCAAGAGATTCAAAAATTAGTCCAAAAAACATGGCATAAAAATACCTAGCTTTGTTTTTTGGAGCGACGTGCACAATACTATAGAATTGTAGAATAATACATAATTTCAAAAGACAAGCATAAAAAATATCGTGCATCAAGCAGTAATCAATTAAACAATTTTAAAAAATTTGAAATTTTTTTCGGGAAAACGTTTGTGCCTTTTTAACTCTTAAAAATTGCGCCTAAAAATTTTCTCCTCAAGCTTTGGCAATTGCAAAACTATTAGCAGTAATGCTTTCAACAGTGCATCAGCCAAGGCTATATAGGGGATCACTCGTGACAAAAAAAATTTTTAAGAGACTTAAAACAACATAATACTATGGTAATATTGATTCAGCGACGAAAAGTAGTGTAGCTTATTTCACAGTAAAGTTCAATATTAAAATTATAAAAAATATCACAGCCACGCATCAAATGAAACAAAATATAATATTATATCTTTCGGCTTTAACATTAGGCTTATTGAGTATCGTATTCAACTGTTCACTACGATGTAAAGTTTCTAAAATATGACAATTAAGTATTATTCATATATATATATATATAAATAACTGTAGTCTCAGTTCAATGCTATAAAGGAATTACTTCAGCAACGAAAAATTTTACCACGTCTTTGCCCTATAACTTTTCCACATTAGAAGTTGGGTAGAAATTCAAACCATCAGTGAGCATAAAACATCAACACCTACCCATTTTTTTCACTAATCTTTGTGGCCGTACTAAATGCCCTCTTCATAAGTGAGACGGCAAATGACGGAGGGGTGCAGACGACTTGCCAACTAAACTAACATAAACTGGCATTACACATGGCACACATTTCGAGAAATATCAGAGATTCTAACTCAGAAGTTCGTGTTTGGAAACCACATTAAAGGTGCTGGTCACCAAAAAATTAATAATTTTATAATTGTACAAATACCACTCAATTTGAAGAGATCACTTGTAAGTACTATTTTCTCACATAAACAAGTTGAATCGCTTACGTTTTCGAATTATAGCACGTCAATATCACAATTTTAGTGTTTTTGGGACGTGCAAATTAAATAAACCAATTATTAACAGAAAATTTAACAAGAGTGAGCGAAAAGTCATATATCAATTCATTTTAAGGTATGCTCAGCAATATTTGTTTAACAAATTAACTATCGACTGCTACAAATAAGAAATGTGCACAATATTACTTATTTTAGGATTTTATTTCAATTGTGAAAACATCAAACAGTGTGATTTTAAAAATGTATTCAAGTATCTCATAGTAACTTATTTTAATATGAATTATATCATTTTGGTGAGTGAGATGATGGATGACGCAATCACCATGAACCGTACATCAATATCTTGACGTCAAATCCCCTTCTCTCCGTCTCCCGAAACAACATAAAATACGGTCGATTTTATTTTGGATATGAAACTTTGTTGCATTTCCTTTTTTTTGAAATTAAATTGAAACTAAACAAAAATCTATTACTTGACTCACAACGTGAACTTATCAGGTCGATATCACCCAATGGAGAAGTGGAATTACGATAGTCACATGTGCCTTCCACAGTTCACCCACAATAAATTCTTCCCCTCTAAACCCAATAAAAATACATTTTTTCCCCTTGTGCATGCGGCCCTCTGCAGTCAGCAATAAAGGGTTCTAGCCATTAAGTCTTTCGAGAAACAAAGCTAAGAATTCGGTTACTCGCTAACCTCAAAACTACTTGAATTCACACACACACACAAGTAGTTTCATTTCTCCAGCTGACTCGAACCCAGGTTCATGGACACGACGGGCGGTCGTTCCGCCCATGTGCTGGCGAGGCCGTCACCTGCTGTTTCCTCATTTCAACACACTCGTAACTTGCCTTCGCCGACACAGCGCGTCTGGTCATTTACAGCTGCGCTGACGGTATCATTTCACACTCGAAATGGAGTTCTGATTAATCGTCGGGGTCCTCCGATGATACCTGCACCTAACGTTGCCCCCTCCAGCTCCATCAACACCCCAACTCTCATTTATCACTCGGGGGCGTCCTAAAAAAATACTTTGCTACACCTCCTCCCCTTACCATTCCCCTTTTACCTACACAATTCATATATTCCGGCCAGCAGTGAAAAAAAAAATGTAATGAGAAAAACATTCGAACCAAATGGCTGTGGATTCACGTTCCGAATGGTTTTCCCTCCGTCCTACGTGCTGGCAGCATTGACTTCTTCGTTTGGGTGTGGCGTGAGTTGACTTCTCCCCCCCTCCCTCTCCAAACACCCACAACTACAGAAGAGGAAAGGGATACGGAATTGGCCGCTTCCTTGAAAGGCGACGGTTGTCTTTCTTCCTTTTTTTAACACCTTCGGGGTTTTGTATCGTCCGCCCCCGGGCGTTTTGATTAACTTTGCCAAGCGGGGAAGCTCTTCTGCGTTACGTATTGTCATGTGTTTATTTATATATATATATATACATTTATATGAGTGTGTGTTACCTTCGATGACTCTGACGTACAATGCATTGCTCCTAAACAGTAGAACTCGTGCTGGGTGACGCCATTAAGAACGCTTCCAGCCCAGATCTCTAAACGCTGTTTTAACTCTTTAGCATAAAGGTTTTTATCTACTAACAAGCTCCTACTTTTCAAATGTTCGCATATAATACATATGAGAGTATTTTAACGCTTATTAAAATTTTGGCCTTCCGTTTTATGATCAAACTTTGGTTTTTGAAGAAAACGAAATTTGAAGTTCCAATATTGAAAACTGCTCCAAATCAGTGAACTTTGAATGTTAACTGCAACGAATTTGTTAAATCGCACTTACTATATCAGCAGTTGAAATTCACTAATGCTGCAGTGATTTAAACTTATTTACAATGAATACATTCAACGCTGTTAATACGTTAGCATGTTTGTCACTGATACATTGCTCACGTAGCTAAAGTATAATTATTGTAATTCAAATGACTTGTTTGGGAGTACGTTTAACTTGACAGAATTTAACTCCTAGGACGTCCTTGGTATTTAAGTAGTTAAAACAGCTACTACAGCTTGAAAACATTCCGGATCTTTTACAAGATTGGTCGCCTAGAAGCGATGCGCCCCGCGGGCTGCCCACTCTGTAATTGTCACCGTGTGCGTTTACGTGCGAGCGGATGCACACCAGCGCGTGCTGGGTGCGTGCGTATAACGCGTAATTTACCTCAGCGTCCGTAATTGAATGCATTACGGTATCGGTCCATTTCGCCCTCTCCAATCGCGTGCTGCGGTCGGGTTCGCGCACACCGGGCCAAATTTGCGTGGTTCCCTTCCTGCGCTACTGTCGGTTAACAGTAGTTAATTGAACGAGGGGGAGATGTAACTTGGAAGAAAATACCTCCCTCGTAGCTGCCTGTACCTCAGCGTGAATACTGACTGGAGTTCTTGGAGCAGTGTTGACAGCGAATCATAGCCGCGCGCAGTTGGTGCGAATGATGAGGGTTGAGGATTTTGGCGGCTCTTAACGAGGTATTTTGAGCTCCCGAGAAAAAAAAGGGGGGGGGGTGATGTGATGGTGGAGCAGCTGCACCCCCAATTGCAGCGTATCATTAGGCAAATAAAAAATAATCTTGCCAATTTCGTATTTTCACTAGAATGTCTAAGCTTTTAAAATGACCACTGATCTGAAAATATGTTAAATATGCAATAGGCTATTTGTGATGATTATGTTTAAATATAGTCTTACTTTGTATTTTTAATGTCGCAATTACGGATCTTCATTTTGTTGTTTACACTTCCTTCCCAAATTGCCTTACTTTACGCATACCTATGCAGAGAAACTGGAGAGTTTTATATTAGCGCCAAATAAAAAATAATATTTGTGTTATACACGTCGGAGTTAGAATCGCGTCTGCAGGAGTCAGTCAGCAGGAATCATTCTGCAGGAGTCAGTCAGCAGGAGTAAAGTGTATGAATTATTGTATGCTTGAACACGATGCAAGCCACTGGCAATGTGAAATCGTGTATGTCATGTACGACTACATGCATACCTTCAACGACTGCCCACAAATTATATCGAAAACAATGCTGTTACTGTGCCAAGTCCTTAAGTAAAAATTGCAATGCATGGCGACATGAGAAATGTGACTGTTTGAAGAAGCCATCTCGTGTGATTTTTAGCTGCAAAAACTGTTCTATGCAGTTCACTCAATGTGATAACTTATATAAACACATCAAGGCTACTAATGGTTTTTTTTTTTCGCTAACTGATAAAAATAATGTGATGACTTCGTTACCTCCTGTTAATACACAACATTAAATTTTTGCAGGCGTGGAGAGAACTCGCACGCTCGAGCATTACGACAATGACCACACGCAGTTTATGCAAGGCAGTACATTGAAAAAAACATACCGAGATCTGCCAGGATTCGTCTACTGGAAGTCAGGAAGCGTTGCCGGCAATACCTCTTGCTGCAAAGAAGGGTACCGATTCGACAGGCGATTATGATCAGACAGTTAATTTTAAATACAGAAAAGGGTACAGTAGAGTCGGTTTGCGGAGAATGTACACATGCAAAATGTTCGCATGAAGTCGACGAATTAAAAAAAAATTTTTATCGCCTCTAAATCCTGATGAGCACACAACTCCTACTACAAAGAAAAGAAAACAATACAGAGGATGGAACAGGAAGTGAAGACGATCAGGAAGACAGCATATATGAAAATGAACATGAAGACAGTGATAATGTTGAAGACGATGATAGCGAATCTCTCGATGTACTGACACACCCCTCTAAAATATTTGCTCCAATGAGCAACACGCAGAAGGCAGAAGACGTAGATAATACTGCCTACCTATTTCCTGAAGGCCCGAATGTACTTGTTGATAGACTCGGGTATTTTTTTGGTCTTAAAAAACGTGGGTATTTCTCGCATATTTTTGAGATATCTTAAATTTTTAGTAAACTGAAGGAATGGGGATATATCTCATGGCACTGTTGGCTACTATCCATGATCTGCAAACATCTGAGAAATGTAAAGATCGAACGTACAATATAATTAGAAATATAGTATATATCATAGGTAAATAAAATAAATTTATATATACGTACATAGAAATGTGTGTTCAATTTCTAATACAGCCCTTTCTGCTTCTTTGAAAGGGGCAGAACTGAGAAAGTGGGTGGATGCTGACAGCTAGCCTCGCAGCGAAATCGGTAAATTAACACCATCTATGTTTTCAAAATAGAATCCAACTTGGAGGATGCCAACCGCCCAAGCTATAGTTTAAAAACATAAACAAATATTGCTTCTGCTTTGTGGCTAAATCGACAGCACGTCTGGTGGGTGAATTAATACACTAGCGACATTTAGGTATTGAAAACATATGATATCCAAGATAGCTTCCTCCAGCAATGTATAAACAAGTGACAAACGAAAAAACCAAGATGATGTTCTTCAGAAATCTAAAAATAAATGACAATCGAAAATCCAAGATAGCGTCCTCCAGCAATTTATAAACAAATGAAAAACGTAAAAACCAGTATGGCTGCATACGATAGAATGACTATAGGTGAGGGTTGCTGGTGATTAGGGGAACCTCTAGAATTGTAAGTTTTTAAAATTTATATTTAATAAATACATTTTTTTTATAATTTAATATATTTTTCATAATTTTTTATAATTTCCAATTACTTTTAATTACTTTTTTATAAATTTTTGGAATTTTGTTAATTATTTATATAGTTTTGGTTTTTCAGGGTCAAGGGTTACTGAGATCAAGGTCAAAATTCAAGTTTATAAAAATAATTGAAGAATTTTTTTATATTTTTTTGGGGATATTTTCAATGTCTTAATATTTTTTTGGGGGGGTTTTAAGGTGAAATGTCACTGGGGTCAAGGCCAAAGGTCAAGGTTTTAATAATTATTTAGATTTAATTTTTAAGTTAATATTTTTTTAATATTTGGGAGAATTTTGGATTTATTTTGAGAGTTTTGGGTTTAAGGTCAAAGGTCACTGGTATCAATGGTATCAAGGTTAAGGTCACATTGATACAATGTGGATTAAATGGCAGACAGAACCATTATGACTGATTTTGAAGTCTGACTCACGTCCCTGGACCCATTGTATCGTTGACATATCCTATGCCTATATAGCCAATATGGCTGCCACTGCTCTGCCCTCGAAAAGGGATCCTTCCAAATTCGTCTGATAGATAGAAAATTGCCTTTCGGGGGTTCGTTTTCGCAGCTGAAGGATCGGTGCTTTTTTAAGGGGAAAACGGAATTTTTTAGGGAAAAAATGGAAACATTTAGGGGAAATAGGAAATTTTGAGGAGAAACTGCCCTCCGGCCTACCGGAATGACAGAGTATGAACAGCTCCGAGCTCCCGAGCCCCCAGCCCTTGGGCCAAAGTCGCCTTTAATTACCTACTAACATGTATAATTCGACAAAAAATAGCGAAATTGATTATATGAACATCTAATTGAATATAAGAAAACCCATTTCATAAAACCGATTTGTTTCGCCAAGAGTGTGAACCATTAAAACTATTTATTTCATACTCTAGCTATTTTATTGACCATTTATTTTGTTTGTAATGTTTTGTAGCAATTGCTTTAAAATAAAACCTAAATTGTTTACTTAATTTACCCTTAAGATATGATTATTTAGATGGTAATTTTTGTAAAGAGTGGTTTCCAGCATTTATTAGACGTAAGTATTAAATAAAAGAAACAACATGGAAATCATAAAAACAAATTTCAATTTAAACTGTTATTACAAATTTGTTTAGCTGTTGGAAAATACCTTTTTACTCCGTTCCTTTTTTTACGCTCATTAGCAAAAGAACATTACTCTAACTACTAATTGAAATTATCCAGTTATTACTAATAACGTAACTGCGTATACTATTTGGCAATAACAAGAGCCTACACAGAGAAAAGGTATATATTGTTATCTTATAGCTGCTACTCAGATTTTCTACGCTATCTGAGAAACCCTTCCCGTATACCTGACTTGATAAATTAATGGTCCCTTAGCGAGAAATATACCGTTATGCAGTTGTTCCCTAGTTAGCATTGCACAAGTCGCCACTGTCAAACGCGCAAACTGCGCTCTAAATATCTCTTTACAGCTCATTCAAATCCAGTCACTTGTGCTGAGTTTTCTTTGCCGACTAAATATATTTAAATCTAGATCTGTATTTTAATCTGTTGGTTTTTTTATGCTATTGAAGTACATAGTGAGCTGTTCGCATAAAAGTGGAACTATCTTCATAATACGAGAAATTATTCTTTTTCCCCTTAGAAGAAATCACATTTTATAGACGTGTCTGAAAAATATGTCCATCGCCAGATGCGTCTCGCCTCCTAGTGTAATTTATGCTTGTAGTTGGCTGTAGTATCGCAGTGGACTCTTTATCATCTAATTGTGTAAACATTTTGTTAAAATTATGGTTCTGAGTAAATTGTGTGATATGAGCGGGTAGCTTCAATGGGGAAGTAGTTCGCCAAGAAGGCATATATATTAATTACAATGGAAATTATTTTATTGACACGAATTTTGCAAATATATAAATTTTAATAATTACGGAAATTGATAGATCTTGAAAACATAACATATTGCTCCATAAAACCATTTTTAAATATAAAGACCAAAATACTAGCTCAAAAGTGTGGCATCTATACGCAAGACCTCTGCACAGGTTGTTGAAGTTACTTATCAAAATGTATCAAATATCTTGATTTTCGTTATTCAAACTCTAAGAAATTATTTAATCGAAAGGATTCACACTGAAAAGGCATGGTTTAAATAAACACATAATTAGTGAGACGTTGGTTCATTATCTTATTTCACTGTTTGCAATAAGGATTTATAATCGCAACGTATAACACTCACTAACATCTGGATATAAATAAATTTCTTGCAACATTCAGAAGGAAAATCTGAAGTGATTCTTGCCTATGAAAATATTTCTTCTTTTCCAAAGAAAACAGTCTAATTTTTTAATCTTCTAAAATCATACGAAAGAAACCAAACAATATATATTTGTTTTGATAGAAAACAAAAAATATTGCTTTGACCGCAAACAAATAAAAATATGAATCAAGTTTTCTAGATAACCAAATAAGACGTATTGTGATTCTTCTCCATCATTGTCGTCAGTAAAATCCTATCGTAAACATATGAGCCAAAGAAAAGACAAAAACTAAATATTTAAAACGCGTAGGCAGCCGCAGAAAATCATATGAACGACGATCTCGGTAATATTGTGAATGATAACTGCGTCCACGGCAAACCAAACTGCAAGAAGGTGAATACCGTCACGAAATTAATTGTAATTGTACGGGTGAAGACAAAGAAACATGTTTGCCAAACTGGTACACAGTTTCAGGGGTCCAAACAAAACTACACAGCTAATTAAATCTTGTAAGGCGTAGCCGATGTATTTTGAAACACAGATACTGAAATATTCCTGTTATAAATGGAGTAATGGTTAGTAGAAGAAAAATATTTAATTTTTCTCAGTACTCATACAGGATAAAACACTTCTCACATCTATTTTAGCTTTTTAACTTTTTAGTCTTAACAATATTTACTCAGAAATGCATTTTGCGCTTGTTTTGTTGATTTAAATTTGCGTTTTATTTAAATATTCAGCTTTTCATATACAATGCAAATAACTTAGCATACGATTTACCTTTCATGATAAGAGTAATATGACGGGAAAAACATTCGATGAACATGGCAACACAGCTCTACGCTCTTTCGAATTGTTCGACTTTAAAAGCCCACAAGTGTTCTACATGAATAACACCAGGACTGAAAATAATGTTCTATTCCCACAGCTTTTCCTTCGGTCTAGAAGGCGCGTGATAGTTCCTAGGAAGCTTTGGGCTCTCATTAAATGTGAAGGAATGTCTGACGTATGTTTCTCTTACAGGTTTCCGGTTGTTCTCTATTTAAAAGTAACAGTGTATATTACATATTCCCTCACCCCTTCCTTTTCCATCATTCCCCTACACCTCAAATGGCCTAACTCCCTTGGGTGCGATGATACGCGCGGTAAACGTACATTGTTTCATAAAACCGACACAAAAAACTGTGGGCGCTGTGAACTACAGGTTAAAAGGTACTCTGCCATGACGTATGACCATCGAGGTCCAGGGTAACACCGCAATTTATTTTCATTGTACCCGTTTTCGAATGGACCTATACCGGTAGGATTTATGACATCGTATCTCGGTGTTGCCGGAGGGAAATTTCAAAGGCCCTTGCTAAAAAGTGTTTGTGTATATATATATATATATGTATATGTATATATGTAGTATATGAGTGTGTATAAAATAGGCGCTGCTTACGATCAACCACGCTACTTTTTCTGCCACCCCTCTTCATCTGCGACGGTTTACAAACCCAGGAACCTACCAGTCATTAAAATCATTCTGAAAGTTGTAACACTTCGAGTCATAGTTAACAAGAATGTGTGAATTTTCCAGGCTTACGTTTTCGATCACACGCATTAAAAATGATTTCCCTTTTTAACGAGTTTAATTTATTAACGATTTAAATAACTGAAAACATTTATATCAAAACCTTTACTGGTGTTTTATGTTTATTTGCTCCTCGAGTAGCTTATAAAGCGATAGCTAAATATTAATTTTAATTTCGAAATTATACTTTTTATTTTATCCTATTTTGAAAACTAAGTATGTCAAATCTTCTAGAGAAATAATCAGGAAGACAAGGAAAGTTTATTAGTCTAGATTATTAAATATAGTTTCATAGCTGAAGAATAATTGGCATAAGTAAAAATTTCATTCGGAATCACAATTTTGTCAAAACGTGGTTAATAACTTGGTATAAAAATTTCCTAAGCATATATTTTAAGCATATTTTTTACACATAGTTATAGATATTACTTAATTTTAATGTTTTATTTAGGTTTCTGCATCAATATTTATGGCAAAATTCAGGCTTATTAATGAAACTATAATAATAACGTCTTAAATAATATATTTCATTATAACAATTTAAATGGGGGTGACTTAGATTCTATATTTTATTTCCTTGAACACATAAAGTCAATAATAAATTTGGGATGAAAAAAAAATATATGCATTAAATATGCTTACATAATCATAGCGAAACTACAAAAATTACAGCGTATGTTCTAATCACGAGTAGAAATTTTTGAATCAATTTCCATAAAAATATGAGAGTAAAAACAAAACTGTTTTTTAAAACAAAAATTAATACATCTAATACTTAAAGTTATGGAACAGTAATTTATCTACGTCAGTTCGAATTACATACGAATTCAATTAAATTGAAAATGGATCGCAGTTATGCCGAAAACAGAGCAAAATTGCTTAACGTATCACAATATTAAAATTTTTTAAAATTATAAAAATTGTAGCCTTAAATTTTTTCTTTACACTTTAAAAAAATCGTTATTTATTAAATTTGTTTTTATAGTGAGATTCGAGTTCTAACTAGTATAGAAATGTCCACAGATGAAAAAGTTTTCTATTAAATCTTCTTTTATTTTAGGGAACCTCCATACGTCATTTTTAATTCTTGAATTTTTAGCATATTTATATTTAAAAAAAATTTAATCCCAAAAGTACCCACATATCCAACTAGTTACTAACCTTACACTAAATTAAAAAGAATGCACGGGAACTAGGAACTCATAATTACGTCACAATATCAATTCTGCTCAAATTCTGCAAAATCAATTTTGAGACATGAATACAAGTTCGTAGTTCAGCAGTCGTGACTGTACTGCTCTGCAAGGTCAATAACTGGTATGGTATAAGAGAATTTTGGGAATTTTCTTTGAAAAAAAGAAACAAGCTATAACAACGCAGAATGCACTGCGGCAGGAGAAGTTTATCCCTAAACAAAATATAATTATAACAACTTAAAGACTACAGACATTTTTCAAGCTATGTTGCACTAGTTATAAAAATTATAATCTCATTATGCATTTAAGTAAACATGTAAATCTGTCTGTTATTCTTGGTATGAGTACGTATATAGTAAAATTAGAGAAATTATTTTGGAAAACTTCAAAAAATATGTACTGTATAACTCAAAATTTCAAATTGTTAAGCGTTGGGTATATGCCGAAGATAACGGCATTGTACTTTAATATAGGTGTTAATTTTTGGGCCATTAATCACTTTAGTGGCAGTTCTGTAATGGCGTCAACCAAAATAAGAAAATTAATTTTTTATATTCACCACACACATTTTTAACTCTTGCTAAAAAAATATACTCAATTATAATGTAATTATAGATTTATAAGTTAGCATGCCTGTGTCTTATTTCGTCTGGCCACAGAAAAGACTTTAGTCGACTGCACTGTGGGCGTGTTTTCCCACCTGACTTCCTGCCATTCTCAATATCAGGTGACAAAAGCTGAAGTGCTTGTCTTAAAAACTTCCTTGTGTACCGATAATTCCTGATAAAGCCTCATCCAACCACTTGTGCGTGAAGTAGTCGTTTAGGCCTGTTCACTAAGTAGTCAAGCTCCAACAGTACGGGGTGGAACCTCAATGCTTAATCCAACTGTGCTTTAATCAATAGAGTTCTTAGAGCTTTGACTTTCCTATAAAATATAATGTAAAATATTTGTGTGTATAAAAATAAGGGAACACTTTTAAAATAAACAATAATTTTTTAAAGAATCTTTTCTTTTATTAATAGTTGTACGTGTGATCATATCACTGATACACAAGGTTCCCAGTTATCTCAGTTTTGAAAAAATAACTTTTTTGTTTGTATTTGAATATATTTTATCGAACACACTGACCGGTTTGCTCCCGGTGACGTAGGAAAATGAGATTTGTATCTTGATGTCGTAATAAAGTCTCGGTTTTCAAGTGTGTGGACATTGCAACAAATTAATGTTTGTAATGTTGTTTAGTGTAAAGCATTGAGTTATAACTAGCCTATAAGAAATGTGCTTCCCATCCTAGATATTTCGCAGACACTCTCCACTGACATACGAACGAAGTAATTGGACCCATTGTAATGTTACCTTTATATGTGTCGGAATATTACGAAATCGAAGAAAACCTAATCCTAAGCAACAATTCCAAAATTATAAATTGCTCAATATCCTGCGTGGAGCTAATAGAAATATATTTTTAATTTTGGCAGAAGTGGCAAAATGGGTGCCACCGAAGCAAATTATGCTTATAATATTATATTTTTATATGTATGAATGCTGTCTCTCCTATAGCACAAATTGTTACCCACGTTCTGCTTGATGGTCATTCCGAGAGGCTGAAGAAATATGAAGGGAAAACATCCATGAAGTGTGCCTCTATAAATATATGTGTGTGTGAAAGGCACTCTCGTTTGACAACTGATACTGATAGATTAACAGTAGTTTCGTGTTTTTACTCGCTGTATTAGATGTTTTATATTGATTTACACTGTGAAAGGTTCTAACGTAACAACTGGATCAAAGTATTATGTGTATAAAGGTATTCTGTCTTAATGAGTCGATAACCGTACAAGGTTATGACTAGCAGAAATGTACCTGAAACTGGATGTGAAATTGGTTTTTAAAAATTCCCGTTAAATTTGGAGGCAAGCTATGTAGGAACAAATTACATGTTCCTTAACATTTCTGGGTTATATCCCAGTATTTTTATAAAAGAGAAAACTACAATGTCCACTTTTTATTCAATGAGTATTTATACGTACATGAGTCCCGCATGCACAAAAACATTTTCCAGCGAGTTATAGAAAACTTTACAAAAATACTAAAATTTATAGATAAAAATATTTTGTACATTTGAAATGATTATTTCATTTTAGAAAATATTTAAAAGCGAACAGTTTTATTTAAGCCCCAATGAAGCTTTAATCACGTGGTGATAAATTAGACCAAAATATTTCTTAGGGCCGAAATAAAAATTTTTTCTTACACGTGTATTTTCTTGCGATTTATTTTTGTCTACTTACTTGTCTCAGCTTACTCTGTTTAAAAAAAATCTTAGAAAGTTTTTTCGTTACAACGTAATCTTATTCCCAAGTAACGGCACTTCATATGCGTCATAGTTAAACTGACAGTAATAGCTATATTTTTTAATTTTTTAATAAAACGTTTTTTATCACTGCTTTAGAATGTTCGGTTTATACATATTTTCTCTTATAAGCCATCATAACAAATGCTCATTTATATAAATACTTCAATTTGAAAAATATTTTAATTACTTTTTGTTATTTAACTAGTTATAAGTATTCTGCAAAAATTAATTTCTTTTATTTCAAATTGAAATTATTAATATGTCACACATGCATGGAAGTAGTCTGTAAAAGAAAAGCAGAAAAGTGGATCGAACCACTAATGAAAGCAGCAATCTATTTTGTCTGCTGCATTAAATATTTCCCCAGATAACGTGTTACCCACACTCCTGCAAATACCACAAACGATAACATAAAATTTTAAAACACAAAATTAATAAAAAAAATCCAAGCTGCAGGTACGTCAAAAATAAATTTGATTTAACTATACATATGACTTAGCGTAAGGAAGTTGCTAAGTGCATTATATGTCTTTGAAACTGAGCTAAATGTATTGCAATTATTGCACTATATTTTTATAATCGCTTTAAAAATTAGTAATTAAATGAAAGCCATCTCAAAATCGGGTCACTTTCATCATTTCATATCTTGAAACAAAATGGTAGTTTCTACAATTCTTAATATGCACTCAACTTTGCCACAAAGAAGTACGGGTGTATTTTTATAGGCACTTAACTTTACAAAATCATCGAGAAAAAGTAGCCTAATTTTGTTAACCGAAATTTATAAAATCTGAGTCATTCATGCATAACTAATCAACAAAGTAGAGAAATGTCTAGCACAATAGAGCTCATTAATTGTAGGTTGATAGAGTGCAAGTCACAAAAGTAACATTTAATAATCATCATTGGGGAAACATGAACTGTACAAAATGAATTTCACATGAAAGGTACGTATGATCCTGCGAACGATACATTATTAATGAGGTGCATAATTCCATAATTTTGCCGTAAATAATTACATTGTTTGCATAAAATGTTTGAAGTTATACTCCAGCCAAAATATAGGTAAGATACTCTACCGTATGTATGGTGAGTTCGAACAATCACATATTTTAACTAATTACGAATATTGCCTTTGTTATTTTCTTAATATTTATTATGTTAATGCTCAGATATTTTTTCAAAAATTGTTTGCGATATTTGACCGACACGAAGGCATTACTAAAAGTAATTTCTTTAAGGTTCAGAATTGGTAAAATTCTCAAGCTTAATTTATACTTTTTCTTTGTAGTGCTTAAAATTGGCGTGCACGATCTTCCACAGTGAACTTAAGCACCATGGCATGTATACTAACTGTACAATGAAAGAAAAATGCTTGTGTAGTATACGTGAAACAGTATGTTGCATACATGAATCCTGTATTTTTTTAGGATAACATACCCCTGTATAAAACATTATTCCTGAAACGTATGGTGGAAGCATGTGGAAACGTATTTACTGTATTATGACGTAATTTACCAATGAATTCATAAGGACGTATGGTGCATTCTGAAGTCCGTATAACAAACGCACAGTATGTCTGTATATGGCTTTAGTATAATCCTAATGAATTATACGTCTGCCAATGTGTAACTTCGAACACGGTCTAGTTTATTATATGGCTTGTAAATAAAAATCCTGCATAATGCATGGTAAAAGACTGATGCGTTGTACGTCCAGCAGGATACATAATATGTCTTATATATAATAATCGTGCGAGAGACTTGGCACAAGGATGGTGTGCCGTGCGTCCACCAAAAAGCAGAATAAGTCATGTACGTATGAAGCCTGTGAGAGCACTGGAACAAGCATAATGGGTTATACGATAAGCAGGATACGTCTTATAAGTATGTTGTCTCAATATGAATCGTAGTATTATTTGTATTTAGATAATACGGCCCGTTGTTTGCTCCTGCGTACCGCACTGTTTAGACGTACTCACACTGACGTCCTATCTCAATACGAATACATTTAAATAAGCTGCATCGTTAATACAATGAAATATTTAACAAAAATACAGCAAACCTTTCATTATCTTAGATCTATCACGTTAAAAACATCTCAAAAATATTAAAGTCGTCATGTAAAACATCATTTCAGAAATATTTAACCTTTTTTGCAATTTTTGTAGGAAATAGTTAGGATTGGCTGGTAAAATAAAATTTCAGTATTTAAACGACATGCCAACATAAGCCTTTCAGTATTACACAATATAAAGGTATTTAACGAGGTGTGCATAACAAAACAAGCATTTTCCTGCAATAATTTGTAACACGCTACTATTAGTTCATGGCAGATAGGAGGATTGTGGAAGGATATCTCGGCGAGAGCACATTTCAAGTGTCTAGAAAAACTAAAATTGTTATAAAAATTAAATTTTATAGTTCAATGTACAGAACTGTAAGCATATTAATTTCTTGCATTGGAATTTTTTCAGGACGTTAGTTTTTTTTTTTAATGAATTTAACTCTTGCAAACAAAGTAATACAATTTTCTACGCCACCATTATTAGTAAATTATAGAAATTTGTATAGAAAAACAGCTGAAAATAAAATTCTACTGATCGAACGTAATAGCGCATCCTTAGTCAAAGTAGTGAATTAATATTTTTACAGTAGGAAGAAAGGAGTGGCTGTAAATAACACACAGCAAATTATTATGACCATGATATTTAAAGGGTTATTTGAAAAGAAACCGCAGCTTTAAATTAAAAAGAGTGAATGACGAGAATAATAAATTACTATGTGTAAGTAAATTTTACATTACATAACCTTAGTACACAATTCTACATTGTTAGTTACAATAGATCCTTAAAGAGTGAAAACACAAAACGTATGCTTCCACAGACCAACTTACAAGACAAACATTGCTCAACTGACCACTTACGGTCATTGTTAGTGCAGAAGATAAAAATTACCCAAAGCAAATTTCTGCAGTTATCTACAACACTTTGAAACTCCTGCTGTAGCACATGTGTACCCTCACACTTCCGCATACACTAGCTAGCCACTCCTTGCTGTAAAACTGTTCACATCAGGATTTATACATGAATAATCATAAATTATATGTATTGTTTCAATGTTTATAGATGCTGGCAATTCTTCCATGCTTATATTGTTTATTCAATCACACATATTTTCTACATTAATAGAATATAGATTTTTTATCGACCACGAAGTAAATGAACCTCCCGATTATACACGGGTAAGTAATTAGTCTAAAGACTTATACATTTACAAGTCACTCATCACACTTAAAGTGTTTTGCAAAAGAGAAATACTGGTTTAACAAACAAAAACTCTTTTATACATAGATAAGTAATTAGTCTAAAGGCATTCTGACAGTTATGTGCATTTTAAAGTCACTCATAACACTAGTTGTGTTAGGCACATGGAACATAATATTCTCAGAATAAATGCAAATATATTCACCAGTTCTGCGAACTTCATATGCCCAAAAATGCGTATCAAATTCTATGGTTTCAAACAACCGGCATTGGGAATTATGATTTTGTTGGTTAATTTATTCTTGTAATTTGACCGTGACATATGGGGGTGATGTATTTTAAGGGAATCATACTAAAGTCAAGTTACTGTTAGAATTTACTCTTCCCAAATACTAATTTTAAAAATTTAAAATTAAACATGATATTTATTAAATTATTATTTATTATTAAGGTAACAGCAATACCTTGCTACCACAGATTTAAAGCCTTTAATAGAAAGTATAAAGTAATTTATTTATGTTAAAATACTTAAGCAACTGAATCATTTACAATAGTGAATAATAACACATAAAGGCAACAAATACATTGACGTCTGAAGATGAACATGATAAATACTTGCCCTCTTTCTCCTGCCCATCTTTAAGCCTATATACATGTGGGGTAGACACTATTGAAGTATCAGAGGGCTGAGCTTCTTGAACGAGGAATATGCGATAGCTCCTCAAATTCTATCCGTTTTCTTCGCCGGGTGATGTATGCCTTGTACAATGTGCCACTGGCATTCTTCTTTTTCTGGTACTTCGTAGCAGATATGGATGGTGTGAAATAAACCGAAGCTGCCTCTTCCCTAATATATCTCTGCAATCTGCAAAGCCAGGCGAGTGAATTCCACGCTTAGAAGTCTCCTTGTCGACTCTGTATTCAGAATGTGGCCGATAATGAGTCGTTCTACCAGTCTCCTGTGACTTTCTGAAAGGAGGCCGTTGGTTTTTGTACCGGAGTTCATGATGGCTCGTCTGTCTAACGACTTATTTAGAGTGTTTGCAACCTATACAGAAAATATTATTAACAACGGATAACATTAATTCTGAAGACAAATCTATGACAATTAAGATAAATAATGTCTAGTTCGTGCTTGGTTTTTATATAACTAAAGCTGATTTTCATTTTAAATAATTCTCTTAAACCTCATATGGCCATTTTTTTTTAGTTTTAAGTTTATATGTACTGTTGCGCTATACTAATAATTCTCTTTATATATATATTTTTTTTTCACTTGTTGAACATAACATAAACTGAATTGTGAAAATTATAATTGTAAACATAAACTATATTACGGAGTGTGTTTATCAGCCAAATACGTACAGGAAGTGTGCGAATGAGCAATGTTTAATCGGTGGCACTCCTAGCGGAGACATTGATCGAAACGGAGTAGGGGAGAATGGAAAGCATGCGGATTACAGAGAAGAATACAAATACGTCGCTAGGAGAATATTGTATGATAGTCGTGTAGGATTTCAGAAAACACTTTTTTTAAACTTCCAAACGTTTTCGTAAAATTTTTTGTTCTAGATCTAAATTAGAGTACATATTTAACATGAAAGAAGAATTACATGCAAGTCCTTGAGGGAAACATGTTTTCACTAGCACCTTCACTCCTCACGACATAACGATTCAGTAAATTTACAGGAACAAATTTGTAAAAAAATTTACTATATCAAGCGAGAAAACCAAAAATTATAAAAATTTTAATTTACTTTAATAGTCACCTTTATACATTTGCTCAGGAAAGATTATAATTCATAGTGAAGATTCCGCTTTAGCCTATATAGTAGTGACGGAATGTATCGCAAATTTACTATGCTATTTATGAGATAAAACTTCCATTACAATTCAAAGAAATTATTTAAAAAATGTTGCATTTTAGATATTTTGACACTACAGTGGGCAACATGCAAATTTGGCCAATAATGTTGAAAATGAAACGAACACATTTGTATATGCATATGAAAATAAAAATACTGCTCGGGTACGTTGCAAACACGCAGCACTAAAATGGAAGGCAATTTTGTGAAAGCGCAGTCGAACAATCTGTTATGAGTAGATACTGATATGCTACTTGTATTACTTAAATTCCCATTGTTTTGTGTAACCTGAAATAAGAGGTGTAAAATTACAAATGTAAAAACGTGTTTCATATAGCGCAGTCGTGATCTTCAAAGCGACTGTAGGCCTACATCACATGTTTAAACTTATTTGCTTGTACGTGTTAATGATTTTCGTATTATTATTATTATTATTATCATCTGTGTTTATATTTGCGATTGCTAAGATTCAAAGTATGAAATGAAAATATGGAATGACACAATTGTAATGACGGCGACTGCAGTGAGCGTACTGTGTTGTCGCGCGCCATGCTTGAAGTCTGATAAATTAACTACATTATTTAGAAATGAAACATAATGTTGTGTTGAGAAAGAGGCTTATAAATATTTCCGGATTCTAAACCACGTTTCAGTATTTATAAAAAACTTGTTTCGCTTTATAAATGTTAGATAACGAGCAGTATGGTGACAGTAGGCCTAAAGCTACCCGACACCGTAAGACTTCTCGAGCAGCTATGTCGGTGGTGGGCAGAATGCCGCGCTGCTGTCCGGTAAACCTGTATTTCCGCGTTCCGCCCCGTATATAATCACTATATTGAGGCCTCAAGTATAGTGTTAAGAAACTAAAACAATATTTTTCAAATAATTTGTTTATCTTATTGTTTTTTATGTTTTGTGTACCTAACATACCTTTCATTATTCTGTACACATAAGCTGAAAATATATATATGATAGTTTGAGAAACACTTAATACCTGGTATGTGATTAAATACAACTAAGAAAATCCGTAATAAAAGCTGAAGAATTGGTTTTATTCTCAAAAGCTGCTTTCTCTCTGTTTATTTAAAGGAAAGGTTTATAAAATTAACACCGCGTACTTGCGTAAAACGCGAAGGCTAATTAGTGTCAATTTTGTGGGCCTAGTGTCGTAATTTTTTGTAACGTCCATCTCAGTAATTTAGAAAAAAGGAGAAGGGCAAATATCAATGTAAGATCATCCTTGATAAACATTTCTTAAAACATGCATTTTAGTTTTATGAAAGAAAAAATTAAGTTGCTATTAACTTAAATTGTTAGACTTATGAAAGCTTACTAGAGAAAAATCAAAAGAACTTAAATTTGTTACAAATTGCTGTATTTGTAAAATACTCTATAATATAAACCGAACTTTTTGCAAGAGGAACTCTTGAGCCTCACCCAAATAATGTTATGTTTAATTTGCATGGCTTAACATCGTGGCATGTTATTATTTAGGCAAACAATGTGAATATAGCCTAAATATTATACATGTGCTCTTGAAACGAATGTTAGAAGTTATATTAAATTAATAAGAAAAGATTTATACCAAATCCGGTCTCTAAGGCCTAACTTGGAATGTATAAACACACAAAATGAAAAAATTACATTCTGTGGCTAAATGTTTGTAAACATATTTATATGCCTTTACTATTATGAAATATGTTAACATATTTTTTTATTCCCAAGACTATATCACATACGAATTGCTAAAGACGTTGTGGTGTGTATTAAACAATACCATAGTACCGTAATGTAGGATAGGTCAGACGTAAATAGTAGACATTCAGAAGTCCAGTGTTAAAACTACCTGCATAAGGGAAACATAACCATCTTAAATATAATTACTTACGTCAACATGGTCTTCGTAAACAAAAAAAAACTGATTTTGACGAAACATCTTCAATGTCTCGCCAAACTGCGTTAAACCACGTCTTCCTGTTTGTTTCGTTTTTTGTAACTAACAAATATTTTATTATGTGTTTTGCGAGATATACTAGTACATTGCGGTACAATAAACCATTTAGATTATTTTGGTATACTTGACTGTTTATTTTCTCTTTTCATTACTTCAAACAATTTCTATTTAACCAAATACGCATCACCGCTGAAGTTAACAAACGCGGCGGCCGAGGTTGTATCTAACTTGTGACGTCACAGGCGAGCAGTCGTAGCACATGTGTTTTGGCGGCCGTTTCAAACGTAAAACTTTTATTCAATCATAACTATTTCAAAACTTATTTTTAAATCGTAATAGTTTGTAAATACATTTCTAACACATAAATGAATGAAAATCAAGTGCCAGCAAAAAATATACATGTTACCCATTAAAGTGCAGTACAACTCACACAGGAACATGATGACCAGTGACTGTAAATTAATAGCAGAACAAACGAAGTGTTGCGAGCATATTGTGTTGTGTTTCTTAATTGATTGCGAGAGTCTCCCAACAAAACAGACGCACAAAAATAAGAAAAAGGCAAATTTGTTCGCGAAATCTGCATTAGAAGGGTCACAGCGAGGTAATTTTGTATGCAGATGAAATGAACTGTAGCTTTTAGTCAATAAACAATTTACAGTAAAATTATTAAAAAAAAACAGCGCATAATTGTAATACAACTTGAGACGTTTAACCTTCCTCGGCCATCAATGCATAAATGTATGGAGTGACATTCTTTATTTTCTATCTACAAAATCAAGAAGATGCAATAGCCTTAAAAATGCTTACCGAGGAGGATCTCCAGCAACTGATTCCATTGGTTGGAGTGCGCGCAAAACTGCGACGAAACTGGGAGATGTGGGTGAAATCCCTGAATGAAGTGCAAAACAAAAACGAGGTAAATGAAATATTTATATTATTACTTCCATTACTTTTAGATTTGTATAACAAAAATGAGTGTGGCATCTTTAGGTGTATGCGTCTATTATGTAAACTATTTTCTTAACTCTTCTTTAACCATTGCGGAAAGCGTGTTCCTTAAATAAAATTTCGTAACGTATAATGTTTTAACTTAGCAAAGATATACACCTTTGAAAGCGGGTTTTTTACTTACTACGGCAGTCCAAATCTCCACTTTAATAAAACACTCCTATAAGTCTATTATCCGAGCATTGGTTTAATTGCCATTTTTGGACGTATCTGTTTTCTCGCTGCTCTTAACATCTCCAGGTCTTTACAGAAGATGAGGATGAAATGAGTTGGCTATGGAACAGCACCGGAAATGGGAGAAACCCGAGAAAACCCGCTGGCCAACGACATCGCCCGGCATGATTCCCAGCAGATTAAAAAATCCAGGGGTGGCCCTGCCGGGGATCGAACCCGGATTGATTTGGTGGAACGCAAGCACTCTATCAACCCAACCACCGTGGCTCCCTAAAGGTAGAAATAAGAACATTGGGTTTAGAAATTTGCCAAGTATAATAGCTTTTACCAGCTAGCTTTACAAAAAATTGCAAATCAAATATGGGTTTATTGGATCAAGGACTGGGTTGGGTTATCTGAGAAAATATATATGATTTCTAAAGAAGGGTGGAAAGAAAAAAGGGAAAGGGGGTCCATAAATAATTTAATGAAATTGTGTAATGTTTGTCAGAAGATAATACAAAATTTACTAGGCTACAATTTAATATACTACGTGTTAAATACATTCGGGAGTCTATTGTTTAAAATCTCGCCTAATATGGCTGTTTTCCACAAATAGGCCATAAAATCCTTTAAGTCGGAAGGCAGTCTTCCAGACATCTCTAATTCTGTATTGAGAGCCACTGGGGCTAACAACAACTCGCCCAACAAAATTACAGATTTATAAGTACCAGTTGCGGTTGCAGACACGGAAATCACCACACTTCCTTCAGCATCAGATGTCATCCTGCCGCCATCACAGCCAACATCAGCTTTCCAAGTTCTTGATGCAACCACCTCCACCACCAATTTTAACAGTACAAACTATGTAAGTATCCGTCATCAATAACCTCCTAACAAAGACGTTTAAGTAATTATTCAAATAGTTATCAGGAAAGTTTTATATAGCGGTTTAGTTGCCATGTTTTTCAAACAAATATTTGAAGTGTATAGGTAGGATAGCTCATTTAAATTTAATAACACGCGATTTAAAAAAAATTGCATGAATTTAAACATTTTGTTGGCATGCCTAAAGCTGCACAGTATTTACTTTGGACAATTAAACATTACTATATATTTATGCATGCTAACTGTTTTCAGTGTTTGATTCGATTGTCTGGCAGACAGATTTGTGTGTGCTGCATATATATATATATATGGAAATAAATAGTGCTTTAATTGGCTGCAGTTGAATTTAACCCAATATAAGGAGATTACGCCTCTTACAATCCCGGTGGGTGGGCGTAGTTACCACCTCACCTTTCAACAGTATCGTACAGAGTAGAATCTGCACGCGCCACCTTGACGGGGCCGAAGACTCCGACCTCCATGAAAGCGCTTCGTAAACGAGTCCTCTTACTAGCCGGACCAGATCTTCATCCCTTCGTTAGCGAGCATCAACCCTTCGAAAGTACTGCCTGGGGCCGGCGACATGCCGCTTAGCTTCCCCAAAGTTTACTCGAGTGACAAGAACCCATCACCAAACCTAGCACTGTGTATCGTGGAGGTCCTGTGGGAAGGAACGCTCTCTTTCTCCCCGGCTACTACGGCCGCAAGCGCCACCCTTGCAGCTCTCCAGCTTCTACCACCAGGAGCAGCCCTCCAGACAAACACCCACCTCCAGGCCTCCTTACAGCGGGCGGTTCAACTATTGCCACCCTGAGTCCTACCCAGGATTGGCATGGCCAAAGACCACCGGGACTTCACACAGAATCCCCGGGTCCCCACGACTATACCACAATACCGCGCACACTGAGTTTTCCCCCAAAGCAGCCCAACTCCTCCAAGATGCCAGACAGTCTCTTCTGCGGAGCTGCGCCAACTCTAGATGTACCCGAAGGCCTCAGTTGGGGTTGTGCACTCGGCTCACGGGACATCACGCAGGCGAATAACATATGCAGCTTCTGGACAACTGCACATGACCTCACCGTGGCTGATCACCAGTGCACTGGCGGGGCCGCCACTAGTTCATTATCGTCACTCCTATAGTCATTATCCTCACTCTGTCAGCCATGGTGTTTCCACCGTGTTTTCAGCCCTTACATTTTGAGGAGGTGGAGATGGATTTCAGCACCGCTAGGCTATATATTCTCATCGTTGCCCCATTTCAGGGAGCGTGTCTTGGCCTACGCAGCAATACTAGGGAAAACCCTTCCGTAAGGTCAAGAGGGCCCCACCGGAGCTCGTCAGCCAGAGCGAAGAGCCCTCCACCGGACCTAGCAGTGGGCAAGTCTGGAGGTCCAGTAGGAAGGTAATACCACTTCACGCCGATCTTCACTTACACCCAATTAAAGGCCGGTGACCACTACGTAGGCCTCCACCAAGAGGATGGCCGAACTAGAATAGTCATTCCCGTAGTCACGACTACCGAACCAGACACTCTGGGGTGGCGTACTTTATACACTCCCTACACATCCGGATCTGCTACCGGCTTTCACCGAGTGTATTTCCAGCCCTCCCTGTCGCCATACACAAATTACAGGTGGGTTGCCAGACCATAAGCCCAGCTCCAACCCGGTTCCCCAGGGCCAATGTAGAGTTACAGTGGGAAGGAGCCGGGAGCGGTATGGCAGGGCGATAACGCAAGCGTGACATCAGCAAGAATCCACGCTACTAAACTACTATATGGCCAACAGTTATCTGGACAAGTCTCACCAAGGGGAAGTGGTGAAGCGGTGCCTTTGAAATAAAGAGAGGAAAGGTGACGCGCGCCGATAGGACTAGGGAGTTCACGCACCTATATAACTGTACAAATTTAATCTCTTTCACGGGATTGAGACGGAAGAAGTTCCACTTAAAATTTGATTTATTAAACACGTTTCTGTAAGTTTTTAACATTACAGTTGCATGCGTTTAGTTGTATTACTGTTAAAGGAGGTCACTTTTAAATATCTGAAAAACAATATGGTACAGTGCACTTCTTCATTTTAAAATGGTTTTCAGAAAGGCCTCCAGTTTTGTCAAAATTGAAAGTCAAGAAATTACTCTCTCACAACGAGAACATAGTAAACATATAATATTTTGCAGTTTATGGAAACGCAAGCAAAAATTAGAGTTAATGTTTTCTGCTTTTCTGTACATGGTCTAACTGTTCGTTTTACTGCGGTATCTCTCCGCTCCTATCGTCGCCCCTTTTCGTTTGTCCCACCTAATTTCTGTGTGACGTAGCTCAAGGTCGCAGTAATTCTGCGCCAAGTTGTATACGCCTGTATAAGGCCATATTTTCTATCACCTTACTTGAAATATAATAGTTCCACGCCACATCTGCCTTCTAACAAAAGCAAACAGTGGCCAACACGAGGGGAAATATGAGCAAAGAGGCAGACCGCACTGCAGGGTGCAAAAAAATTAAAAACAAACACCCGAAAAAGAAAACAATAACAAGGTTAGTAAATAAAATATTCCATTTATTGTGTCAGGCCGAAGAAAGTCCACGCCGGTATATTTGATAACCACAGCGCCTGCCCCGAGTCGACCCCCTGAACTCATGCACATCAGTGGCGAATCTAGGAACGCTTTAGGAGTGAACATAATGTTTTGACATAAATTGGTCGCCAAAAGTACTATACTGCAAATTAAAGACGCATACGCAAGTATGATCTTGACGGTTGCCAAGACGAAAGAAAACATCATTCACACCTAGTGTAACACTAGGTTTATAGGGAGCGTTCGAATGGCGACTACTGCGCTCTTGCGACAGGCTTGATAAACATTTAGTGGGAGACTTGACAAGCTTTTGCTGGGATACATGCTAGAGGGTTGATATGTAAATTAAATGTTCAGTGTTACATAGAACATGGAGAGCAAACCACAAAGTGACAATCAGATTTGTCGTGTTGGAGGGTGCAGTGTCACGTTTATAAACATTTTTCAGTAAATAAATAGTTTAGTTTTCCTAACGATAAGTAGAATAGTATAAGAAGAAACTCTTTTGTTGTGGCAGTAAAGCGTGACGCAATCTACAAAGAGCCATGAACTCTCGATAGATATTCCCGTGTTTGCAAGTTATTACATTCACATTAGTGTTAACAAATTGTCGCACAGATCCAAGTAGCACAATAACGAAATTCAATGGAATTAGTGACAACTTAACACTGGGCATGTTTTTATAGCATATGTACATTTCGTAAAAGTTCTTATTTTATTATTCATCTACGTATTTGATCAAACCTACACTTTAAATTTTTAACACTATCATTTATCACATAATAATTACTACTGTAACTTTCCGCTCCCCACATGTTAGTGCCGTGCCAGCGCAGTCAATTGGTTTGATTTTATTTTTCATTCCAACAGTTTTCTTCAGCGGAGTCAAATAAATATTAGCAGCAGCTACAACTTCTTACTTTAAAACTTAAACAACACTGTCAAAATGAAACCGAAAAACTGCTCATTACGACCTGTAGTAATACATTGAATTAATTATTTTAATAAACCATGCATGATCACGATGGGAGTACATAACTGTAAGCCGCAAGCAGCTCCTTTAAAGACTCAGTAAATATACTTTAGGAGCATTCGGACGTATCTCCAATGCGGCAAACTGGAAAGAGTTGTTGTTTGGCAACATCATTCACGAAAACCATCAAACCTTTTCTATATATTAAACGCTCATAATTGATAGACATAGACAGTTTTCAGTAGAGTTACGTAGTTAATAACCGCGTGAGTAGTTTTGTATTACCTTACTGGTAAAAATCCTGAAATCCGAAAGGTTACTCATAATGTGAATATCTAACAGTGAACATAAACTTAACCTTGAATATATCAACGAGGCAATGCGGGGCCCATCTTGACAAAAGATTCTGCTTCTCTTCATCTATTTAGCCTGTCTAACGCACACACTCGAATAACGGCGTTGTAGGGCCTACTGACGGAAGCGCAGGGCAACGGTTGAAATTTGGAACACCAAACGCACCCTGTAGCGGAAGTCTCCTGAATTGCATCGGCGTCATAGAATATGCTGCCATACTAGAATAACACGCAAATTAAGTATTATTCCTACGTCTATAATTACTAAGTATAATTAGTACGATTCTTCTTGCCATACAGTTGTGGCATTCGTTTTTATTATTTACGGTAACGCTTTTGACGTCTGTTTTAAAGCTGTAGCTTCATAACCATGTTGCAACATACGTACACATTTAATGTACATTTTCTTCTGTACTGCTGTTATGACGTCATCGAGCCTTGCTTAATGTTCTATACGCCCTGTAATTGTAATGAGTATTACACACCTTTACTATTTTATATAACTACATTCTGATGTATTGAACACCAGTGTAAAACTATTGCGAAAATATCTTGTCACTGCATGATGTAACAAGAAACCATCAGAAACTAAACTTAAGAGCCAAAAAAACTGGCACACCTGCTTATATCATGTAGATCCTCCCGAGCACGCAGAAGTGCCTCAAGACTACGTGGTATTGACTCTACTAATGCCTGAAGGTATGCAGGAGGCAATCACACCATGAATCCTGCCGGGCAGTCCACAAATCCAATCTGCGCCAATTTGAGAAAGGGTTGCACGTCTCTCACGTTTAATGATTCTCGTAAGTCGTCGTTTGTCCCGTTCTTTCACGATCTTTTTCCGGACGCAGCGATGTCGAACATGTGATGTTTTACCGGATTCCCGATATCCACGAAACACTCGTGAACATCCAAATGTTATCGCTACCACGGTGATGCTATGTCCCATTTCTCGTGCGCCGACTATAACACTACGTTCAAATTCACTTAAATCTTGATAACCTGCCATTGTAGCAGCAGTAACCGATCTAGCTGCCGACCGCATCACGTTACTCTGATTGGTTCCATGCCTCTGTTATTTGCATACGCACGCCTATACCAGTTTTTTTGGCTCTTCAGTGTATGTACGTAAACTTTGAGAGGAAAACGTTGGTTAAATATGGCTGTAAGTAGACAAAGTACGTTAGTCGTAGATTTCTGTTTTATACATTTGTCCGGATATAAAAATTTTTTTCAGTGTAGCACGGTCGCTACACTGCCACAATTTCCGTGTATTCACAGAAATGTTTACGGAAATATAAGTTCAATGTACATAAATTACAAAATACGAAACATCTCCGTATTTCTAACGAACTTTCTTCGCTACTATAAATAGAAAATTATAATTTATGTGGCAGTAATAATATCCACGTAACTTAGAACAATTATTCCAAACGTAAAATCAGCATCGGACACATGTAGCACTTAGAAACACTGCAAAAACTCAATTATTACGAGAAACTGGAAAAGTTACACTTCTATAAATTACTTATTTACGTAATATATCGCAACAAGAAATTCGTAGGTACTGTGTAACAGTCTCGGATTTTAATACTTCTGATCCGTGCTGAAATCTCGCTTTAGAACAAAATATTTCAACACAAAGAAATATATTTTTTATATTTGGTGATCCACGTGCATTACAAAAATTGAAAAATTTTTTAATTCTCTTTTTCTCCCGGAAACAGAAAATAATAGCAAGTAAATTCACATAAAAATCTGTGAAGTTTACGAAATGTCCGTTATTGGTAAAGCAACGCGCACGAAATGTAACGGAGGGTTCTGAAAAACTTCTATAAATAATTTTCCATAAAAATTCGAAAAAAATTTAACAGCGTAAGCGACGTGACGTGGCGTCATGATCGTTATAACTAGTGCGTATGTGATCCATCATGTCAAGAGACCGGGTTAAGAAATTGTGTTTTTGTATTAGAGAAAGAAATAATCTCAACCATTCACCTGAATAATTATTTTTAATTTGTACATGACTTGCGCATTTCGAAGCTATAAACTCGTAACATAAAATGTAAGTAGTAATTAAATGTTTTGCCAACGAACGATCTTCTTTCTGTGCATGCCCTGTTTTTAGCATATCTGTCAAAATAAGCAACTCATATAATATATTCAGAATTTTTTTATAAATGCCACCTTAAATGCAAAATCAGTGCTACACACACCGAATGTCAGGTGCATATTTCTGAATACGAACACGAGCGTTCAGTGTGTTATGATGGATGACGCATGTGTATCATGAGTGCTCAGAGCTTTATGCAATCCCACGGCATTGTGATATTTTTCGATAAATGTTATTTTCTGCTACTACCGATCAAGTTTCTGCAAGAAAAAGTCGCAATAATTTTAAACTAAAAGGCATTTACTGCCAATTCCTAGCTTTATAAAAATTATGGGTTATGTAATTTTGTAACAGTACTAGTAAATATTATTTAATCTATCATGTTCAGTGATACAAAGAGCAATATAGAAAACTTTATGTTACTACGGTTTGGTGTACCTATTTTTGTCTGTAATGTTTAAATTTCGGTATACTTGATACATCGATGTGTTTGAGGCGTAACATAGGGTAATTTTTAGTGGTACATATTTGAAATAGACGTAAAGCATCTAAAAAAAAACTGAAGACAACAGTTCTCTTTACTTCTTCAGCAAGAAATCAATGGGCTGTCCTTGCAAAATCCTCGAGAGATATCTTACTGCCTTCTTCCACAGTTCAGTAGTGGAGAAACTTACCATTTAACTGTTTATAACAGTGAATACGGTCTATAGTACATTTTCAGTATTAAAGTTGCGTGCACTTATATATAATATATTATCAGGTTTAGGACAAAAATATTGTAACTTTGATGAAAACAATTAATTATGAATTGTTGATCTCGAATTGGAGAAAGGAAAGAAAACAAGCCTGTCCGTTATCCATTTTTCCGCTCGAGTTTATGTTTCCAAGATCGGTGATCAGTAACAGGCTCGAAGAAAAAGAGCGAAAATGAGCAATGCGCGGTTTTTTTATGAAAGATATACTTTTACTTTTATGTTTTACTTTTATACACAGGAAGATTAAAGGAATAGGTTTCCCCTACTTAAACTTGTTCTAAAATTCATTACTATAGACTTGTTGCTCATAAATTATGTAACATGCAATGTTTGGGAGTGCAAATGTTCAAGTTTCGTGCAATATAAGCGCGATATCTCAAATAGGAAAAAAAGAGTGTGCCTGTTCAAAAAACTACTCTGTGTCTATATAAGGACTTGAAAACACTTTGTCTTAAGGATTCTTCAACTCATATATAGACACGAAAGAAACTCGTATATTTATCAGTAACATACGCCTAGCAATACAATAGTTAAAGCAAAAAGACATGGGTCGAGCACGACACTACAAAAGGAGTTACATATCAAGACCTGTTTTTCGGAATGTAGGAAGTTTTAATAACGACGTTGCTAAGGATGACAATGTGTTTGTAAAGCGAGTTACTCAGGCCCAGGAGAGTTATTTAATTGTGAACTTCTTATACAGATTTGCTCTACAGGATGTGACTACTCATCCCGGATCCGGTATTTTGGAAGTTCGTTTTTATCGTCATCCTCATAACAGTCCAGTTGCTGGTGTCAATTACTTCAGTCAAATTTATGTTCGAGACATTATATGTTGGAAGACATTTACTGTTAATTAAAGTCTTATTTACCAGTTCACTATTGTGTATTTGACTCACCCCCCTGTTTTGTATTCCCGTAAAAAATTGAAGAATGAATTAGGTGATTAAATTTCTATGTTTCGTAAACTGGTTGGTACTACTGGCGATGTACATATTATTTTGGGCCATGTTCAGTGATGATTTCTCTTCGTTTCTAATGGTAGTGGCGACTAGATTCTTCTTTGCATAAGGTCCCATGTCTTGGAGGGACAAAACGCTGGATTTAAAGAGATGCAGGCCGATGAGGGTGAAATGAGGTGAGAACGGAACAGCGCCGGAATGCAAGGGTGGGGAATCGGGAGATCCCCGAGAAAAACTGCCGTCCAGCGGCATAGTACGGCACGATAAATATGGGGATTAAACTCGGTTCGCCTAGCTGTGCGGCGATCAGTCTAACAGCTCAGTCACCACTGCCCTAACAAAACGCTGGTGAGCGAACTATACGAGTCGCGCATTCTTCCGCATGATCAAAAACGCTGGGGTAGAATGAAAGGTAAACTGAATTTTTTTATATCTGTAAACGAGTAGTGAATAAGAAGCTTTCTCTACTTTTCATAACACTGGCTCAGCTGATAAAAGGGATGTATGTTGTGCTCAGCGCGTGGAATGAAAATTCAAATACCATACTAGTATTTTGGATAGCTACATTCTTAATGCCCAGGTTGTTGCAATGTATATGGTTATTGAAAACGGCACACGTGTACAAAACTGAAAATTAATAAATATAATTTATTTCAGTAATAAAATAGGTGAAATAAATGTTTTATTATTTATTTTTTGTAAATATATTTACAAAGTTAAATCAGTATTACTTTTGATTATCGTGTTTCGTAACTTTACCGGAATAATTTGCACACATATTACATACAGCACTATATTACATAAAATTATATTAGTGGTTGTATATGAATTGTGAAAGTTTTTCTACGAAAAGGAATTATTGCTACTTTTGTATACAAATTTTTCAGTTCACCTACATCTGTCTGCACTTCAACGCCCCTGCAATGCGACATCCGTTTCATAACGAGTGATTTGTGTGTTCCGCGCCTCCCAGGCAATTGTGAACTTTACTGTGAAACCCTTGTAGGACGATGTGGTAGATGAACAGAGGCTGGCGCACGCTTTGGGCACTGAGAAAGGCAAAACGATCGCAGGTGGGAATTAAGTAGCTATGGACTGAAAACAGGAGTATCCATAACGACACTCATGTGCTATAGTACTCCTATTAGTCTCCATCCTGGATCGCAGACTTATGACGAAGGGAAAGGGAGTTAGCGACTTTCCACTAAGCCAACATCAAGTCCTCGATTTTTTAAATGTTTATTTTTGTGGCGGGCTTTTAAATCCCGCCACATCAGCGAGAGACCCTTTACAGTTCTGTGGGATCTCCGGTATGCATGCTAGAAGATAAGTCGGTAAGACTATGTGATGTGTCGTGGGGCAAGCACGGGTTAATTATGTTAAAAAGGACTTTGAAAAGGACGCATCCATCGTGGCTGAAACAGGGTTGTCTAGTGTCATGGCCGTAGTTGTGGCTAGGAACACAGTCCTGAACAATTTTGATACCGGAGTACGACATTCAGTCATATTTTGTGAATTTAATTATGTCGGATAGTTTTTGTAGCTTTTTAATCACTAAATCCGCTATTATTCCCTCGCTGGTTGCTTCTTTTAGAAGAAAACAACAGTAGTCTTTGTTGATCTGCACATTATTCAAACTTTCTTTTGTTATGGTCATTTCTTCGGACTACTACTGAAGAAATTCAAATTACTTCTAGGAAATCCGAAGAAACTCAAGTGTCGACTATCGCCAAATATCGGTTAAAAGTTCCGCTTTTCATTTATCACAAACTATTTAAACATTAAATTGATGTGCTCATTAAATAATTGTTAAATAATCTTTGATGTTAAGAGCATAGGCATGGATTTCGTTTCAAAAACAGAAATGTAATAATTTTTTAGAATTTAACGTTATTCTGAGGTTTTGTTCTAAATTTTTCTACAAATTTTTGAAAATAATTTTGTTGCAAAAGTAAAATAACACTTGCCAGTTGCTCTAATATATTGTTATTAGAGACTTGAAAAATTCGCGAGTTCAATGACCTGCAGGCTAGACTTTATAGTCTTATGCACAGATATGGCGATATCAACTGCACATTGGTTGTCTGCCGTCACAGCGGAAGGCGAAAATTGGGCCAGTCTTCTCCAGGAGGTGTCAAACACTGCGTGAACCAATGGTTGACCTTTTATTAACACACGTGTTTTGAATTCTAGCTTGTCCCGAAATGAATCCGCGAATTTTTGAGGTCTCTAACTATGATTTTTAGTGATAAATAGTCTCTCGAAATATAACAGGAGCGATGTGAGACTCACAACATCAATTTCGTTAAGGAAGCGAAGTTAATTAAACAGCATATGTGCCACAGTGTTCAGTATTCGAGAATATGATGTATTATGCCGCAAATCTCTCTAATAATAATTGCGTAGCAAATGTGATTATTGTGGTCACCAGAGTCACCAAGGTTTTTAAAATATTATTGCATTGATACAAAATATGTTACATGGTTTTAAGCTTAAGTGTTAAAATTTCCATCCTAACGATCAGACGTCATAATAAATTTTTTTTAAATCGAATGATAAGCCTTAAAATTTATAATTTTTACAATTCTTACTAATAATGATCTGCTGCACTACATTTCCTAAATTAAATTCAGGAATACTATAAAATTTTTAAAAAGGTGTAATTGGCATTCATTGCTAAGAGAAACCTCATTGGCATTGATTGCTAAAATAAACTGCAAATAACTTCAGTATATTAAACTATGAAAATAGTGACACTTTATTCACATGCGAAAAAACAAATACATACAAAGATTGAGCATTATGCATTGTGTGCTTGTGAAATCAGTAAAATGCGCGGCAACTCCGTCATATAGGAGGAAATGGCACAAGGCCATAATGATCAGTGAATATAATTTCAGGCTATTTGAAACCAATAAGATTACTGAAAACCTTTATTATACGCATTGTTAACAGATGCCTGTAAAAGCTAAATTATTTACCTCATGTCCCGAATTACGAATATTCAATTTCCCAGCTACGCCAGACTTCTGAATGGGGAAAAAGAGGATAAATTTGTGTAATAAACGAGGAGAACGTCAACACAGCTTTACTACAAGACTTTTGACCGGGAATCGAACCCAAGTACCCTCAAACCAGAAGCCGGTATAAAAGCAACGTTACTACAGAACTAGGAAAAGAAAATTTTGAATTTCCTTATCTTGAATACATATAAGCCCAACGGACACGCACTGTGTGAAGTAAGTTTTGCGTTCTTCCGTTCGTTCGAACAAAACAGATTTTGGCAAACTATTAGTAACATATATCAGGAGTAAAATGAAGCTTTAATACTTCAATATTATTCGTAATATATTACGCTTGTTTTGTTCCAAAGAAAGTTCTGTCTTGAGTCTGAAGTGACGGAGATGTACGTATTTCCAACCCATAAAATTTGTATGGGAGTTTTTGCAAAATAATACAAATGGCAATGAGTGATATTGACAAAATGTTATATCAGGTGTTTAAAAAATCGCAATATACTAATTATAGGTGCTTCTGCTATTATTTTCCTTTGTTTGAAAAAACTAATTATACTACTTATATACAGATGAATATAAGTTGACTTAAACAAATTGTAAAATAATTTCTAAGGAATATAAGATTCTAAAACAGCAATAAGGATTGTTTTTTTTTTTATAGTGTTTAAATTTTTTAGAGTAGGAAAACCTTGTTTTATTAATTTTGGCGGATGAGGCTATCACTAAATCGGTAGTATTTGACAGAAACGTGTAAATACATTTAAAATAGGAAACCATTATAGCACAAGACATAGAGTCAAAAAACATTTGTTATTTATTTGGTAGACATATATTCACCAGAAAAATAATTACATTTCCAAGCACCCCGCTCATCTTTCGGAGTGCTCGTATTTCACGCCGCCATTAAGAATGAAGTGTTAATTTGTAAGCTGACGTGCGACGGCTGCCGCCTGCGCCGCGGAGAGCCCCCTAGGACGTAGGGATAAAAAGTTACGATCGTAATTCTGCCCCGTGTAGCAGGTTACACGAAACGGCTCGTCGGCGGACGCTTTACGGGGCCGTAAAATGGAAATTCGCGTATCCGCAAGTCCGGCAAATTGGAAACGGTATCTTGCCCCTCCCAGCCAGCCGCCGTGGGTCTAGACCCCATAAACGCGCTTACACACGCCGACAAACCCAGGCCGTGGTCGCGGGGTGTGGAAGGATCTGCATTATTTTTGCCCGGTGTACGACGGGGTCGTGGCGCAGCAGCGATCCGTCACCGAGGGGAGGATTTACGAGGCCGTAAAGAGGGAATTTGCATGCGAGCGGCGTGCACGCGCGTCTGCCGACGGCTTCCCACGTGAGCGCATTTTACGAGGGAGAGGGGTGGGGTGTAAATGTCACTTAAGGGCCCACGCTGGCCACCCCTACACCCACTCACCCTTCCCCCTTCCCGCGAAGACCCAGGCAGGTTGGGACCGCCCAGTCGACATGTTCATTTGTCATGGTTAGCTGTGACCCAGGGGTGAAGTGGCAACCGTGACATGCGTGTCACCTGTCACTATTTACGACATTGCTGCTACCAAGGCCATTTGATCGTAGTGTAGTGTCCCTTATTTTTATTGCCTCGTACCTTGATGCCACCCTGCGTTAATGTAGCGTCTGCTCCTTGTGCCCGGAGAAATATCGCCTGTCACTTGTTCCTGAACTTCACGGGGAAATGTTTCAAAGCAGATGCCAAAGAGTAAATTTTGTTTTTATAGCACCTTTTTTATTCGGAGAAAAAGCATGAAGAGACAAAATGTATGGTTTGTAGTGTGGGTAGTACTGGGGAGTCAAAATGTACAATATTTGAAAGGAAATCACTATTATATTAAAATACTTTACTAAATTGATTTAATAGGCCAGACATTTTAGACTACTCACAAGAAAAAAATTGCAGAGGGACAATTTTTAGAACCGACCTTCATTTTTATGTAAGGAACTATATATCAAACGTGATTTTGGATCCAAGCTGTGCTTGCTGAGCGACATTGTAAACAATGTACAAAAAAAAAACACATTTCGTAATTTATCTTCGTATACAAAGATAAAGGCTTTCAATTAAGACACGTAAAAATTGCATTGTTGCAGCTGCTGTATCTAAATCACAACATACATTTTCTATTTTCGGAACATAGTGCGCTGAATTGACAAATTAACTATATATTAGTTTTGCATTATTTATTACTAATAATTCAGTGAGTTTTATTCGAACTTCTTATTGTTATGCATACACATTTATGAGAATCACAATATAAACTACATGATCTTGGAAACTTATCTGTCACTCAGCATCAGCAGTGTCTTAATTTTCATCATATCTAAAATCCTATGTGTCAAGAACTAAGTCCTTTTCTACAGAACCGACTGAATCTCCTGTTGGTGGAAAATTTGGACAAGAAAAATTATGGCAGTTTCCAGAAATCGTGTAACGTTGAAGGCCGGTCTTGCGACAACCACATCCCGCACCGCACTCTATCCCTCAATTGCAAAGTATGGTTTTTAGCAGAGCATCAGGAGCAGGTGATATTGAAGTGGTTATGGGGAAGAGTTTGCCGTTTACAAACCTCCATTCCCAATCGTTTCGTAGTAACTCTGCCCCTATCCATTTCTGCACTTTGTGGTACATCCTGAAGGATGGCTCACCAGTTGCACTTTTCGTTGGAGGTAGTGACGCTAGATTACTCTCTCTTCTTTTGCCTACAGACCTAGTGAATCTTTTGAAGCGATATTCGTCAAGAGGTATTTCAGATATTAGTGCTCCATGCAAGGATAAGATGAATGATTCACAATTTATTTTGGTTTAACTAAAGAGTGCAGATGTTGTGTCACATCCTGTTATGGCATAAAGTTACGAAATATGTTTCTTGCATTCAGAGCACTTGTTGAAACTTTCTGATTAATACATATTTGTTTCTGTCCTACCTTTCTTTGTTTTCATGAATAAGATGCATAATGGGGGAGGAACCAAATCGACAAGTAATACCAAAGTATGTATGACATCTCCAACGATGACTACAGATTTCTCGAAGAACAATCGAATCGCTGTTTTTACTATCAGGGCATCAGCGTCACCTGCAGTTTGATAAGTGACCAAATTTTCTTGCTGAAATTTTGTATTCGGCATCGTGATCAATCTGCTCTCTTTGTTTCTGTTGACAAAAAAAGTTATCTTGATTTACTGTTACATAAGGGTTTGGTGGACGTTATGGGAGAATGGCGCCAGGACGGCCCGGCAGAACGACCACGTGCGGAGGAAGGCGGATGCAGCTGCATCTCGCAGCTGCCAGGGACGTGGAGCCCACACCAGCGGCGGCGCCTGTCCCAGGCTAGCTACCACCATAAACATTGACAGCTTTTGGCGGGCGTGCTGGGATAATAACGACACGATATCCGGAGGCATAAGAACAACACATCCTCCGAACCAAAGAGGACCCCCAAGAGTTCCCGCATGTGCAGAACTGAACAATAAACTTCCATACCAGAGTCGAGGGCCGAACATGTGTTAACGACCAGGGGACCCACCAAGTAGCATGTGCAGGGCGAAGAACTAAAACTTCTAGACCAGAACCGAGGGACAACGTCGCCCACATGTTTTACGACTTAGGGGGACGCGGCGGCCGCCCCGGACACGTGCAGAGATGGTGCAAGTTGAATATGGCGATCGAGCCTACAAAACCACGAGGAGGAGGGAGGAACGGATTAGTCAGTCTAGGATCGAGCAGTCAGGCAGTCAGTCGGAGGACCTGAAGCGAGGCGTCCGGATCGGAGCCGGACGAAACGAGTTCGAGGATCGATCAGTCAGTCAGACATCATCGAGCGAGCAGTGCGGAGAGAGTCGGGAGTTCAAGAGGGCGTCGAGACGCCAACGCCGATCGAGAGAGAGTGTCGCAGCCTACACGTTCCAGTCTACCTACCGAGAGATGAAGCAGTCCCGAGATCGCTGGCTGAGAGAAGACCAGCGCCGCAAGTCAGATTAGTAGAGTTCTACACCAAGTGTGAAGAATCTTGCCCCCCACGACGCAAAATCGTCGCGTCACGTTATACGTAGCCCACATAGGAAGAGGGGGGGGGGGAGAGTTGTCTCGCGAGTTCATGTACCAGTTAACCTGTTAAGCAACAATAAAACTCGATTATGTGAACTCGCAAAGGAAGTGTATTGATTTGGTAAATTAGCACTAGGGACAATATGTCGACATATTCCTACGCCCTAACACGGAGGGCCAGCATCAATCGCTAGCGCCTCACGCCGAGAGCAGATTCAATACCTACTTGTAAACCACAGCATTGGGCAGGTATCACATTTTTAAACAATGACTATCGATGCCATCCGAATTGAACGCTACTCAACACTAAAATCCTAAAATACCAAATGGTATATTTGAACACGGCATCAGGTAGTAAAAACGTCGCTGACTAACCCAGCAAAAGCTGTCACCACCAAAATACCTTTTCGTAACATAATCTGTATAGTTCAAACTGTCCCCTTCCTTCCTCCTTATAATAAATTATATTCTGGTATTTTCCACATTCTTAAATGATGTGAACTTCTGTGTTGGTCAAATATAACTATTATTTAACGTACTTCGGGTGTACGTGCATATGTAAGAAGTTTTATTTTAATCAGAAACTTCGAACTTCACTTAATAGCACGGAGAATAGCATATTGGGCACAACAATTATTTACACATCCTTCAAACCGCAATGGCGGAAAAACTATTACATCTACGACGAAGATGCTTGCTATATTATAAACAGTAAAGTTAAATAGTCTTTAATTCTATTCTAAAAAAAATTTCCTGAAAAAAAAAAATTAATGGAGGTGCATTACATAATGTGGTTTTTTGTAAACATTTTTAGTGTAGCAAAGCAAGCACAGCAACTAGGATCCAATATGACTTTTATTATATTATTCCTTACATAAAAAAAGGTCTGTACCATAAATTATATCTCTGCAACTTTTTACGAAATTTAGTCAATTTTTATTCTTAAATGCTTCGTCGATGTTTCTATACTTCTATACTTATTCACAAATCTAATATATAATTGCCTAGGAATCGGTTGATCGTTTCCGGAGGTATGACAAAAACTTTATTTTTCATATATCGCTATCTTACAAAATGGCGTTAAAAAGAGGCTATGAATGGGCACATTTAAAGTTTGTAATACATTTAAATTGGGTAAATTGTTTCGTATAAATGGTTCGCAGATTCTCAAGTCAGGAGATAGCCTTTTAATTAATGACACAATTGAATAAAATATATGAGATCATTGTGATTTTACTAATTCCATGGTTTTCACGAGAAGCGTTGTTTCGCCCTACTATGAAACTGTCCGTAATTAAGTTATAAATATTGCTCCTCACTACAGTCTAGCCACACCGGTTAGCTATAATTTTATTTATCTTCTGTTTGTGCTACATAAGCACACGTTACACAATTAGATTTCATTTGTCGACAAAACCTTTACTGTGACTGTTCTTTCTACGCTCGAATACAAGAGTTATAGGGTTGCTACAACCTGATTAACGGTTAACTGACAACTTTTCAGAGCCTTATTCTATACCTTCGTTACATATCCCTACTTTTAATACTTTCACCAAATGTAGCAGCTTTGTTTATATAAAAGATGTGGCGGAATTTACCTGACAATCGTCGTAAGGTGATTCACTAATAAATCAAATGGAAAATATAGAGGACACTTTCTATCTAAATTGAATGTTAGGAGATATCAGCTCTCGAAAATCGAGAATTTAAACTGAATTTTTACAAACTATCGGTAACAAAGTGAAATAAAACTAAAATTATCCGAAATTTTTTTATGTTATCGGTATCTTTAACCAAAAAACAAATTATTATTAATACCGCACTTCGTAATGAAAATAACAAGGGTGGGCATCCTCTATCTCAGGTATCTTTAATGCTGGCAGGAATTTTAAACATTTGATGCTGATTTGTTTAACAGTATGACTAAATAAATAAAAATTGCAACTTGTTGCAATTGCCTAGGACTCATCGTTTTCGTTTTAAACGGAAGCAAAAATTTTGGTGGCACTAATACATTGCCTAGCACGTAGGCAATACAAAACATTTCCGCAGGGAATCACATAATGACTATCATCAAAAAAAGGAAAGGCAGCTTCAGTTCTGTAAGCTTATTAATGTATGGTACATGCTGCGCCGTCGTCTGCGCAGTGGACGCAGCAGAATACCGTCGACGCAGGAACGTAGTGTTGCCTACGTGCTAGGCACACTTTCTCTGAAGCAGAAGCTCTGTGTGCATTTTACACGAAACTGGCGGGTCCTGTGCAGTTGCAACTCAAGAAGCGTTTTTAAATATTAATTCATACTATTTAATAAACCAGCAAAAAAAACTTCATAATTCCTGACCGCAAAAATGTCTTCTACAATAAGAGGGTTGCCACTCCGGTTATTTTCAATACGGAGTGAAGTATTAGTGAGTTTTTGCTCTTGGTTGTTGATCCCGATAACGTAAAATAATGATGGGAGTATTGTATCTTAAATTCACTTCTTTCCCGATATTTTCCAAAAAGTAACTTTAAAATATCAGTTTTCAAGGGCTCATGTCTCCCTTTTGTTAAGTTAAGGTTATGAAGTAACCTGTTTGTTCACTACTTGATTTTGCATATGGAATCACCTTACGAAATATTTTGTCAGTTGATTTTTGCCCCATACTCTATATGGAGGTAACAACTTTCATACATCTGACCTTCATGTTACATATTTTTTCTTAACTAAGCGTTATAATAATATATTAATAACAAAAAGAAACCAATTTCACTAAGAAAAAAATTGGCATTCGTTCGTCCAATAAAACGCTTAATCATAACATTTCTTAGTTCGTGGCAAACTGCTATAGATCTAGAAATGTTAATCAACTTTTGAGTAACAGTATCTGCATTTAAATGTTGTGACATTTCTCAAAATTAATTTATTTAGATAACATTAAGTTACAAACAAGCTATATTGAAGAGCTACTTCACAAGAAAGCTTTCTTCATTTTCAACAAAAAAAATATTTCATTTTAATTTCAACTCAGTTTTGCCACCAACCAGATAAGTGTTTATTTTCATTGCAACAGGTCAGATTTTAATAATTTTTACATCAAACAAAACCTTTTATTCCTAGTCAAAATCGGTTTTTTCATGCATTTTATTTGACGATAAAATCATTGGCTATGCGACTCAAGAGGACTGCAACTAAACGTGGCTCCTAGTTATTGTCAAGAAAAAGTTCGATACCCCTTGTATACTGACAAGAAAATCACAAAACATCACAAGAGATACGAACATCCTCTTATGACAAAAACTGGAAATTATTTAAATAAATATTTTTATTAACTAAACAAATGTTTTGTACCTATTTTCCTCAAATATGTGCTGAAAATTATAAAATTCATCAAGAGCATAAAGCAGAGAACATATTCATCTTCCAAAAAAAAAAAAAAAAAAAAAAAAATGTTTGTATTATTTTTTTTATTAATATTTCATAAACCAGGAAGATATAATCTCTTCCCCCTAAAGAAATCATGTAACGTATTTGGCATTAAATCGAAACCAATTGACCTCGTCCCCACCTCGCTATGTACGTAAGTCGATACCCACGGAAATTAGTTAAACCAAATAGGTATCATTGCATCTTATTAAGATTACCTATTTTAGAGTTTCATTTACATTATATTTGGCTACAAGGTTTAGAAATTATTTCTACAGCAACGCTCAGATTCAATGAATAGCCTATTTCACAAAATAAGCCTCAATTTATTTTAAAGCACCCCAATTTCACTTTGACATTTATGTGACGCCCTACTGGGTAACTATAACTATTTTGATCAAAAATTAGTATGTAAAAATCAAGACGTTAAAAAAATTGAATTTCATGCTTCATATGTCCCATTTTTATGAACTAAATAAGGTAAATGTGTAATTAGAGAGCAAATAAGTGGCCAGGCATTCCGTACGAAAACGAATGAAATCCAGACGTCAACAGAATATTATTTAATATATGTTACAAGCTGAGGGGAAATTTATTATTATAGTTATTTTTATGTTAAACAATAAGTAATCAAATACAATTATATTAAAAAAATTAATTTTAAACTATTCTGAATAGATGATTAATTGGAAGTACGTGAATTTCGTAATGCAGACTTCAAGCATGTGCTCTATTCTTCCTTTTAGATTACTGTATGACAGGATCAGAGTAGTATTGAAACGCCTTGTTCAACTCTTTAGCAAATAATGAACAGGAATAAATTATGTGATCGTATCAGGCGCAAGCAAGTTGAATAAAATAAGTCTACACCACAGTAGTAACCAATGATTAAACAAATGTGGCCTAAGTATCAAATGACTAAGAATTCGAGGCTGCTGCCAAATTAATTGGTAAAATTCACGTACCTCTACTAAATAGTATAATATTACGACTTATATACTACTTGGTTAAGTTTTGTTTGCATGAGGCGGAGGAATAGCCTAAAAGTATGATTTCAGCCGGACGTCAGAAAAGTTAGAAGTAGCCATGAATGGACTATATCAGTGAAGTATGTACTTACCTGGGCCACGATATGGAACCTAGGCCCGACCACTAGGCGGAGGGATGGGCTACTGAACGCCCAGGCCAATGGACCCCAAAGCCAAATGTTATTATCTCTCTATGATAATATACATTCTGCTGTAAAAACCACAAGTGGCACGGACACTTAAGTGAGAGCACAGGACAAATTATAGGTCCAACTCGCGGCTCTCTCCAGCGATTTACCCATTCCTGTCTAGACAAAATGGGCGACGGCAAAGTTAAGGGATAAGTAGGAAACACGTGCTGGTTGGTTGGTGTACGGGCTTGCTGCTCGCTAGATGTCGCCATTTGCAGCCGCCATAGTGCCTTGCCGTAGTTAGTAGCTTGTCGACACGACAGTGTACAGTGAGTGACCACTACGATATTCTGTTCCCGCCATTCCTGAGTTCTGCTTTTGGGTCCACAACCAATCGCTTGTTTATGCGACACTTTTTAAATGTGCACGCCGCAACATTAAGAAGCGCTCAACTGCCTGTAAGTCCAGGGGTGGGCGACATTTTGGACTGGTACTGTGATCGTCTTTCCTTCTGATGGCAAGTACAACGATGATACCTATGTCAGATAATTCTTCCTGCTGCCTACCTGACACTGCATATTGCCATCCAATAATGAATTGACGGGATATCGATATACCATTGGTGACCATTTTAACCCTTCTACATGGTGTTGATTATCTTTAGTAAGCACCTGTAGTAGAAGTGTAATTTTTCTTACGAATTGCTGGTATATACGATTCCCAAAATGTAACTAAGTGTACGGGAACCTACACAAGCGTTATAACATTATCAAAATATATCCCATATCCTCTAAAATAATACGGTGAAATGGTCGTAAGGAGTGTCTTAATGAAACAGAATCGATTTGCATTTTCAACAAAATTTCGTGGGAAGTTTACAAACGATTTCACGTTTTTCTCAAGAGCGTATTTCGGAAACAAGTAGTCTATGCTGACGTTCAAACAGGTATGAGCTATTTGCTTTGACCCGCGGAGTTATTGGTGCAAGCGCTCGCGGGTAGAAGAGGTTTATTTGAACGCCGAGCGGAATGTTTGCGATGCGCTTGCCAGCAATTAGACGCAGCGCGAGCCAATCCGCAGTGGGAAATAGTTACACCACCACCACCCCCTTTTCCCACCGTATGACTAAGCTCGGAGCTCGTTCAGCTAGCCTTGGGGTACCCCCCAATATCGTAGCAGACAGCGAAAACGACGGTGGAAGTCGGAGAATGCTGTTTTTCGTCCGCGATTACCTGCAAAGTAAACCACTATCCGGTTCCCAAAACCGGGTTTCCTCGTCAAACTCATGTTTGGAGTCAGTTGAGGACAAGCATGAATTTATAAAATTTAAAAGTAGGGGACACAAAAACATAATAAATCGAGGGAAAAAATATTTGTGTTTGCTGTCAGGCATGTTTTCCTTTGCCGATTGCCACCTTTTTACTCCACAACTCAAAACCTTGCGAGAAGACAAAGAATTTAAATAAGTTTTTGTTTATAAGAGTAGTATCTTATTAAATGTAAACAAATAAGATAAACTGACTAGTAAAAGCACGATAAGATATTTTAGAATAATTTACACTGTAGAAAGTAAACATATCATGTTTTTTTTGTTTTGTAATTAAATCACGCATTTATCTTCCCCCCTCACCTACACCTTCATAAGCCATTAAACCCACCATTCATTTTTGAATTTAGACCTTATTGAAGTCCGCCCTTATGAGGCTTCAATCCGCTTCGCTCATGGTGCTACAAGTTACGATAAGGGTTAGGGGGTGTATGGAGGACGTTTGCCACCTTTTAGACCCTCTGCTTTCGCATGTGATTTGAGCGTGGCCAAGGGGTCGCGACGGAAAAGGCAATGTATCAACGGAGGAAAGGGGTGGTGTGGCGCATCTCTGCAACCCTCCCTCCTTCCCTCCCTGCAACCCTCGCGAAGCGTACGAAGGCGAGGGACTAATGTGGTAAATTAAGCAACATATCTCCGTATTGTTTGCCACCCGCCTCCCACGGGAAGCTCCCGCAGCCCTGGAGGAAATCTTTCGGAATGGGACTGCTTCCTGCAACAGTGGCACAAAAACTCAAAGGAGCAGCAGACGCTAAAACGAAAGACTCGTCACAGACAGAAAGGTTCGTTTCACCGAACAAAATACTTGTTTGCATTTGATCAAAATACATTTTTGAGAGACCTAACAATATATTTTGTTGAGTAAACAAAACTTGAAAAGCAACTAAATAAATTTTGTTCAACTAATAAAATACGCTGATAAAAAAATAGACCATCAACCAATTAATTTGTTAAATAAACTGTACATATTTGCTTGGCCACTCATTTGATTGCCTTTGTTTGAAAATACAACTCGAAAGTTTGTTTTTAATATTTGTGACAATTATGATAGTAACGGTGTTTGTTAGTGTTGATGCGTAATAGTGTTATAAAAATTACAACACAGAAGTTTAACTTGAAACTAATAAGTAAAGCTGTAAAACTTGAAATATATATTCACGTACGTTGGCCTGTATTTGAAATGTTTTTATTTACAAACATTTCAGATTCTTTAATAGCCACATTAGCTGATGTCAGGTCGTCGTAGCGTTCTGGTGAAAACGATCCCGGTTGGAGAATTTGTTGTGTTTCCACTGCTTTGTATAATAACCAAGAGTATTTAATTTACGTAAATATGCAAATCTTTGTTTCTACCAACCAAATCTTACAGTTCGAGGCAACCAAATAAGAAAAACAGAATAAATTGATTTCCATTACAAAACATTTAACTGCCCTTTACAAACAATTAATTTGTTTGCGCCAAACGAACTTTGTTTTATTCGACAAAACGTTTTTCTCAATGCACCGACGCGAACAACATCGGTAGTATGTACTTAAAGGGACTTTCACTGCAGTAACTTACGGGCAACTTAGTGGCCGAGATAGCTGAAGTGAAAAATTAAGAAAATTAAGGCCCCTTGTTTATAGTAGCGATATGCCGTTGATGTATGTGATTACATTAAATAAGTTTAGGTTGGTATTTCTGTAGGTTATTTACCAATTGACCTTCTGGTTTAAAGTAAGGGGTAAATTAGAAATATTTTTCAAAATATCTTAATATTACTGAGAAATGGATGAAGAAGCGTTGCAAATGTGTTTACTCTACCCCATTTCAATCCGCCAGTAAACCGAATCAAACAGAGATGGCTAGAAGCACTTAACCCCAGTAACCTTATTTTGACAGATAATTTTCATATTTGGTGCTCGCTAGACGAGTAATAGCTGAAATTCACTGCATCGGTTAAGTTAAATTAAGTAACTTTAATAATCATTGCTGATAAATTAATTTGGAAGAAAATTATTTAATCTACCAGCAGTTTTTTGGTAGTTACGGGTGGAAATATCTTCATATACAGTTGTTCAACTTCACTGATTATAATTCTGTGAGTGCAGACGTTTGCTTTGCCCATTTTGGGGCTTTATCTGTAATTCTGGGACATCATGATGTAAGTAGAGATACAATTACAGAACACATTTTATACCATGGATGTTTACTTCTCGCGCTAATGTGTAAAATGTTATAACAGTCTTTCATACGAAAGCACGCACCAAATATCTTAAGTGATACTTATATGCTTAAATTCTCAGCCACACCACGAGTGGGTCTTCCTCGTACGATATCAACCCTCTTACAAGACAAGGGTCACACATTAGCGAATACGGATAATGTATAGCTCAATAGGTTTGGAATGGAAACGATAGAAATATCTTGTATTTTACGCCCTTTAGTGTCTGTCAAAGTTGCACTCATGAATATCCTTGTCCGAAAATGACTCGGTAGCTGAGATTAAAACGGTAACTATGTTTAATATGAGGCCTGCTGGATAACTAGTAAGTTACCAGTATTTAAGGAATCATTTATTCAGAAATGTGCACCTTGTCGCTACTCGGCCACCTTAGTTATACAGGGAGTGGCCAGTAGTTCATAATAGTTAAATTATATTGGTGCAGACTAAGGGCACCTGAGGATGTTACTTTAGGGGTAAGCAAATACTCGTAATCTCCGTTATTTAACACAGTAGGATTTTATTGATCATAAGGTCACATAGTTATTACACACACTGGCGAGACTGAGACCCCCTCAAGTCGTAAGCCTGAAGGGCTAGTGAGCGGAATACTATGCGTCGGGGAAGGTTGTTGAAGGGAGACGTTTCTCTACTTATCTGTGACTGCGGCTTTCGGTGAGTTGTCTTCGTTGGTACCCGAGACATGGTGAGTTGGGTGGCCCTGGTTCGGGCCCTTGGACTGGCTCTCGTTGACATGCTGTACTCAGCTGACTTCTTCCTTCGGCTTCGACTGACTCCCTACCACGTCCCGCTGGACTCTCCCTCTCGCTCGATGTGGCGCTTCGCGGCTGAAGCTCACCACTCGTCTTTGCCTTTGGTTGAAGTAGCTGGGTCAGCTCGGCTTCCCTTCTCGGAAGTCCGGGATTGGTTTCCCGGGACTTGTGATTTCTCTTTGACCTCGGCTGGCGTTCCTCGTCGGAGACCTCGCGTCCCCTCTCCTACGTCGACGTCTACCACGACTCGTCTCGCGCTCTCGACTTCTCCACCTCGGAAACTGCCACTACTTTATCGGAAATGAATTCATAAGTTCTCGGTACTTCTACTGGGTTTGTCTCGGAAATTTACACATGAATTCTCGGCTGTGGCTCGGGGTTCTCTCCTCGGTGACGTTTCTATGGACTCACTGACTGACTGACGTCGCCATTCGGCGCCTGACTACGTCTCTCGGGGAATGGCGCCACTCGGACTCAGGCTACCACTCGTCTCGGGAATTTACACATGAATTCTCGGCACTGTTCTCGTTACACGACTGTTTACTCCCGTCTCGGCTGGCGATAATTGCTCCCGAACAATTGACTGTGAACAACTGATTATCACTGACTGCCTGGGGCCGGTCCCGAACTCCGGCCCGTTGATACTACTGCCTCTCGCCTAACTGCGTTCTCCGTCCACGACTGACTGCTCACGACTGACGACAACTGAATGACCGCAACGGAATCACTGAACTGAATCTTGGCTGGGCTGGCCCCGAACTCCGGCCCATTGGTGTGACAGCCTCTCGCCTAGCTGCCTTCTCTATCTCGCTCACGACTGACGACAACTGAATGATCACAACTGCCCGACGACCATTGAATGACTGACCACGAACCTTGGCTGCTCCTGAATTTAACCTGGCTCTCGATATATTCAAATTGGCTGTCAGCGATTTGTGTAGACAGAATCACGGACTTCCCCGGCGTCACTCGCACGTTTTTTTGTATAGGATTTTGTGTCTCCTCAGCTGCTCTCGCGATCAAACTAGGGTGAAGGGCGGGGTGCGGCAAGGGTCTCGGGGGTTCCTGGGAGCTGCGTCTGCACTATTCTTGGCCGGGGGTTACCCAGTTTCCTTCGAAGAGGGCTTATATCAGCTAATTTCCCGGGACTTACCCTATTTCGTTCTCACTGAGGTTCATCCCCGAAATTCTTATACGGCGGGACTTCCCTGGGGGTTATTTCTCAGGGTGTGAATACAGCGCAATTCCTACCCTCTGTACCCGTCACGCGTCAACCTTATACCGAAAAAGGAGTTAAAAATGTTTGCCAAAGTGTACTATGTGAGTATTTTGGATGTAGTTCCAACAATTTTGCTCAACGATGGTTCAGATTTTCGAGGACATTGTCACGATGATTATCTTCGCTTTCGAGGATGAGCCGCTTCGACGTGGTAGAGTAATTCAACTACCTAGATACGCTACATTCTCGAACATCAAAATAACCAATTCTCGATCCTCAAAACTATTTCCATATCGCTGAAGCTGCTTATACTCCTTCTAGGCAGATGTCTTCGAACCATGGGTTTCGCCCGAGTGTGTAAAATTTTATCCTTAAAAACCCCAATCATGCATTTGCACCGTCATCCTGTTAGTAAATATAATTAAACTGTTGTCGTATTGACATTTCTGAACTTAGTGTTCGCTATTATCATTATTTTTACTTTTTAAATGTGATGGTGGTGGTTTAAGACAGACTGTTCATATAATGATAATTATAGCAGGAAATAAAGTGTCATGCACTTACACATAAAAACGGAATTCAGCTACGAAACCTTCTGTTAATAGCCTATTTTTATAACACGCGACATTTTTTATTTGGATTGGAATTAATTACTTGATTCTTTGCATGGGAATTTTACTTGAGAGAGAACATTTGGCAGCGTTACTTTTTGCTTGGTTTTATTCGTGTTTAGATTAGCCAAATACAGATTAAATAAATGTGCACGCATGTGCATATACATATATATATACATGTACATATATCTGTATGTACGTATGTTTCTGTGTGTTTCGAACTTCAGCGAAATTGCAATTCCCTTGGAATAGTGTGCTCACCAGAAGAGTTTCGTGAGAACAAAATAGTTTGCCTTTTTGTTTCTCCTTTTTTTTAGCAAGTGTTATGTGATTACAAAATTGTACTTTTTTTAATATCTGAATTAAAGGTTCGTGGGTTACACGAACTGTTTCAGTGGTTTATATATCTTGATGTTACGATAATTATTGAACTAAATTTGTTTTAAAACGCCCTGGATAACTCTGAGCCAGTAACAAAAACGTATAAATATCGTGAAACTATAATTTGCAACTCGATCCATGGACGCAGCCAATTAACAAACGACTGTCACCAGAGTGTTTATGTGAAGGCCTGAGAAGTCAACGCTGGTAACAAATCTGTGACACTCATAGGCCTCTGCTAATTACAATTATTTCTTAAAATATTCTTCTTTAATAATACATTCTTATTTTATTATGGCTGGAAACCTATTTGTTAACGCACCCAATGGCAGAATAGAGAAAGTAAGGATTTTAATACAGAAACAACTCATGCTTTATTTGTAAAAAAATACATAGAAACAGCAAATATAAATTTTTTAAGACATAATTTTAAAAAAATACTGTGCATCAGTTTAATTGAGAAATTTATATCTTAAATTATTATATTCGAAACAGCCGTAAGCATATTTTCAGATATATTATTTTAACACATTATGATACGTTAATACTGTAAATGTAACGTTCTAATAAACGGTAATTTACATCTCTAATGCGCTGTTCATGAACTGTGATTTCAATTTTGATTATAACTTAATAGAGTTAGTTTTCAGTGAAATCTTATAAACTTATTTACACTAACATTATGCCATGGCTTAATTTACTATTAAAAAGACAGAAAACAGTTTCTGAGCATCCCACTACAAAAATAATATAATTTGTCCAGTGTTGGCTGGGTATAGTGTCAGAAATATATTCATGGCTGTTTTTAATGGGAAATGCCACATGTGGTGATGTGAATTGTCCTCTAGATAAGTCACGTACGTAATACAATTATACAACACATATTGCTTAAAATAAAAAATACATATTTACGTACACGTAGTTCACATGAACTCCAAAGTTTTTGCTGAATTATTTTAATAACCAGTTCCACATGAGGCAGTTTTGCTCCAACATTATACCGAAGGGAGAGTTATTAACTAGTATCTCCTTTCTCCTCTGGAACATGTTAGGCTTCACGGGTCTGGAAGCTTCCCTTGTTCGCTCGTTGCGAACCCTTGCCTATTGACTAATGCCGTGTGCAACCCCTCCAGCTTCAACAGAGCCTGACTTCTGCGGGCTATGACCGCCTGGATATCACAAACAAAGCCACTGGTTACAAAAATTAGTATGTGAAGAAAATTTCAACCTCCTAGCCTTTCCTACATTTCAGAGTGTGCCTGTGGCCACGAAATAAACTTTTACCAACGTGGTTGCTAAGTCAGATGACATGATCTGTTGAACAAGCAATTATTATGTCTGCAGGAAAGTTGGTTCTTCTCACGGGAATATGCAAAATGATTTGATTGCACTGAATCCTCAAATTATAAGCAATGAAGGCCCAGAATATTTTTACCTAGGAGTAATTACTTTTATCCACATTGAATGGGTTACCATTAATTTGTAAATTATTATTTGACATTCAGTTAGATTCATGCGATATTTTATTTTGTATAATCTTAATACACTTTGGAGATAAGTAGCTAAAATAAGTAAGTTCTGAGAGTACGGTACCAAAATTATTGAACACCACAGGGCTAAATGTTGGGCTGATGTCAAGAGCTTAACTCACGGCGCATGCGTGGGCCATGCGGTCCAGAAGTTGTACTGTAACTAACAAACCAATCCAGTATTTGGGTAAATCACAATTGTTAAAATTGGTAAAACTAGTAAGCGTAGTGCCAGTTGTGTCCGTTCGTCCAACCGCATTTCATTGGTCAGTAGCCGTCTTATCCACACGTATAGTACACTTCAGATACACGCTTGACGCACTCAACAGAAATAACAACACATTTCACAGCATCCAAAATATGAAACATAGTATCTAACAAATCAATTTTAATTTTTAAACTACCTGTAGTTTTTTGAATGCATTTGTAATGTATACTCATTCACTGTAATAACTAAAATGAATCTTGCTAACAATTTCGAAATTACTTTTATACGTTAGTAAGCAATGTATAATTACCTGCATATATTCCAGTAATATTAGAGTAATGGACTTTATGTTAACGGGATACTAAAATATATCACCATTTAATAGATTATGCCGATCCGAAGACAAGGGTTGAGGGCTGTAGATCTGTGGATTCACCAACATCTTGGAATTTCCAATTTTTCACTCCAAATTTCCCATTTTACCCCAAAAATCACTCCAGAAATCAGTTATCTTAAACAAAATTCCTCGAATTCCCCTTAAAATTTCCCCTTTCCCTCAAAATGTCTTGTTTTCTCCAAAAATTTGTGAAAAAATGCTTGCTTTTCAATGTGGCTGACTGGAAGCCCCGAAAGCCAATTTTCGAGCTATTTGAAAGATTAAGGGGAATTAGTTAATACATGTAAGACATCATCTTTTAACTAACGTAGCCAAGCTCACTTCACCCCTTTCCCAGTACCCAAACAAAAAAAATTAAGAAAAATCACAAAAAATATATTTTTTTAAATCGTGTAATATATAACATTTGACGCCCTTCCGTTACTCACTTCACCATCGCCATCCCATCAATACATCTCCACCCTACACCTTCTGGCAATTCTTATAAAATTAAAAAGAAATCTAAATAAAATATGAAAAATTGAAGAACATATAACGTTAACCTCACACACATTCCACCACATTAACCTCACCCCCTTCCTCCGCCAAAACATAAAGAATCCAGAAAAATTACGAAAGTTTAAAAGTTTCTTAAAAATAAAAAAATTGAAAAAAAAATTTAAAATTATTTTTAAATGTACATGTAGGAGGCCGGGTTCGATGACAGGTGGATCGACTAAGCTCCCGACACGACTGGCCCTCGCCAGATGGACCAGTGGCCATCTCGTCAGCCATGTTGGATCCAGGTGACCTTTACCTTGACCCATTCCCTTGTCCTTGAATCCATGCCCATGACCTTGAATGACTCTGAAAACAAAAAATTCTAAAATATCCCAAAAATAAAAAAATTAAGAAAAAAATTTTTATAATCATAATTTTTTTTTTAACTTACATTTATGGATGTTTCCACAGATCCATGACCAGTATACGACTGGCCTCACCAGGGTTTGGGAGGCTCGCTTTTCGAGGGCATAACAGTGGCGGCCATATTAGTTTAATAGGCATAGAGTATGTCAAAGGAAAAACTGTTTTTTATACCGATTATAAAAAAAGTTTATTAAAATATTATTTATTTATATATTATTGGTACGGAAATGATACTTACAGTATTACAACAACATGCAAAAAAACTCTCATTCGGTTACTACATTTCCAGTATCCTCTCTTGAAGTCTAAGTATTATATGATGCCAGAATATGAAGATTATTCATCGTCTTGACTGTTATGTAAATATAAGTATGCTACTCGTTATAGATATTCTGGCATCATATATTACTTAGACTTCATTTTCGCAATACATCTTCGTGTTATTACGAGTTTGGGGTTTTTCTCAGAGTGCTCCCATATTTTTTACGTGTACATTTTATGGCGGAATACCTTTTGTAGACACAAGCTAGGCTCTTTATTGTAAAAAGAAATGCATGTATATAGAACAATAACAGTTGGCGTTCTGATACTGTGAGGTTAACATAGATTTGAATGAGCTCTCTCGTAATACCACGAAGATGTATTGCAAATGTGAAGGCCTGCCTTTGAACTCAACGATCATGGAGCCGCGACATGCATCATCTCTAACTTGTTGTCACCAGTGCCGATTCTGTGGTCGGGTTTTCACCTATGGTCAAAATTATCTTCGGCATGAGAGAACGGTCTTTACGAAGAGTCCTTTTCGCGTGAAGAAGCATTAGGACATTGGTGCCATGTAGTTTGTGCAAGCTGATACACTGAAAGAACATACCGAGATCTGCCAGGATTCGTCTACTGAGAGTCAGCAAGTGTTGGCAGCAATACATCTGGCTGCATCGATGGCTACCGATTTCATAGGCGATTGTGATGACAAATTAAATTATAAAGACAGTATGAGTGCAGTAGAGTCGGTTTGTGTAGAATGTACACTTGCAAGATTTTTGCGTTAAAGCGACGAAGTTCAAAATCAACGGTCTTAGGCTATAAATACTGCTACAAAGTAAAGCAAATTTAATATAGAATGCAAAACAGGATGTGAAGAAGGCCATGAAAAGGGCATTGATGAAAACGAACATGAGGACAGTGATAGTGCTGGAGATGATGATGGCGATTTTCTCAATGCCCTGACACACCCATCCAACACATTTGCTGCAACAAGTGACATGACGAAGGCAGATTACGCCTAGAATACTGGCTACCTATTTCTCGAAGACCCGAATGAAAGTGTTGATAAACTCAGATAATTGATTGGCCTTTAAAAATGCGGGGATCTCTCGAACATTAACGAGATATCTTCAATCATTAGTAAACTGAAGGATCAAGGATATATCGTATTATTTGATTAAGCGTTTTCTTCCGAAATTTTTATTACAAAATAATAATAAATTATTATTATAAAATAATTGTTTTTCTTAATTTTTGCGTGTTATGTCATTTTCCCCTCACAAATTGAAAGTGGTGTTATGAGCACTCGACTATTAACGGATAGATATGCATAAAAAATTATAGTAAAAACTTAAGTATAAAAGTGCATGGATAGTGAACTGCATATAAAACATTAGTTCTATCGACATAAATTTGGAGACAGTTGGCGAACGAAAGTAATTTCTTTATATATGGGTGGGGGAAAAATCGAAGGATTCATCCAAATATCGATCGAAGGATTGGGATTAATCAAAGGTAATGGATTGATCGAGAAGGATTGGGGTTAATCGAAGTATTGAGATTGATCGAGTGATTGGCATGGGCTCCTGTGAATCGCGGAGGATGTTTGCATAGGATTGTCGTGGATTGCTGTGGATTGAGAAAGATTGCGTAGTATTGGAGTGGATAGGTGTTGATTGGTGTGGATTGGTATAGATTGGTATGTGTTGGTGTTTGTATTGGTGTGTGAATTTTTGTGTATATGTGTGTGGATTGGAGTGGATTGGTGTGGACTTGAGTGTTGATTGGTGTGGATTGGTGTGTGGATTGGTATATGGATGTTGTGTGGATTGGTTTTTTGATTGGTGCGTGGATTGGTGTGGTTTGGTGTGTGGATTAATTTGTGGATTGGAGTGGATTGGTGTGAATTAGAGTGGATTGGTGTGAATCACAGTGAATTGGAGTGCATTGCTGTGAATTGGTGTTAATTGGTGTGGATTTGTGTGTGGATCGGTGTGGATACCTTATTGTTGTGCTGATTGTCGTGCATTTGGTGCTTATTGTGGCATATGTGGTGTTAATTTTGGTGTGTGTGGTGCTCATTGGTGTGTGTAGATTATTGTGGTTTCTTTTGTGGATTGGTGTGTGGATTGGCGTGGATTGGTATGGATTGGTGTGGGGATTAGCGTGGATTGGTGTGTGGATTGTTGTGGATTCGTGTGTGTATTGGATTCAATTGGTGCGGGTGGTGCTTATTGTGGTGTGGATATATTGCAAGATCGCGAAAGATTGATGGATTGATCTTCATGAAGAGCACAGAAGATAAGACGGTTTATCGCCCTCGTACATTCCAATTCTTAAGGACCTAGTGTTATTGGTATTTCATTTAATGCTAAGCATTCCTGCCAAAGTGGTGGCAGATGATGATTCATACCATTATTATAACATGACTTGGGCAGATGGTTGCTACTCATATGAAAGCCTTGCATTGGTCACATATACATATATTAAAATATTTCCGTGTAGCATACTTATAACCACATAACAGTTGAGGTAATGAATAATGTACACATTCTGGCACCATGTAAAACTTAGACTAGAGGGGAGGCTGGAAATGTAGTACAGTGGAACTTGGATAATTCGAAGCTCAAGGGACCAAAACAAACTTCGAATTATCCACGAATTTGAATTATCCAAAATAACGATACAGGATGGATGGAGGTTAGTAGGGGTATGCTAGGGTGTTAAAATGACAGAAAAACATTCAGTTAAACGCTTTTGATGTTTATTTACGAACTTATTTGAACACAAATTTATAAAATCAGGACGAACAAAAATTAAAAATGAACAAAATTATACAGTACATATACTGTTTTAAATACATATGTAAAAACTTCTCTGAAACCTATAGGAAATAAAAAGTTTTTGGTTTCGAAACTGGCTGGCTGAGATCAATTAAATCACAGAATGATTTCGTTAATTATCTTTCATAAAAAAGCTTGAGATCTCTTGTTGCTTAACATTGTTCATTTTGACACCCACCGCAAATTTTCGTACGTTTTGAAGAGATCGGAAAACGTATTCTTCCACACATTCTTGTGCCTCCACAAACATCGTCAGATCTTTGATCATTTGCATGGCCTGTGTTGTCGTGGGGACTCGGCGTTGATCCTCGGGAAGACTCTCTTCCTCTTCGTCTGAAGACTCTTGCTGGGGTTGACTCTTTTGCAAGACTTCGGCCACTATTTCTTCATCAGTAGGCTCTCCACAAACAGCTAAATCGTTGTCAACGTTCAAAAATTCTTCGCACGGTAAATCGGCATCAACTTGTTGCCAATTTTCTTGAAGAAAGTTGTCTTCGACTTCAACAGAATTGTCGTCTTCATGGCTTTCTTCACTGTTTAGGTAAAATCCACCTTTCCTAAAACAATTGGCGATCGTTTCCTGTTTAACTTTTTGCCAGGCGTGCAAACACATTCGGCTAGCATCCAAAATATCGATTTTAACATTTTGGTCGTCTGCGAAGGTCAGCACTCGTTGCACCACGTCTGCACAGAAATAATGCTTAAAGTTCTTGATCGCCCCTTGATCCATGGGCTGAACAACCGACGTCATATTTGGCGGGAAAAAAACGACAGTTATATTTTTTAGACGAGGGAGTTTGCCGTGAGCGGTACAATTGTCAACAAAAAGCAAAATTTTTCTGTTTTGCTTTTGAAACTTTTTGTCCAATTTAATCAGCCACTTTTCAAAAATCGCACTGGTCATCCAAGCCTTCCGGTTAGCTTCGTACTCAACAGGCTTTGAGGAAGTTTTTCTGACCCATCCATATTTGCACAAACTAAAACAGGCACTCGTTCTTTGCTATTTTTCCCGCCGCTGCAACGATCTCCCTTGAATGCCATTGTCTTGTTCGGGGTACACTTGTAAAATAACCCAGTTTCGTCAGCGTTGAATATGTCTTTAGCGGCTGTATCACGAATTATTGTTGCTAGTTTTGTTTTCCATTGTTCAGCAGCGTTCTGATCTACGTTAGCACTTTCACCACTAACTGTTCTGAATGCAATGTCATTTCTGTGTTTAAAGCCATCCAGCCATCCAGTACTGGCTTTGAAGTCCTTGTGGCCCATTTTTGAGGCAAATTCTTCAGCTTTAGTCCTTATTGTTGTACCGCTAAGTGGAATGTTTCTTTCACGGGCCTGAGTAAACCATTTCAAAACGCATTCTTCAATATCAGGATATTCGGCCTTTCTTGCTCTCTTCCTGTCTCCGCTACCTTGTTGAGCCCAGTCGGTAAAAATCTTGTCTTTATCTTTCAGGTACGTTGATAATGTGCTGGGAGCAATGCCATACTGTTTCGCTATGTCGCTTTTTTTCCTCATGCCCTTCTCAACTTCCTGAATCACCTTGACCTTCTCAGACAACGTTAAAGTCTTGTACGTTGAGCGGCGTGGTTTAGGAAGAGACATTGAAGAATTTGTAAAAAGAGCGAAATTAGCATGAAGGAACGCGACAATACGTCTCGCGGCACAACGAAGCGGTTGCATGCGGGTGGCGATAGGCCTCGACTGGACTGACTGTGAGCCTTCAAAGAGGAGGGGAGGGGAAGCGCTTGACAACAAGGAGCCGCGCCGTCGAGTCCTCTGTCTATTGGCGCGAAGCCAGCCAATCCCACTGTCAGATCCCGATCTATGTGTTACATACCGTTTGCGCAAACACGCAAGCTTAAGGTGGCGTTAGACCGAGCGCGCATTGTTCGCAAACGTTTGCAATCGCTCGCTTTCGTTGCAAAAGTTTGCGAACGCCCAGGGAGATTTTCGTTTACAAAACCTGAACATGAACAGTTGTTCCCGAACATTCAGAAATGGCACCAGCAAAGCTTGGTTTTTGTGCTGCATCATTTTTGATATTGTCCGAATTAACTAAGCAACGGAGACGGAAACGCAGAGTATGGCAATCATCGTTTCTGATGGCAAGAAATTGCACTAAACCGTTCTCNCTAAGCAACGGAGACGGAAACGCAGAGTATGGCAATCATCGTTTCTGATGGCAAGAAATTGCACTAAACCGTTCTTCCCATAAAGGTCAATGAGATGAAGGCATTTATCATTGTCCCACTACATTTCAAAAGCACTAGCAAATCACAACACAACACATGACTTTTAGATCTGCTTCTAGTTCAAAGGGTATTTGTCTACTCTTATGACTTCCGAGGATAAAAAACTTCGAATTATCCAAAAAAAACTTCGAATTATCCACGAAAATTTTAAATTGCCAGCATAGGAAATTCAAGGGACCAGGAAAAAACTTCGAATTAACCACGAATTCCGAATTATCCAAGTTCGAATTATCCAAGTTCCACAGAATGGGTGTTTGTTGCACGTTTCCGCAATACTCTTAAGTATAATTTCTGTACAAATAATAAAATTTTTTTATTAAAAATTTATTTTTGTAATTAAATAATATACAGATTTTTGATTTGACATTACCAATGCCTATTAAACCAATAGGCCATTACGGTTTTGCCCTCGAAAAGTGAGCCTCCCGAAACCCTGGTGACGCCAGCCATATACTGGACATGGAGATGTGGGAACTTCCACAAATGTAAGTTCTTCTAATGCATTAAATATATACATATTTTTTTTTGTTTTAATTTTTGATTTCATTTATAAATTTTTTTAGTTATTATAATATTTTTTTGGATTTTTTGGAAGTTTTGTGTTCAGAGTCATTAAGGTTACGGGAATGGGTTCAAGGTCAAGGTAATGGGTCAAATTAAAGGTCACCTTGATCCAACATGGCTGATGTGATAGACCCTGGTCGACCTGGCGAGGGCCAGTAGTGTCGGGAGCTTAACCGATAACCCGCCATCAAACCATGGACCTCCTACATTTACATCTTTAAAAAAAAATTTAATTTTTTTTAAACTTTTTAATATTTTTAGAATATTTCTAATTTTTGAGATTTTTCTTGATTTTTTTATGTTTAGTAGTTGGGAAGGGGGTGATGTGAGTATGGTGGGATGAGTGTGAGGTTAACGTGATATGTTCTTCGATTTTTAGAATAAATTTTTTTTTAGATCAGTCCCGAATTTGTGTGAATGGGTAGATTTTGGTGAGGAGTGGGTGGTTGATTAAGGTGGTGGGCTGAGTGTGAGGTTAACTTTATACGTTCATCAATTTAATTTTTATTTTATTTTATTTATAAGTATTGTCAGATGGTTACGGGTGGAGATGTAGTGATGGGATAGTTGGTGATGGTGATGTGAGCAATGGAAGAGTGTCTAATGTTATATGTTACTCGATTAATAAAATTTTTTTCATATTTTGGTTAATTTTCTTGATATTTTATGATTGGGCTGTGAAGAGGGACTAAGGAGAGCTTGGTCAAGGTCGAATGAGAAAGTGGTGGCCTGCAAGTATTAATCAAGCCCCCTTAATCTTATAAATGGTTCGAAAATTGGCTTTCGGATCTTACAGTCAGCCACATTGAGGTCTAAGCATTTTTTTTACAAATGTTTGGAAAAACTGAAAGATTTTGAGTGAAAAGGGAAATTTTTTTGGGAAATTCTAAGAATTTTGGGTTAAATAATTAATTTCTGAAGAAATGTTTGGGGTAAAACAAGAAATTTTGAGTGAAAAACTAGACAGTCCAAGATGGTGGTGTGTTCGTAGATCCACAGCCCTCAGACATTGTCCTCGGATCGGCATAATCTATCTACTATCACCTTTTTCGTTTTAAATTCAGGACGGCAAACTTTTTTTACGAGGTCGGAGCGTGTTTAATCAGGAAGCAATTAGCGTTAAACTGCCGTCTGGTTTTTTCCTCACTTTAATGTCTTCACGCGAAATCGGTTTGCTGAAGTAAGCTGCATGAAATAGAACTAGTTAAATATGCATGACTCGGAGGAAGGTTGTAAAACGAGTTCGTCCAACGGACTTAAGAGCGGTTGGTTTCGCGATTGTGTGTGAAAAAATGACTTATGTCAGCGGTTTTAAAATTGTTGGTGCTTATTTTAAAGATCACACTTGAAGAGTGAAAACAAATTATAATAAAGCAAGAAAGCAAAAATTAATAATAGGTAAATTATTTTAATGTTCTGAGATTATGATTATGAAAACATCACTATAATCTTATTAAAGTTTATCAATCCCAAATTTCCCTAACCGTATAAAAATACAAATGTTTAGTAGATAAATTAAAACACTATTATTATGATGCACTCGTAGCTTTTCACCAGTTAATCTTTGCTTGGTTAAAATTGACTGACAATGGAAAAAAAATTTGACACTTGAACTCGTTCAAATCTAAAATGTTGACTTCGTATTTGGGTAGCATTGGCTATATAAAAAATATTATTCTAGGCGTTTGCAGTCTATTTTAATTTAAATATCACTATGGTCAAGAATCCGAATCTGCTAACATAGGATGGCCATATTTAAAATATTTCAAAAACTCACAGACAAAAAAGTTATTCACACCTAATAGATGGCGAACAATTTTTCAATCTCCCCCCAACTGACGACTGTTTAATTTAATATCTTTCGAGTTTCGAATGATTTCCTGCTACCACAACTGCTTATTCATCAAAAGGAATTAGGAAACTTGACTTACTAAAATTTCTTCACGTGGAATATGTGCTGATTTGTTACAAATATTCATTTTATATGTGAAAATATAGAAAAAAATAGGAAGAGAAAAGGCAATTAATTCTTTACATATTTGTCATAGAACGTTTTTAAATTCGTTAGTTAAAATTTCCAGAATTATCAGTCTTTAATGTAAGTTTTCAGACGTAAAACCGAAAAAAAAACCGGTTTTTTCTTCTTTTATGAGTATGACATTCATCCCACCACTTAGCTACATAATTAACTTCTATATACTAATAAAAATGCCGACTAGGGTATATATTGAATAAACATAGTTCATGATCTAAATAATTTCTGCAAATTTATCACAATATGGTATTGCTGAAATAATCAGTTAAAAATCTTCCTACGTGACAGCCATTGTAACTCTGGATAAAACAATCAACTAAATGGACGTTTTCCATTTTAAAGCAAGATTTGGTACACAATCGGAATCGTACGGGATTTGCTTTCGATAAATACTAAATTTCTTACAACTTCTTAAGATTTTTTATTCTCCAGTGGGTATTTCAGACAACTTCTTTGTGATCATCTCATACCAATGCAGAAAACAATGAATGCATTGTTTTTGACGGAATACGTGTGCAGATTTGGATACTGTTACATTTATCCCTTGTTAAATATTTGGCACCATGCTGAGAAATCAATCTGCCTAATATTATCATTAAACTTATGACGTACCAACTTTACAGTTATTTAAGTCAACATTCTTGATGCAGCTGCATAACTGCTTCTTATCCAACGGATAGTTTAACACTAGATGAAAATCAACAGGAAGTTTCCTTGCACTATTTTCTGTGGTGTAGACTACCACTCACGAGAAAATTGCATACTAAATATTATTTTAACGAGCACTGGAATACATGCCAATTCGGCAACACTAATTTCACTCGAGTCTGCATTGTGTAACGCTTTGAGACACACACAGAAATCAAGTAATTGTGGAGAAAAAATATGTCAGAAACACACACTGTGCATATTCAGTTCTCTCTGCCTCTTTTTAAACGCGACTGATGGAATCGTAACATACGTTCGCGATAACAGAAACAGAAAGCGTTCATACCACCGGCAGTATAGCTTCAGGTGTCGGATGACGTGTTACAGTGCAATAAAGTGATTTTACTTGTAATTTGTAAATTAAAAGAATATATCTTGTTACTTACAGCCCTTCTGTAACAACCTTACATGCCCTACCATCATGAGATCACCCCACCCTAAACCACAAATAGCTAAGGTTTGACTACAATTTAATAAAAGAACAAAAACTTTCATTCCGTTGCCAGCTAGAAAAATTGTGTTAGCAACCAGAGAATCCAAAATGAGTGTAAATCAGAATGCAGGTCAAAGGAGTTTAAAAGTGCTTTATAAGCTTATGCGAAAGCAATTCTACTGCAACCATAAGGGAAGTTGAGTAATTTCCAACAGTAAATGCGATTTTATCTGGTGGACGAGGGTGTTTTATTTTTCAATTATGAGCTTTTTATTTCTGGTGAAAAAAATACCGCCTGTCGTAAAAATGCACCTGAAGTTTTGTTAATAGCAGCCCTTCTTGGTTAACGGGAAAGGTAATGCGCTCTTAGCAGATAACGCTGAACCCCACGCAATAAATATGATAAAACAGTAGTTCAGTGACCTAACGAAGAATCTGTAAAATTTACGTGTTTCATTTCATCTTACATACCGCGTTTATAGGAAGATCTTCTACAAGCGTGTGGTAGGCGAGTGGTAACAACTGTGGTGTCTTACGATGTTGATTCGTATTCGTATTCCGCACCAATACAAAATAGTTTAACATTCTAAAAATTATTTTTGCACACTCTAAAACACTCACAAAAAAAACCTTATTTTTTATCCCGTAATATCCCTTTATAAACCAAAAATTCAGAAATCAAACAGTTTAGTTTTGTGCTTTTACGGAAAATTTTCTGTAAAATATATAGAAAGTACGTTGTATAATCACGTAAATTCCATAGTTTTAAAAATATTTCAGGATAACTATTATGTAAATATCTTTTCCTAATTTTACGAAAATATTTTTTAACGAAACCTTTCCTACTATTCCTATCTTCAGGGAAGGAACTAATGGCAGTAAATATAAAATGTAAATATGGCGCTTACGTCCAGTGCCTTACTCCCAGGCTCTGGCTTCCTCAGCACAGAAAATAGTCTAATATTGTGACAACAGTATTAATACTACTGAAAAAAACAGTAGTTTTTTTATTATCTGTTAACCGTCAGTAATTAATGTTGATGTCAATGTAGTATTATTTTTAACTAATAATGTAACATTAAGCACTTTTGTAGCAAAATTACCTCCTTACTGTTTTGTCAATATTAAGGTGGTGTTCATGTTGCGGGCAAACAAATTTGGTGTTATTTATGTTAACATTTGTGTAAAAATATTTTCTTGTGTTTTATTTGCTTTAAAAAAATTCCAATATTAAGAAAATTAAGTAAAATTATTTTGTCGCAAACAGAAATATTACCAACTAAAAGAAAATAAATAACAGTTAGGAGGGACATCGAACCCGCTGCTTGACATTAATCACTTTAGGGAACCTGACGGCCTACAACCTGCCCTACTTTAACATGGTATTCAGTATTTACCGAGATACGCGTATTTGCACAAACAACGATTCCATAGAAATTGTTTCAATACATAGTCCTCTTAAGGCCTGCTCACACCATTACAACATTATCCACACTTATTCCGTACCATGATGTAACCTCCTCACGCTGAGGTCGAAACATCAAGAGTGGATGTCGCGTGTACTGTTACTAGTACCTTGCATATTTGATGTATTTACAAAATGTTAATTAAGGATAGTTTAGTTCGAAGTCAACACACGATTAACCTTCTGTCATAAAAATGATAGGGGTGGGTTTGGTTAATAACCCCATGTTGAAACATTCCTCCGTGATACACATTACGACAACTTACTCTTTGACGAAAACTTTGCTATAGAAACTGAATTATAGCTTCCGGTTATACGTTTTTATGTCTCAAATGTTTTGAGTGACAGATATGCACAACGTGTAGAAGGAATTTCCTAAATGTCATTCCTATTCGTAAATGGCAGCCAGGTACTTTTAAAAGTAGCAGCTATTTATTGAAAATCTTAAACGGTTGAGGGGGCCATATATTAGTGGACTTTTGCCGTTTCTCATGCCTTTATCTTAAACAGTTTGCGGACGGCGGGCAAGATAAATTTTCAACGGGATGTATTATACCATGAAACTGATAACCTTCGTGCGTAAATAAATAAAATATCAGTTTGGGTTTAACTGTTAATGGGCCTGTGCCAACTACCACGACTGTATAACCAATAGTTTGCAAATTGTATCTCAGTTCACAAAAATGACAGCCAGGTAATATTTTAATACGTATATTAATATTCCTACACAACAGATTTTAACAGAGCCATGGGACCAAGGTGAAGGTTATCTGTGTGAAAAAAATCTCTACAGTTTATAGTGAGAGAGGTATATGCTAATCAGAAGTTATGATACCAGAATATGAGTTATACGAACTATACCAGTACTGCAGAAAACTTGGTAGTAAGGGCATCGATTTGAGGATGGAATGTCTGTGACGATTATCACCGTAGTGGTTAGAACAGTTAATAAATTACAAAAGTATATTACTGGGAGGAAGTATGCCCATAGCATTACTTCATTGCTTATCATATATAATGAAAAGCCAAAAAAACTGGTACACCTGCCTAATATCGTGTGGGGCCCCGTAAGCACGCAGAAGTGCCGCAAGACGACGTGGCATAAACTCGACTAATGTCTGAAGGTATGCAGAAGGCAATTCACACCATGAATCCTGCAGGGCAGACCACAAATCCATAGGAGTGCGAGGCGGAGGAGATCCCATCCGGAACAGCACGTGGCAAGGCATCCCAGATATGGTCAATAATGACCATGTCTGCTGATTTAGGTGACCAATTGAAGTGTGTAAAATCAGAAGAGTGTTCCTTCAGCCACTCGGTAGCAACTCTCGACGTGTGGGATGTCGCATTGTCCTACTGGAATTGTCCACGTCTGTCGGAATGCACAATGGACGTTAATGGGAGCAGGTGATCGGACAGGATGCTTACGTATCTGTCACCTATCAGAGTTGTATCTAGACGTATCAAAGGTTCCATTTCACGCCAACTGCACACGCCTTATACCATGACAGAGCCTCCACCAGCTTGAATAGTCCCCTGTTGACATGTAGGGTCCATGGATTCATGAGGATGTCTCCATACGCATACACGTCCATCAGCCCGATACAATTGGAAACGAGACTCGTCAGACTAGGCAACGTGCTTCCAGTTATCAACAGTCCAATGGTGGCGGTGGAGGGCCCAGGCGAGGCGTAAAACTTTGTGTCGTGCAGTCAACAACGGCACACGAGTGGTCCTTCGGCTCCGAATTCCCATATCAATGCTGGTCCGTTGAATAGTTCGCACGCTGGAACTTGTTGATGCCCCAGCATTGAAATCTGCGCCAATTTGAGAAAGGGTTGCACGTCTGTCCAGTTTAAGGATTCACGTCAGTCGTCGTTTGTCCCGTTCGTTCACGATCTTTTTACGGCCACAGCGATGTCGAAGATTTGATGTTTTACCGGAATACCGATAATCACGGTACACTCGTGAAATGGTCGTACGCGAAAATTCTAATTTTATCGCCATCTCGGAGACGCTATGCCCCATCTCTCGTGCGCGGACTATAACACCACGTTCAAACTCACTTAAATCTTAATAACCTGCCATTGTAGCAGCGGTAACCGATCTTGCAACTTTGCCAGACGCTTGTTGTCTTATATAGGCTCTGCCGACCGCATCGCGTTACTCTGATTGGTTCCATACCTCTGTTATTTGCATACGCAAGCATATACAAGTATTTTTGGCTCTCCAGTGTAATATTTCCTTACTTTAGCAATCTGCAAGACATTAAAGCGCGGACCACTTCCTCAAACCGTCAGCATGGAAGCCAAGTAACAGTATGATTGCTGTTTGGCACTTACATAATTCTTGCATAAATAAAAGTAACTAGGATAGTGCTAAAGTGTTGTTGGTTCATGGCAAATATTATAATTTTGCCATAACTGTTTAAAATGCATCTATGATCACGCATTATTTTGTTTATGTGATTTTACCTGACAGTCTTCGTTGGCCATAATAATAATAATAACAATATTTTTCCTTTATGTGATTCGTAATAACTAAGGCAATTATTTTTGCCCCGCAGTTTCAGTTAAACTCACAAATATCTTATTCGAAGTGATAGTATGAAAATAAAACAATAAATAACTATGTGTAACTCGCATACCTGTATTTGCCAGTTAAGAATGACGACGATTTGGCACTTTACAATATGAATGATAATGAAGAGAAAGTGTGTTACAATTTGTTCAGTGATAAGAAACTGAAGTTAACAGACGTATGTATAATTTTATATAAGTCTTGATGTACATAATAAGAAAATATGGTGTGGAAAATGTATGTAACTTGTGACGACTGCATTGTTAACGATGGCTGGTCTCAAAGTTGTACTTCAGAGTTAAGAGCTGTAAAAGAAAAGAGGCTCATAAAATTTACTACGGGATGGTTTTATGACCACGGTGAAGCACGTGTGGCACTCGGCGAACATGAAAATCATACAAACACTTTGCTTGTATGAATTGAAACAGCTGTATTCATCACATCATACAAAGTACTATTTACGAAAGATTTCTGGGCCGTTCCCGTTGTTTTCAAAAAGAGATTCGAAATACAGAAAATGATATGCGTAGGATTTTATAAAAGAATATTATCTAGTATTAATATGTTGATTGCTTTTCACTCACATAATCTCATTTTAACGAACTGGAGTTTTGGTGTCATCAACTACAAAATTGAAAAATAAATGTTTTGAACTATTACAATACTATTGACTTTCAAAGACCAATTTTAATCGTTGTTATTATGTATTACAAAGGCAGCTCAAGAGCAATGAGGAAATTGCCACATTTCCAGGGACTCGACAACAAGCAATAAAAATATACCAAGGACAATCATCGTACATACATCAACAAATGTAGCTTGCATTTAGGAAGTTTTTTTTTTTTCACCCCTTTACGCGTTATTGGGTACAGTTTCTTCGAAGGGATTTTCGGCTTTCAGATTATAAATACCAAAAGTTTTGTTGCTAAATATAAATCTCCACAATTCTTCACCATCAAATTGTGATACCGTTTAGTTGCTGTGTGAACACAAGTGAAGATTTTTTTTAAATTGCTGTATGAGAGTACAAGTGATTTTTATTGTTCTTTGAATCATTCATAAAAAAATCTGTTAAAATAGGTGATTTTTTATTTTCATTGAAACGTTAATTTAATATTATTAAAGTAGCATCTTCGCCAAACAAATTTATATTCAGACTTTTTGCCACCCGAATTAGCTCGTTATAAAAATGTATGCATATTAACCGTCATTTGTTGAAGTGATATACATACACACACTCATATGTGAAGATTCTGCTGTACAAATCTACGGAGCAACGCTTATACAAATTGTTATTTTATTCACCCTTTTCATTTATGAGTTTTAAATGCGCAAAAACCGAGAACAAATGTCTGTTTCATTCAACAAATATATATATATATATATATTTATATATACACAGAAGAGCAAAAAAAAACTGGTTAAAGCGTGCGTATGCAAATAACAGAGGTATGGAACCAATGAGAGTAACGCGATGCGATCGGCAGCTAGATCTGTTACTGCTGCTACAATGGCAGGTTATCGAGATTTAAGTGAGTTTGAACGTGATGTTATAGTCGGCGAACGAGAGATGGGACATAGCATCTCCGAGGTAGCGATAACATTTGTATGTTCGCTTACGACCATTTTACGAGTGTGCCGTTAATATCGGGAATCCGGTAAAACATCACATATTCGACATTGCTGCGGCTGGAAAAAGATCGTGAAAGAACGGGACAAACGACGACTGACGAGAATCATTAAAGGCGACAGACGTGCAACCCTTTCTCAAATTGGCGCAGATTGGATTTGTGGACTGCCCTACAGGATTCATGGTATGAATTGCCTCCTGCATACCTTGAGACATTAGTCGAGTTCATGCCACGTCGTCTTGCGGCACTTCTGCGTGCTCGGAGGGCCCTACACGATATTGGGCCGATGTACCAGTTTTTTTTTTTTTTGGCTCTTTAGTGTATATATATAAGAATGCCATTTCTATATATGTAATTGTTAAAGCAGAATTGATTAAATAAATATTTTTGTGCTGTTAATGGAGATTTACAGTACTTTCTTAACCAAATACATAAATTTTTTTGTATTTCAGAAAGTTTTCAAAAGCTTTAAAATTATACATGATTATGCACAATGTTTTCATAGTATTTTGGTAAGTATATGCATGTTGGTCCGTTTGTTAACTGTTTTTGTGTATGGCACGATATGTTAATGATTTTTAAATATTAAAGTTGCATTATTATCAAAAGAACATAAAAATATGGTTTTCAGTAAAAATTCAGGAAAGAAAACTCAGTCATATCAGAGTAAAACTAAAGTAGATTAATGCATTAACATTAAGAATTGGCTGATTATTACATTGCCAGAAATATTTTTAAAGTATCGAACCTTCATTTGGTGCAGGGTATAGTAATATTTAATTCCCAGAAGGCATAATTGAATAGTAACAAATGATTGCCTGATAGGGAAGTACTACTTAAGTACCCAGTATTAAGTTATATTTTTTGGAAACCTACAGACAATAAAATATTTATTCCATGTAACCGAGATTCTAACTTATCGAATCCGGTAAACCGAACTGGAAGACGGAGGTGTATTAAATACTTTATTTTCCATAAAAACGGTTTTGAAACCCCTCCGCCAATTTATTGACATGGCCAATATTCCAAATATTCCTCCATAATATAAAAGTTTTTTACTTATTATGTTATTCAATAAAAATTTTTTTAAAGTTATTAAAAATGAGCGAGTTGCAAGTTGAACCACAGTGGGAAAAAAAACTTTGCCACGCGTGTTTGGAGAGGGTGTTCTACAGCTACATTAACCGAAAAGGCAAAGTATTTTATGATAACTTGTCACCTCTAACGTTGGTGTAGAATCCTCTCCGAGTGAGCACCAAACAGAGAACTCCACATTCGGCATTGCGAATGTCGATGAACTCCCAACGTCACATGGCGCGCACAGTTGCATAAACGTCGGTGGTGAAAGCGATTGCGAGGAGTGTGTAATTTCGCCCCCCCCCCCCCATTTTTTCCAACTCNATCCTCAAACACGCGCCCGGGATAATGACTGGAGCCGCGGAAAAGACCAAAGGCGCAGCCCACCACGGGCAATCTTCTTCTCGAAGAGAGAGGGAGCGAAGTGCACGGGTTCCTTCCACTGGCCCGCATTCCATCGCCCCTCGGCTTTGTAATTTGGCAGCCCCCTTCCCACAACGTGATTGCACATGCGCGATGACCGCCGATGTTTGCTCGCTCGAGCCCGTCTCCTCTGATCGGACGCCGTGGTCCCTCATTACGCTATTGTTGGGTCCGCGGAGACGTGCGCTGAAAGAGGATTGGACGAAGGGCATCTGCAGGGAGCGACGAGAGGAAGGAATATGTGGAGGGGAGCGGTCCTCGCATAATTACCCCGGCTATAATCACACATCGGAATGAAGAATAATTACAGGACCATTATGCAAGCTGAATAGCTGGTAGCTACCGGGCCATATCAATCATTCAATTGAAATGATCTCCTGAAAGGAAGCCTGCGGAACGGGGGAGGAGCGCTGCAAGAGGAACAACACGAAGGATCGAATCATCCTGGTAATTGATTCCTCGAGGTGTTGTTAAGGGGAGATGGCCGCCGGTCAGCTGTCGGACGGCCATGAACCCCAGGTCTCTGGACCGCGGTTCTGCCTTGTTCGTCTGCGATTGTTCGTCGTGAAAACGACTGCTTACACGGCTTTGCTCGCGAACTGTTCGCGAAGGAATAAAAAAAAAGTCCGTCAGAAATTGCCTCTTCATAACAACCGTGAAATAACTTCCTCTCTCCATTATTCCCGGAATACGCCTGCCAAAAGCACAACGATAAACCAACATCAAGTAGTATTCCGACGCCAATTTCGACAGCTAATTGACTTTTATCTACACATTAAATCTGCTCATTATCCAACTACAATTTCAAATTAGAGCAAGAGGCTATTACGTTCTTCGTATTGAAGTTTTTGCTGGACGATAACTTCGTATACTTTTTTCAGTCAGAAACATACATGTGAATGTGAGATAATTATTCACAGAGGTAGATCAAAATTACAGGAAATGGTTTTGAAAATGAAAAACAAAGAAGGCGAGCCGTGACGATTTCACTACGTTATATCATTGCCGCTATAAATAAAAAGTGTTCAGTTTATAAAAACCAAAAAGAGAATGTCCAATTTATAAATATGCGTTACTTCGGGCCTGATTTATACAGAAATCTTTATGAGTTACAAATCAGACATATTGGAATTCTCTTCCGTTCCCGTACGGATATGTTTTATTAGCAGTGTTGAATGTTTTAAATGTTTACTCTGTTTCATGATGTTCATATTTTCTTTATAAATAAAAACGTCTTAACCATTGTTTACTAAAGTATACAGTGGATACAAATTTAAAAATCACACTGTAACCCAATGATTTTAATACTATACACTCATCGTTGCCAACTTAAATGCTGTTTTGTCAGTTGTTAGCTGCATTCGTTGAATTATTTGCAGTAACTGGCAGGGCATTTTTTTAAAAGAGGTTATAATCAAGGGATTAGATATCCGCCAAGTAGCCAAAGCGTGTTTTGAACACAGCGACTGATGCATTTAACGTAAGCGTTTTTAGCTTATGAACTGCCTAGAGTATATAATATTTTAAGACCGCGCCTCGGCACTCGAAAGTTGTATTGTAACTTATCGTATCCATCGTCACACGAATATTTGCACAATTGGCGTACAAAGAATAAACAAGCATATTATTCCAGCTTACCTGCTGAAAAAATGTCTACATAAGTTAAGGCTGTGGGGTTACCGGGAGCTATTTTCCGCTTGTTAAATACAGAAGCAGGAGTGCCAATAAGTTTGGCACCTGCGTAAGCGTAAAGTGTTCCATCACCTTTACACATAAGTCTCTGTGGACCGACGTGCCATCTTTTCATCGTATAGAATTTGTTGAAGTATTTTATCTCTCTGTGGTGAACGTCGAGCATATATATCTTATAGAGTGCTTATTGGCTATTGTTGCTGTATTTTCTTTTGAGGCCGAAATCTGAAACAGCTGACTAGGGGCATCATAGCGTAGTCAACCCATGTGTGACAATGTTTACAGCAGTTGCGGTGTGAAGTGTAAATAGTTTACCATGAATGTTATAAAATAAAGGGCTAATTTACACAAAACAGAGAACGTACAAGTAAATTATTTGTTGAATATATTTATAACGTTACTTTTCAAAGTAATAATAAGTCGCGTCTGTGTAAACCAGCCAGTTGTAAATGTTATTTTCTTAAATCAACAGCTTAGCTTAATTCTAATGTCTATTCGGTGCCAATAGTGACTTTGTTGTCAATTTTTGTGATTGGCTGATTGGTTTAGGCTTTTAGATTTTAGTTTCTGAATGAAATATGTTCGTGGTAACATCTCGTTTACATTTTGGTTTGTTCTTTTTTGTCCAAGCTAATACGAATAGCCTTTTCATAGTAAACAATTTAATTAACCAGCTGATTTGAATACATTTTTATTTAAGTGAACTTAAACCACTATCATCGTGTAACAGTAAAAAAAAACGCCATTTTCTATACGTTGACATCACTACTCGTAAAAATGACTTATTCAAATAATTGTGTACATCCATATGCAACGCATGAATTTACCGTTTTTCACTGCGGAAAACACTCACGCGTATACAACTAGTATACCCTAACATTACCAACCCCCTCGTCAGGTGTTTCTGATGCGAGCTTCACAACAAATCCTCACCTACAAATCTTCGAAAAGTTTCAACAAGCTTCAACTACTGTACTTATTCTAGAGTTCTAAACAGATTTAACTACGGACATGAAACAGGAAGTTGTACATTAATTGACAGGAATACTTGAAGTTCATTTGAAGGGCTCTATTCTATATTCGCATATGTTAATATACGGCATTTTAAGACAGAACAACCAGCAAATGTTGAATCGGTCCATTTTGAAGTGCTTTAGACAGTTTAAAAGGACTGTGTCCGGTGTCAAACATAACACATTTTAGTGAAAACATGATACCATAAACAAATAACAACCACAGATTAAGACGATAAATAATTATCAGGGATTCTAACAATCTTTAATATAATAAACAGTACATGAACAGTATGACTTAAAGAAAAATACGCTGAACATTAAACAATCAGAAAGACAACAGGTATAGCAAAAACTATATATATATATATATCGTCTTTGCGAATATAAATTAAAATTAATTTTATATATGTAAAGTTAATTTAAGAACCACAAAATTGGGATTACAATAAAAAGAATTGCAACGAAGTAACAAAAATAAATAGTTTTTTTCCTTTATCCTATCTATTTATTGGTTATTTTTGTGTGACTTTTATACAACGCTCGCCATTTCGTGGTCGTTATTTTGACTTTTTTATAAAGAAAGTTTTAGGTTTTTAACTGACTTGAATAATACGTATTCTTCTTTGGTTATGCTCGTACTGCTCTTTCTTGTTTCATTTCCAAAATATTCAGTGTTTTTTTTAAATTGCTTACTGTATGTTATTTCCCTAGTTCTTTGCAGTTTTATTCTGTAGTTATTTTCGTTTCTCGGTTCCTATCTCCCTTATAATTTTGATTTATGGCCGGCAATGGACACCGTCTATTAAAATTATCAAAGTAATCATTCTCTACCATTGAAATTTATTTTCAAAGTTAGCCATAAATGTGAGGTCATGATAATTGTATTCCTGAATATTCTGTGGCACGTATATTTTAATGTGAAAAAAAAAGCAATTTCTTAAAGTACTTTGTTTTAAAAGAAATACATTAATAATACGCTGGCACTACAAGTGTCATGCTGTTGGGCAATATACGGGAGATAAACTCTTGCTGTTTTATAATTTATGAATTTTTCATTACACTCACTCTAATATAGAATGTATGGAAACACAAACTGATAAAATCCAAACTGAGGGACTCGAGTGTCATTTGGTGTTGATGTTTTTCCACTCGCCAGCTTCTAATGAGGTAGAGTTCGTAACGTGAGAGAGCCGGAAACCACGCTCATTACCGCCGCGCGCGCATCTGCTCGCCGGCGGGAACGTCATCTGCACGATCGCGCAGTGTGTTGGTGTCGGAGGACGCGCGCCACATTATGCAAACGTTTCGCCGGCCATCACCAAGTATAATGGCGGTCGCGGGGAGCCGTCGACGTCGCTGTGACCCACTTCTGCGCAGTTCTACTCCTCGATGGGGTAGATGCAGCCAAGCTGCGCAGAAACCAATGTCACAGTCCCAGCACCGAGATGCATATTTTTCCCCCCCTCAATTATTTCTGTCAAAAGCACGTGCCTCCGACTCGTCATTACCACACTGTTTACGTTACTAATTTTATTTTTAATTTGTTCCCACTTCCTCTGACCAATTTTCAACGGAGATAGAATTGTCTCAAATTACGTAGGGCGTATTCAGGTTTGTGAGGGGCGGATTTATTAAAAAAAATTAAATAACTAGTCTTGTTTCTTTAATTTATTTACGACGGGGAAAATGTACACACAGATATTATTTTAAAAATGCTATTTCCTATCTCTACTATAAAGATTTAGAAGTCAGGACATATTTTGTGTACACTCGTAGTTTGAGCGCTTACGCGTATCTCAGCAAATAAATGTCATGTGAATACGACGTTTTAGCATAACAGATGAAAAGCAATCATCTAAGCCTGCACAGTGTTGTTTTTACATACAATATTAAGTTTATTCTAAGAGAAAAAAAAAGTGGAGACGGTTATAAATCACATTATTAGAGCCATTCTGCGCTGTTTCCTCAATAAGTAGGAGAAAAAACGGTACAGTCGTAGTTAAATTTATTTTCTTTTATCGCGTCTGATAAAATCCGAATGTTGCAGATCCCATTTGCAGTGAAAAGTGTAACAGCGGAATCACTGCATGCAGGTGCATCGCCCTGCGCGTAGGAGCGATGAGGCGCCGCTGGTCGCGCTTTTTACTGTCGCCCTTATCGCTGTACTTCGAACGCGAATAAATAAATATATATATATATATTCGCGTTCTATATATATATACATATATATATATATATATATATTGGGGCCATGTGCTTTTAAATATTATAACTCCTATCAGTGAGCACAATTTTAAACCCAATCTCAATTATAATTAGTTTTTTTCATCGTATTTGTACTAGATACAATCACTTACTAGTTATACATCTGCTATAATAATGTCCACAGTCTTACATTCAAATCCGCCACTCACGCATCAAGTACAGCTTTCTCACAATCCAGCCGGTCAGTCCCAGTATCTGGACTCTAAATAATTGCGCACTGCACTCGATGGTCATTACGCCGCCACCAATCGTCCCGATTATTGCATAATTCACTCGCTGTCGCCCGTCATTCCAATGATCGCACACACCAGGCACTACTAGTGATTCAAAACCGCTGACACAGAGGTATACTGTGGCTTGTATAGCTGAAATGACTTGTCCCATAAAGTTATTCGTGCCTCCAGTCGCGCAGAGGGAGGTGATGAGCAGAATATTCACACAACTTCCAAGTAGTTCATTCTACCAGAAACGGGAGTGACGTCAGCCCCGTTAGCGTTATGGCGGCCTGTATTGATAACTCCGCCTCCGCTCATCCGGGCACCGTTGATGTCGTTCTGGTGAGCTCTGTACTACACACGCCATCGGAAGGGGAGGATTTTTCATGTAGGCGAAGCAGCACACCACAGTATGGAATAAATACACCAAAATATCTGTTTGAATAAATATATATATGTTGAATAACTAAATATGAACCAAAGTATATACTCCTGGATGATTATGTGCCTTTGACACTTGTAATTTCAGTTCGTATGCCTATGTTGGCAACATGTGCGGAAGATGAAAATCAGTGTAGGGATGGACAACTGAACAATTTGGGAAAACTGATTACTTTCTTCTTTCTGCGCGTAATAAATGAACATACTTATCAGCCTAACGAATATCTATGATTCATACTTCAAATAAATAATATCTTGAAATAATTTTTCAAAAAGTATGTATATATTTATTTATAATAAGCAAATTCTGATATTGTAGTGCATAGGAAAAAAATATGATATATTATTTTTAGTTCATAGCAAAATACAAGTTAGAACTACACTTATAATGGGACATTAAGGCATGTTGCTATTTTTACGAATTCTATGGCAACATTTGTTAATATACTCCAAAAATATTATACGTTTATAGGAGCCATGTTACGCTGCTCCTATAGTGGTAACTTCGCAACACACAAAGTGTTAGTTTTGATTACACTATCAAAACATGAATTTTAAATAATCCAAATTCATCTCTGAGAGAGTAACGTAATCATAACTTACGATAATGTATATGTTATGCAGTAATGGGTACCGTTTCTTCATAGAATGGTTCCAAATGGCGGAATAAACCACGAAGCAGCTATCCGTAGCCTGAAGTCTACGGCTCTATGTTCGACGGACCGCAAATCGTCGACGGGCCATGCATGTACAACAGCAGCTGTGATTGGAACGGGTCGCTGGTTCTTCATCTCTGCCATTCGTAACCGCGCTCTGGCACGCATTGCATATGCAGTCGGCTTGAGTGCAGGCAGTTTCATGGGAACACTGCTGCGGGATCCATCTGGGAGTGAATACGCGTATGTTTAGAAGTGAGAGAAATGGCGTAGGTACACTTATATGTGAACCAAGTCTGTGCAAATATTTATTTTATATAGATGCTTACTACAACCTCAGTTGAAGATGCGGCATTCCGTTGGCAATATTTGCTTCAAATTGCTTTTCTTTATTGCAAAGAGTTGCAATGTTATCTAAAATATCGGAATAGTACCAAATATAATACCATACAATACTTTATTCCCATAAACTGCCATAAAATATACCTAAATGTTAATTTTTTACTAGTAAAATTTTTTTCAGATCCGTTGGATAAAACAGAAAAAAAGTGATGCACGACCCCGTCATAGGCGTTTTTGGGGATTCAAGCTCATAGGGAGGCCGGAGACTATTTTTGCATAAACAGTTTTATTGTTGGACACTGGAAAGCATCCTTTCTAAATTTGATCCAGATCCATCACACGGTGTGGAGTTCAGATAATCCAACAGCGTTTCAGGGGCTTTGGGTATTCCGGGCTCAATACAGACGGTGATAATTTTAGCCTCCACAGAATTTTAAGTTCGGTACTGAAGGGCATCTCTACCATATTTGGGCAAGATCCATCGAATGATGTTGAATTGTTTAGGGAACAAATATACTCTTATACTACATACCAACATTGCCGTTTTTTAAATAAATGGTTAAATTACTCTGAAAATCGATAGAATACCCTCACAAAGACTTATATAGTTTTGTTGGTGAAGAAAAGTCTATACGCCGGTTCATTTCCTTTGCTCATATGACGTTATTAGAATATACTTTTCGTACTTTTTATCATTTGACTGTGCACTGAATAAAAAGACAGGCTTAAAAATTAATTTATCATTAGATTATGAGGACTTCACCCATCAAATTCGGCTATTTTTTTCGTTGGATGCGTGTACTATAAAAAATATAATTATTAGTCTTAGGCTTCCCATGACAAAAACTGACCTGAATACACACAGTATAAGGGTGGTTACTCAGAATTTCCATTATGTAGATTGTGCATTTGTTTAGTCAACACTCTTTACGACCAATGCGTTTTTTTTATTTGGCGGGAACTCATTTTATTTCTCATTTATTGCGTAGGCTCTTCGTTTGCATTATTGAGACTCACAGGAATTAAACATCCATTATTTATGGAAGTAGTAAAGCTTCATAGAAGCCAGCCTCTCGTCGTTATTTATCCTGCTTCTGACTTCAAAAACAAGCAGATTTCCATAATGGTTCCTTGAAGCGGTTCTCTGTATGGATGCGTACAAGCTATGTTAAAAAAGTTGAAACCTAAAAATAGTAATATGTCTCCAATGATATGACAAAAAGTGACTTCACGACTGATGTTGCTAAAGCGTTGTTTTCTTCGGACCGCGAGTCTAGCAGATAGAATCAATGATACAATCGTGAATGTGTATTTGCTTCGTAAGAGTTAACCTTATAACGTAAAATCTGTGGTCTTAGTAAGAAAAGTAACTTATAATAGATAACAGAAACAGAAACAGCACCGAATATAACGTCCGAAACTGGCAATTACCAAGGCAAACTGCATTGTGTCTGCCTGAATATGTAGAAAATGTCAATAAATATTTTGAGTACTTTGATCGGACAACGGCATATCATAGAATACACACATGACACACTATGAAAAAAATTGTGTCTCCACTGAAGTTGGTGTAATTTTACACTTACATGTCAATGTTTCTTTACTACGAATAAATTTATACTACAAATTAATAAATTACATGTATATTGTACAACTAAATTTACATTGAATTATGTAAAATAACAATTACTATACAGCGGAAAATAAATTGCAATACTAGAATATTTATTTCTCCACGGCAAGTAAATTTAAACAGACATCGCAATTGTCATTTCACCATACGGTATGCGTCTTTACTTGCTTATAAAATACTTTAAAAACAGATTCACTCTAATTGTAAATAATAATAATTTTTGTATGTATTTTTCATTTTGTTACTAAGCAATTCTATTTTCATAATATGTTCTTTTACAACTACGGCATATTAATTCACATACTATGTAGGGGTAATTTTACAATTTTCACGTCATTGTACTCTGTTTTGTCATTTGGTGGTTCACTGAGTTATAAACAAATTACCTCCAAAATGTGGATAATAATTTACTTCGAATATAGAATACGTAGTTGTATGCAAAAGCCAGCGTATCCCATAAGTGGGAGTTAAGTTTTCCTGTTGAACACACAAATGGAGTTCGAAGTAGTTCTAGATGCCCTAGTGCTAGATGGCATATTTCCAACAAAAACATGTAGTTACCTGTGAATTCCTAGGAATAATAGTCTATAATTACACTTACCATACACGTTTTCGCAACTTACACATAAAAAAGCACAATTACCGAAAATGTGTGCGTAAATATACGCTCACAGATACTTCAGAATGTAATACAAGTTTACACACTCACGGTCATTGTAAAACTATACAATGGAATATGTACATCTACACTGACACTGAGTGTTTATACAACTACTATATAGCAGTAAAAATACACGATTCGAAATTTTAATACTGCGAGTAGATGTGTTTTTACACATACTTCAAAATGTGCAAATGAACACCAACAATATGCTTACTAAACCATACATCCATGTATTTTCACTAAATATTTGTAGTACTCTGGATTCTTAAGAACATTTCAGTAAAATTACACGTACTGTAGTTAATTTGACAAATCACACAAACAAAAATGTAAAATTACGAAAAAGTTGTGTTAATTTACATTTAGTTTTTACAGTGAATATAAAACTTTTCAGCATTCGTCAATGTTTATTCTCTACTTTGAAATGTTTCCTTCTGGTATATTGATTTTACTGTTATATATTTTCAGTTTCTTTGAAATGTTTACGATATATGAATTTTGTGAAAACTTTCAGACAACTTGATTTTTTTCTATGTTTGGTATAATGTTTTGTCCTTAAAATAAATATTGCATAACTTAAACGTTATAGAATATTTACGGTTCATGATATTAGAGAAAGACGGAATGAAAATCATAACGGCGTTAAAAATAATCTAAAAATCAACCATGGAATTCATGTGTTTCCATATGCAGAGATTTTTCTTAGTTTATTTGACAACAATTTTGCCTTGAAATTTTCTATAGCCAAGTGTGTATGGAAACTATTTAAAAACACACGTTGACGTTTCAAATAACTGGCGTCTTATTAGGAATCTTAAAGAAATAAACGTCAAACTGAGACAATGTGAATATTTAGGAAAACTGCTCGTCTCAACTGGTAGGGGACGTATACTAACTACATAAATAAAGTATCAAGATATGTATAATTCGTTAGTGTTGGTTGCATGTTAGAAGGCCTGCATCGGCCGTTCACGGGCTCGTGTTGACAGAGTTCAGAACATTGGCTTCCTTACGGCCTGAAGGTTTATGTACCCTAGTTCTAGCGGGAAACGCCAAGGAAAACAGTAAAATGCTTTGACATCAAAACTGTCGCTTGCCTGGAGAAAAAAAAAACAGCCATCAGTGCGTGGAAGAGGTTATATTCCTAGATACGGAAAATAATCGCAGCCTCTCATGGATCATGTTTATATGGTCTATGGAGTCGGTAACGCGAAAATAGACACGGCGGTAAAAAAAACTGCGGTAAATGTTATGATTATAAGGTTAACAGTAATGATTTGCTTTTGTAAGCTTGGAGTTATATCCCAACCGGTTATCCTGTGCCTGTATCTCTAGAGGGATGTAAAGCTGAAGCGCAGAGACTGGGGTGACCCCAATCGTAATATTCTTACACAGTTGATGAAATACTTGGAGATTTGTGCTTTGATTGCAAATCTATTGCAAATGTGCAAATAGATAGTAATAATAAAAAATTTATTTCAATTACGCTTATGTGGCACAAAGGAAGTTAATGTGATAAGAGAATAAGTGTAAACGCCATTACCAAATCTCTAAACAAACATTTGCTTAAGTGGAGAAGAGGAGCCACTCTGGATCGCATGCAAATGACGTATGTTGTAAAGTGATCAAACAAATAGAATCCCACTGATACTCAGACGGTGGTTTTGTTTTGCTACAGCGGAGTCATTCAGTACCAGTTCACTTAAATTCTTGAAAGCCTTTCATGTTTTAAACACATATAAAAACAATATAATTAATTACCTTTGTGACCTGGGCCAAGTGAATTCGATTATTTACCCTATTATAGACTGTTCACAGTAAATTGAGCACTTTTGAAACCATTGTTACTTTTCTCCTATATTCCATTTTTATTCCCACAACTTTTTAAAATAAATATTGTAATATAAGAAACAAACACGGTTAATTTATTTCACCAGACTCGAAAGTTAACGTCTGAGGCTACAATATATTATATATTTATTGACTATTATTCTAAATGAGAAGGTTTAAAAAAAAAAGTGCTCACTTTACCGTGAATAGCGTATATACACTGTTACAAGTAAAAGTAAGTTATTTGATAGAACTGTTCGGGAATTGCAAGTTCGCGGCAGGTTGGAAGCCTCTATTAAATAAAAAATGTTAATTAAATTTATAAATATATCTGCTCTTTTGACATATAATCACAGTAATTTTACGTCTTTCATGGTGTACTTTTGTTTACAATAAATCAGCTTTTGGTACAAAGGTAGGGGCTAATTTTACTTGATTAGTGCCTCACTATAATAATAAATTTAAAAATTAAAAATCTAATTCTATTTTAAAAAAATTTGGTATCCAATATTTTACATAAGTTGACTCCACGAAATGTCCCAGCCTCCCATCAAATCCTCCCACCTCCACTACATCACATAGGAGGATCACAGAAACCGCAGCAGTTATGCGGATATATCTATCTGGCTTCTTGCAATCGCGTCATGCACACGGCTCCCTATCTATTCACTGCGAATAATAACCGGAGTTCCCACACCACCGTCCACAACAATATCCAAAACGGTATTTGGCAGTGTAAACGAGGCTTATTCCTACCTCTGTTAACTGAAGCCACAATATACTACGAGGATAGACCACCAGAGACGGCGTAAAAGCGACGAGACTTTTCTCAAAACAGGAAACTACTGCCGTACCTACGTTCGATAGGGTGTTACACTGAAGAGCCAAAAAAACTGGTATACCTGCCTAATATCGTGAAGGGCCCCCGCGAGCATGCAGAAGTACCGCAAGACGACGTGGAATGGATTCAACTAATGTCTGAAGTTATGCAGGAGGCATTTCACACCATGAATCCCGCTGGGAAGTCCACAAATCCATAGGAGTACGAGGCACTGGAGATATCTTCTCAACAGCAAGTTGCAAGGCATCCCAGATATGCTCAATAATGTTCATATCTGGTGATTTAGGTCGCCAATGGAAGTGTCTAAAGCCAGAACAATGTTCCTGGAGCCACTCGGTAGCAATTCTCGACGTGTGGGGTGTCGCATTGTCCTGCTGGAATTTTCAACGTCCGTCGGAATTCACAATAGACATGAACGGGTGCAGGTGATCAGACAGGATGCTTACGTATCTGTCACCTGCCAGAGTCGTATCTAGACGTATCAGGGGTCCCATTTCACGCCAACTGCACACGCCCCATACCATGACAGAGCCTCCACCAGCTTGAACAGTCCCCTGTTGACATGAAGGGTTCATCCTCATGAAGGATTCATGAGGATGTTTCCATACCCATACACGTCCATCCACCCGATACAATTGGAAACGAGACTCGTCAGACCAGNGATTCATGAGGATGTTTCCATACCCATACACGTCCATCCACCCGATACAATTGGAAACGAGACTCGTCAGACCAGACAACGTAATTCCGGACATCAACAATCCAATGGCGGTGTTGGTGGGCTCAGGCGAGGCGTAAAGCTTTGTGTAATGCAGTCAGCAACGGCCCACGAGTAGGCCTTCGGCTCCGAAATCCCATATCAATGATGGTCCGTTGAATAGTTCAAACGCTGGCACTTTTTGATGCCCCAGCATTGAAATATGCACCAGTTTGAGAAAGGGTGACACGTTTGTCACATTTAATGATTGTCGTTAGTCGTCGTCTGTCCCGTTCGTTCACGATCTTTTTCCGGCAGCAGCAATGTCAAAGATTTGATGTTTTACCGGATTCCCGATATTTACGGTACACTAGTGAAATGGTCGTACTCGAAAATCCAAATTGTATCGCTACCTCGGAGATGCTATGTCCCATATCTCGTGCGACGACTATAACACCACGTTCAAACTTACTTAATTCTTGATAACCAGCCATTGTAGCAGCAGTAACCGATCTAGAAACTTTGCCACACGCTTGTTGTCTTGTATAGGCGCTGCCGACCGCATCGCGTTACTCTGATTTGTTCCATACATCTGTTATTTGCATACGCACGCCTATACCAGTTTTTTTGGCTCTCCAGAATATATCGCCACTGTGTGTGAGCTATTAAACGACGCAGAGCATGCGAATGACGTCACGTCACCGTTCCCTATTTGCACCACGTCATCAATTGTTAACCTAGTATTATTAATTGGCATTTATATATAATTTTTACTAACGTTTCGTGGGACAGTGGTGCCGTGGTAGCCAGGGAGCCCACCTTTCAACACGGCGATCACAGATTCGATCCCAGGCGGGTTCACAGTCGGATTTTCTCATGTGGGAATCGTGCTAGACGATGACGCTTGCTGGCAGGTTTTCTCGGAGTACTCCTTTTTCCCCTGCCCATGCATTTCAGCGTCGTTTCATCCTAGGGTATAACTACATGCATTGTCGGGAAAATTACGTGCAAGTACGGGACACCGATAGGAAGCCTGTCAGGCACGTAATTTATTTATTAACTTGTAAGCATGCATTGCAATCATCGTCAGCAAATGCATATGAATTAATTAAAATTTTTTGTAATTTAAATTTAATTTGAAATTATTTAATATATAACCAGCTTTAGCCTACGTTACGAAGGAAAGAAAAGCTTATGAGATCACTTTCCGGTTTGTGTGTCTCTGCGTGTGTGTATGGGTGTGTACCTATGTGTGTGTGTACGCGTGTTCTGTCTCCTTATGATACCCCTCCCCCCTAAAAAAACATTTCAAATTTTTAACGCTTCAAACNGTGTGTACGCGTGTTCTGTCTCCTTATGATACCCCTCCCCCCTAAAAAAACATTTCAAATTTTTAACGCTTCAAAAAAATTTCGTCACACTTGGTACACATATAATATTTAGTAGTTGCATCTTACTTTAATAGTTTTCAACCACGTCGGGCACTAACTTTCAAAATTGCGTCCATCAAAATATTTTGGATATGTCATGTCTNTTTAATAGTTTTCAACCACGTCGGGCACTAACTTTCAAAATTGCGTCCATCAAAATATTTTGGATATGTCATGTCTCGGGAAACATTCAATCCAATTTAAACAAAATTTCGAATGATGGTAGACAATTATGTAATCATTAAATTTAAGATGGTTATTGTTGTTGGTCTGGCCTTTTGTAAAAGAGCATCAATTAAAAACATTAATATTTTGCATTATATCTCGAAAACTATTAAACCAATTCTCACCCATTTTGGCATGCTAGTGATACTATGGTAACCCATGTTAACTTAAGTGATTGAATGTGATTAATTACTTGTTTTCAAAATGGCGGGAATACAAATGTTTTAAGTTTGTTTTTTATATCTGTCATACTATTAAACCAATTTCGACTAAATTTTTTGTACTCAAATTATTTATTACAAGCATCGTTTACACCATTAGATAACAATTTGTTTATGCCATTTTTTAAGATAGTGCCATACGGATAAATAAAGTTATTATGTCATAACGTGATGAATAATCAACCGATTTCTACCACATTTGGCTTAGAAGTAGTACTGATACAGATTATGTTAATTGGTATGTTTTAAGCATATCAGACACTTATTTTCAAAATGGCCCTCATGTAGTAATATTGGCTTAGGATGCTATATCATCGAACTTTGTAATCAATTCCAACATAATTGGTTATGCTCGTAGTACACATTATAACTATAAACTGTATCTTCATGGAGCATCTTTTGTCAGCCATTTTGTAATGGAACGCCATGCGTATAAAATAAAGTTTGTTTATAATATCTTGGGAAAGAATTGACCAATTCCTATCAAATTTGGCAAACAAGTAATACAGAGGCAGATATAGTCAAGTGTTATGATTTTAGCATGTCAAACATNATTCCTATCAAATTTGGCAAACAAGTAATACAGAGGCAGATATAGTCAAGTGTTATGATTTTAGCATGTCAAACATTTTATTTCAAAACAGCGGTTATAAAATAATGGTAATTTTGTGGGCAATATCAACTATAATATGTAATCTATTTTAACTTAACTTTGTATATTGGCAGTATACAATAATTGAAATGGCTGCTTTAATATACTCCTTTTTGTCCTCAATTTATGAAGGTATGCACACTAAAATTGTGGAGTTTGTATGCCACATCTCGAGGACCAACCAACCGATTCCCACCAAAAGTTACACTGGAACATTTCAACTAATTTTGTACCAAACTGTGCACACCATTAATGTTACAGAAGGCCAGCATGTAAACTTTCATTATTTAAATGGTTTAGACAACGATGTTCAAAATAACAGCTTCATAAATAATTTAGGTAATTTTGTCATATATACATACTAAACAATTTAGTCAAATTCAAATAAAATTTGTATGTAAACAGTATACATCTAAAGCATCGTATAAAGAACCTATTTTTATGCAATTTTGTACGATAGCATCAAATAAGTTAATAAAGTTTTCTATGTCATATTCCAAGGACCAAACAACCGATTTCCATCAAATGCTTCACAGAAGTAGAGCTACGGTAGGCCATGTAAACGTACATGATTTCTGTTGCTTTATCACTTATTTTCAAAATTAAGGACCTGTCAATATTTAAGGTTAGTAAACTAAATCATTCGTAACATTAGACTGACTAATTCCGATTTGAATCCGAACTCCGTAATGCAGTAATACGTTATGACCTGTATAAAAATTAATTCCAATACCAAAAAAACTAGCAACAAGACCCGGGTAAGGCATGTGTGTATTTTTAATCGTCTCACTACTCTTGTATATTCTTCTGGTTTCATTTCTAAAGTTATTGCTTTCAAATAGAAGTCAAGTCGTTCCTACTAACTCTGCTTTTAAGAAATTATTTAAAAATTAATTGTACCCATGGTGAGAATAGTAGGCTGGATATTTACATAAATGTAACTTCTTGTTTTGGTTATTCACTCTACAATTGCGCTTAAAAAACATAAAATAATTATTTATGGCTTGGTTTTTAGCCTACTTTTCGAAGCAAAGAAAGTTTTATGAGATCACTTTCCTGTCTGTGGGTCTGCATGTGTGCGTAAATGTATGTGTGCGTCGGTTTGTCTGTGTGTATGCATGTCTGTGTGTGCGTGTGTCCTCCTCTTTCAATTTTTGAACCCTTCAACCGAATTTCGCCAGACTTGGTACACATATACTACTTAGAAAGGACACACTTGACTTTTGTAGTTTTCTACCACGCCGGACACTTCCTTTCGAAATGGCGACAATGAATAATTTTTGCGTGATATGTTATATCTCGGGAACCATTCAACCTAATTAAACCAAATTTTTTTAATGTGGACCAAGCTTTGTGTATGCTTTAAATTTTGTGATGTATATTGTTGTTGGTACGCTATTTTGTAAGATAGTTATAATTTAAAAAATTAAGATGTTACATTATACCTTGATAACTATTCAACAAGTTCTCACCCAATTTGACGTGTGGGTGTATTACGTCATATAAACGTCAGTCATTGACCTTTTTTAGTCACTTATTTTCAAAACGTTGGCCATACAAATGTTTAAAATTAATTTCGTATATCTGCCATACCATTTAACATATTTCTACCAAATTTTGTATACTTAATGTATCTACTACAAGCATAATATAAACTAACAAATAACTAATTTTGTCTGTCATTTTTGGAAGACAGCGCAATATGAATAAATAAAGTTATTATGCCATAACTCGGTAAATTATCAACCGTACCCTACCAAATTTAGCAAAAAATTAGCACTAATTGCAGATTATGTAAAGTGATACGTTTTAAGAATATCAGACACCTATTTTTAAAATGGTTGCCATAAATAAATATTAGCTTAGAATACTATATCGTCGAAACTATGTAATACATTCCAATATAACTTTGTATGCTGGCAGTATACATTACAACTATTAACTATATCTACATGGAGCATCTTTGGTCCTGCCATTGTATAAGATAGCGCCATACGAATCAAATAAAATTATTAGGTCATGTATCGAGAAAGAAATTACCAATTCCTAAAAAACTTTGCTAACTGAGACACTTGATGTAAAGTGGTACGATTTAAGTATACCAGACATTTATTTTTAATTTGGCCACCATAAAGCCATTTTTAGCTTCGAATACTATATCGTCGAAACCATTTAATAAATTTCATTTTTACTTTGTATGCTAGCATTAGATATTACAACTGTAAACTGTATGTACAAAGAGCATCTTTTGTCTGTGATTTTGTAAGATAGCACCATGTGAGTAATATAAATTGTCATACCTCGGGAAACAATACACAGATTCCTTCCAAATTTGTAAAACATATGGTATAGCAGCAGGTTGTGTAAACTGGTATGTATTTATTGCGTCAGCGACTTACTTTCAAAATGGTGGCTATATAAATATTTAAGCTCAGTATATTTGATGAACAACACAAATTCCAACTTATTTTTGCATGATGGCAGTGCCTATTACAACCATCAAACATGTCTACGAAGAGCCTCATTTATCTGCCATTTTGTAAGAAAGCCCTACCAATAAAAATAATGGCTGTATTTTGTATCTCGGGAAACAATCAACCCATTCTTACAAATTTTGGCGACGATGTTGCACTGTGGAAGGCCATGAAATTAAATGTCTTTTTTTTTTAAGTTGGACATATTTACTGCTCTAAACTCAGTTTAATTTTGTGGGTGATATCTACGAAACTATGTAATCTATTTAAACTTAGATTTGTACATTGGCAGTATACAATCATTGAAATTGTTACTATATTACGTTTTTACCCTCAATTTATGAAGATTGCCACATGAACTTATGAAGATTTTACACAATGTCTCGAGGAACAATCAACCGATTTTCACCAAATGTTACACTGGAACATTTCAAATAAACTTGTATCAAATTGTGCATGCCATAAATACTTCATATTACTTCTGACATATTTATGATTTAAAGGGTTTGGACAACAATGTTCAAAAAAGCAGCTTTATAAATTATTTAGGTAAATTTAACACATATATTAAACAATTTGACCAAATTCAATTAAAATTTGTATGAAGACAGTATACATTGGAAGCATTGTACATAGTGCCTCTTTGTTTGGCAATTCTGTAAGATAGCATAAAATAAGAAAATAAAGCTTTTATGTCATATCTCAAGGACCAAACAACCGATTTCCATCAATTTCTTCACACAAGTAGTGCTACGTTAGGTGATGCAAACTTATATGCTTTATTTTGCTTCATAACTTATTTTCCAAATTAAGGCGCTGAAAATATTTAAGGTTAGCAAATCTATGATTCGAAAATTAGATTAATTAAATCCGAAGCTGATGTTCCAAACCCGACCTCCATAATGCAGTGGATTGCACGTTAACGTACAGTAAGAGGTTTTTTGGGTTCAAATAACGGGTAAGGCGTGTGTGTATATGTAATTGTCTCACTACTGTTGCATAAGTTCCTGATGTAATTTCTTAAGTTTTTGCTTTCAAAGGGAATTCAAGTCCTTTCTACCAATTCAGATTTTAAGAAATTAGTATTGAAAAACTATTTTCACCCATTCTGATGAAAGTAGACTCATTAATTATATGAGTATTTTTTTTAATTTGTGTGACCTGAGAAGAAGGCATTTTAATTTAACAATTTGATTTTACAAAGTTAAATGTGCAGCTAGCAGAAATGTTCTACACAACAGTTGTGGTATGAGAAAGTACTAAGCTTCAATATCGCAGTGAATAAATAATAATAAAATTTAGTTACATTGCAATATTGGCAGCACCAGCAGTCATCATTATGTCGTAAGCAGCGCGTAATAAATTTTATTTCCATTCAAGAACTAACGGTAAAAATTAGGTATTATTAAAATTTTAAATAATATATATAAAAAAATTTTTATAGTATAGTTGTGGCTTAGCAGGAAGTGCTTCGTATTTTGTAGTTAGGATAACAATGTGTTTTCGGACGTCTTGAACATAAAAGTTCTGTTAAAACAAAAACATTGGCAATGTCTGCTGTTTTGAAATTTTGGCAAATTACAAACATATATCCATCGATTATTGAGTTTCGTAAACAAAGCAAGAAAATGAAATAAGTAACTCCATTATTCTTTATTGATGTGAAACCTAAATTTTACTTTTAAGATTAATTTTCAAACCATTAATTATAATCGTCACAATAAATCATTTTCTTTTAAAATTTTAAAAATAACGCTGAGGTCCTGTGATTGGTACCCCGGCCCGCTTCCTTTGCCACTTCCGCCTGTCATCAACGCACCATTGTTTGTTTAATTTAGGAAGACTAAATTTGACCAAAGTTACAAAAAAGGTGCCTTGATTTATTTCGCGAATTGCCGGTCACAGAACCGTTAAGAAGTTAACCTTCTTGGCGTAGTCTAGCAAGCGTCTGATGCGGCGGATTCTCTGTTTGGGTCTCGAGAAAGGCAGGCAGGTTTGTTATCATCTTTACTTTAGTTTGTAAGCCGTGCCCAGAGTAACCTCCGGACTTTAACTACTGATTAAAATAAGCAGTTTAAAAAGTTTCAGAAGAGCATTAGCATTCTTTTGATTTGACACGTGCGTGGATGTTGCGATTGCGTGAGTTGAGCTGGACGAAAGCTCACCCGCATTAACTGACGTGTGTGTTCGTGTTAGATGACAAGATCCAGACTCGTGTAGGGGTGCTTTAATGGTGAGAGGTAAGGAGGTTACCAGAGGTCGTTGCCATCACAGCTGGCAGAGGAGTACCCCAGCCACCAAGCCCGCCTCCTCCGAAAGACGCCCCCATCTCCATCCCCGAAACCACCCTTCCACCATCACTTCGGCGTAATCGCTTCATCTCATTACTCCCCACAGTTGCTTGAGCAAAGATGTTTACACACAGCATCCGCAAACCACCCCCCCCCCTTTTCCTGCTAAGGGCCCCTTCACAACCTTCCGTCCCATTTTCGGATTTCTCGCAGAAGCTTCCCCTCATACACCGCGAAACCCCGAAACAAAAACCTCTGTTCATGGGACTACTTTCAGCTGGCGCGCAGGGAAGGTATGCATTATTCAAACATCAAGAGTACAGCTTAAGTTCGCAGCGCCGTTCTTACGTCAGGTTCCTTCTTCGTCTAGGTTGCGTGCATCATCACCTTTGTCCAGAAATACTCATCGCCGAAGAAATAATTGCATAGTGCAAAAAAAGTTGTATTTTATAATTATTTTTTATTGGTAATCTGTTGGTTACTTACATTCCTTGAATGATAAATTAATGAACACATATTTTTAGTATCACACAATATAAATCAATTGTTTACAACGTCTGGCGGCAAACAAATTCATAAATCGTTACCTGTAGAAATAAAAGATGTCTCCTACGTGAAGGTTTCAAAAGTGCCTTTTGTCCAAATTAAACATAAAAGTTAAATACGTATTTTTATTCAAAAATGTAGCTGTTTAATGCCACTAAAGTCTCTCATTCCCTTGTTTCAGGTGAATCCTTGGTGTAAGAAATCTTACCGCGATGGAGGAATGGCGAGTGGGTACGACAACAAAAATTGGACATCTGTATTTCAGGACAGGCTCTAAAGTTAGAAGTAGGTGGCCGTAAAAATATAATTGAGTGTTAATGTCGCTATCAGAAATAACACAGTTTTGCGTTACGGTGTAGTAGACATCTGTAGACACCACAAGTCAGAACAGTGGAGACATCCGCGGCAGATGGCACAGCAATTCTGAAAAGTCCAAACGGATCGGTTCGGAAACTGGCAAATTTTGCTGGGGTGTGCTGTGCAAAGTTTACCAACCTTTTTTTGCTATTAGATTCAAATTGTGCAGTAGATGACTAAATAATGCGCACTGCTGAGACTACCATTCATCTGTAACTTTCTCTGCATCTGCGGAAATGATTTGCTTTCGTCAAAACCAAAATGAGTGACTAAGTACAATTTCAACTGACAGTTTGAATAAACAAGAATAACTCCAAATTTTTGGTTTGGAAATGCATAAGAATCTTCTACATTTTCAGATAGTTATTTTATCCCACTGCGCAGTGATGAACATGTAGGGAGGCAGGAATTTTATCAGAACGCTTTAAAAAATCTTCTGTTTTACAAACATTTCTCATCACTTCGTATAAAATAACTTAAGAATAAACTACCGCTTATTGACTTACATTTATTTACGACATTGAGTAAATCCCAACTTTTCTACAGTAAATTGCAAACTACAATTAACTAGGACCACTACCTAAGCACAAGAAAAGAGAGCACTATTTTACTTCGATTATAATATTAAACCATATTTCGTACTATGCCACGTATCTGAAACTGTCTCGTCCTTCTGCAATTTTACTTAATTCCACGGTCATAATTCAGTTGCTTATGTGTCGGTCTGCAAGTAGCACGTTAAAGGGACTATCCTGGGCGTTATATCGCGGCGATCGCTAGAACTAGTATGTAGCCTCGCAATCTAACGCCATCGTCCACGAACTGTACCGACATCCACTCATCCACGCATGTCAGAAAGAAACTTAGCCTTTAAACATATTGTAATTAGACTTAATCTCTGGCGAAGCTCCAATTTCAATTACTTTTTTGTAACAAAAATAATAACATGTATACTAATGAATTGTCTCTCCATTTCTACTTGAAAATGTTTTCGCGTTTTCTTTAATATCCGTTACGCCAAAATGTAAAGGTTTATAATTTTATTAATAATATTTAATGTGTTTTAATGTCAAACAGAAGGTTTATTTAACTTGTTGTATGTTATCTTAGTCGGTAATTATTTATTTTATTGTCGGTGTCCACGTTAATTAAGGTTTCATTTACAATTTCCGTTGACATATTTTTGTATTTCTACAAGAAAATTTCAGCATTTAAATGATATAAGTTGAGAAATACTCAAACTCAATCCTTTACTGTAATGTTTGCATAGAGTAATTACTGTTATTTACTAACATAAAACATTAATATGGAACTTCTCATGAATGCACTACTTTACGTGCTTTGCGGTATTGATGATAGAAGTTCATAGTTTAGTTTGTATTCTAATCCGTGTTAGGAAAAACATTTTAAATTTTATGAGATTTTTCGATATGCTTGATGACGTTGACTCTAGTTTTAAGAGATTTTTTGGTGTAGCAACAAAAATAGGATGAAAAACTATTTGTTAGGACAGTAATTCATTAGTGGAGTATTCTCTTTGAAGAGGAAAACTTTGATCAAATGTTTATTTAACGAATAACTACCAGTGTAATTTAGTTAACATAATGTTTTAGAAAACATTATTACAATATTATCTGTCCTAAAAAAATTACAAAACTGTGGTTTTTAAAATTGAATAATTTTCATTCGCACCCTCTCGTGATCGTTGGGTTACTAAGGCACACTTAATTTCGTGAAATATCATCCCTTAATTTAAATGGTAACCTACCAGTAACATTAAAAAACCAAGTGGTATTAAAGTTTGGCGTTAATGGATAAATATAAAATATCCATCGACTTAAAAGATAAGGAATACTTATGAAAGTGACAGTGTCTGATGGAGAAAATTAATGCTTTCCAGGAAAGTTAACATTCGACTCTAAAAGAGAAATATTACTTTAATAGCAGATATACTTACATCCTAAAAAGCAATTGAAATATAGCTTTACCCTTCACAAAATCTTCCCTTCACTAATATTTAGCTCTAAAATGAATCGTAAAGTCATACGAAAGGCTCTATTGTATGGTATATATCATTCTGGCAAGATCAGTGGTTCATGTAATACCGCTAAGACTTTAACATATGTAATTTATCCGCCTTGAAAACTTTTGAGTCTTTTGAGTGCTCAAGTAGATGAATTATTTCCAGTTCTTAGCCCTGAAACTCACCCATAGCATTCGTCATTCTGCTAGAGTTTTTAAGGCTTTCAAGATCGAAGTCACGTTATAATTTCTAAGTAGCAGGAAAGGCACGGAAAATTCAGACCACTGACCCGAAATTCGTTTCACCAAGTAGTTATAATTAAATTTACGCTTACTTTCCACGGTTGTAAAAATACATGGCAAGTGTTAACAAAGAGGCCATAACAATTAACCACTGTAATTTTTAATAAAACTAAATTTTAATCGTGAAGCTCTTTAATTTTCGCTTAGTTCGTTTCTACGTGAGCATTTAGGGCGTTATTAAATTATACAAAAAGGAATTTCTCTCAAACGTTGCATTCTACGGAATTGACGCAACTCTTTTAATAACTTTCTTATTCCATACTAGTCATCAGAAACATGAAATTTCTATGGACATAATTTATTTCGCTATAGACTATGAAGCATCTCGAGAGGTTTTGGTTTAGCAGAAAACCATAAGCTGCTGTACAGTTATCCCCGCAATTTTCAGTCGAAAAGCTTTTGATACTGGAAAGAGTTTTATGCGTCCTTCAGAATCTCTTTCTTCGTTTCAAAAGTCGGGGAAAGTGTTTTAAAGTAAGAACTTCCGATGAGACCAGCGAGTAATATAGTTACTGCCACAAAGTTAGTATGCTCCTCCGTATTTATAATTGCTTTAATATAAACTTAAACCCTTTTGAAAATCTCAAAGTTCTTAGTTCAACAGATTTTCCAGTGAAGATTAAAAGAAAATATCGATCGAGAAAACCCGTTGTATAAAGTGTAAAAACGTATACAGACTGGCAATATATAAATAAGTAGACTTTTTTTTAGGGTTTATTTAGTAATAATTATATTTAGGCTATATAAACAATTGTATATTTTAATCCTTCAAAATTTATTTATCAAAAAAATACAGGCCTACAGGCAATATCAATAATATGTAAACACTCATGCATATATTGAGTCATGTTAATGCTATTCACGAACTTGATGTTTCGTCTCACGTAGTCTCTGATATTTTTTTTAAGTGAGTACTTTTAATTCCCAATTTTCAAGGGTGTAATAACAACGGTAGATCATAACGAATCATCTCACAAAATCTGTACCTCAAGTTAAGGACAATTTTGTACAGCTGCTCGGATATTGGATTTCAGATAAATAGATTGACAATTTTTAAGAGAATCCAAGCTAAATCTGTCAACTGGAAGATACATCTCTAAATATTTCAGCATACAAATACCAGTTCGTGTAAAAATACCATGTTTCAAAAAGATAATAATTAGAATTATTTCAATTCTAATGTCACATATTATGTTATTCTGGCATGAATGTCAAGAATTAAGACAGGAATATGTTTCAGTATCAAAATAGGGGAGACCGGGGCTGTATGTAACAGAGGTAGGTTGTAACAGGACGGATAGTACCGCGACCAAACACATGAGCGCCTTCTCCTTTTAGCTACTGGAGAGCCTGTTGATGCCATCAACGTGCGTGATAACGCTTAGCCGGTAGGACACGTTCGCTACCGACAAGGAGAATAGAATTGTTTTTTGATACGGTGAGTAAATATTATTCGCTTTGCTGTCGTCCGTATTGAGATTGGTTTCCAAATTATTTCGAAACTCTCTTTTAGCACATTGATCCTCACGGCTTGAGGTTTTTTTTACGTGTTATATAGGTATTGTAATAAATTAGAAATTAGGTAGTATAAATTGATGTGTTTTGTGATGATGTCATGTGGGGAAGGTTGTAACAGCTATAATAAAGTGTTACAACCAGCCCCACAGACTGTTACAACATACCCCGTAATTACTTAAAACTATTGTACGATCCGCTAAAAGTTTTTGTTGGAAATTAAAAGCAATCTATAGAAAATCTATATATATATGTGTGTGTTTGTGTGTGTATTTTAAAAGCACCTTGTAGTTTGGGTATTAGATTAGGTATATAAATTCTTCTCTTTCACTGTAACTTATAATTACTCTTGATTTCAGATGCGGAACTACAAAAGATAAATAAACAAAGGAAAATTTTCTATTGAAATGTGTGAGAAAGCAGCCGAGGTTGCAATGGAAGGGGGAACTGTCAGGAATGCTGTCAAAATGTACAACATCTACCGTGTGACTCTTGGGATAATCAAACGTAAGTTGTTGGCAACAAAAGTTTTGTGTCATTTTTATTAAGCCTTGCATATTAAATATAGCCATGTATTGATTGGCATTCTCATGTTAGCATCCAGAATTATGTTATGTTCAACATACGAATATATTTGACGAATAGAGAGATCTTAAATAAAACCGACCAAAAAATACAAATTTATCTAAGATAAACTAATTAGGACGTATAGTTTCAGAAAAACATTACAGCCTAAAATATGTTTAATAATGCAAGCATTTATTAATAAAATACCTTAAATTCACTCGACTTAATTGGAACATCGTAAGTAAATGCAAGAATGGTTACCAACTTCATATCCATGAATTACATTTTAAAAAAATTACTGCGTTTAGTACACAATTTTTTTTTTTGTGAAAATAGGAGCTACAAGAAAAACGTTTTTTTTTTCTTTTGTTACAGGTCGAAATGATTCAGGCTCTGAATTTCAAGAGGAGGGGAAGCCTTTGACTGGTTACTATAGGAACAGACCAGTATTTTACTTCTTTGCAGGAGTTCGCTCTCGTTTTGTACATCAAAATATGCTCCGATACATATTTTGGACTCATTCCGCGCGATTTACACCATGTTGCTTACTTAGCCATGAAGAGAGCCAGTCTACAACTTGCAATTGTAGACTGGCTCTCTTCATTTTTAAAGCGTCATCCGTCCCTTTAAATTAAAACTCTAGAGGCTACTAGTTTAAGAAGATCTAGTTTCAACCATGCGAACATTTCTACGTGTTTTCATAAATTCTCTGAAGTTTATTATCGCCATTATTTCACAGAAAAAGCCATTTGGAATGTGGATGACACCGGGACAACAGTCCATAATCGTTAAAAAATTATATCAAGAAAGGGTGTCAAAAAAGTTGGAGGGATGACGTCAGCTGAGAGAGGGCAGCTGGTTACCTTAACTGCAACAGTAAATGCTGCTGGAAATTCTATCTCCCCTATGTTTATTTTTCCTAGGTTTATGTGTAATGATCACTTCATCAGAGATGATCCAACATAATGTGTAGGCGCTGCAAACAAGTATAGTTACACAACGGAAGTGGAGTTTCTGCTTTCACTTAAGCATTTTGTCGCCTGTGTTCGTTCTAGCCCAGAAAAACCTGCCCTCCTCATTTAAGACAACCATCAGTAGCACTTATCCCCTGACTGTCTATATTATGATAAACAAAATAGAATGGTTATGTTATCGTTCCCTCCACATTGCACTCATCGCTTTTAGCCACTTGATCAAAGAGTTTTTTCACAACTCAAAAGAGAGATGAATATAGCAATGGCTGCATGGTTGAGAAACAACAAAACAGCAGAAAGCACAGTTAAATATACTACAATCTACGATACTATGTCCGTCTTAAAGATGATTGCAGTAATGCCTCAAATTTTCAAAAACACGGATTTCAGAAATGTGGAATATTTCCTTGTAATAGATAAATATTTCAAAATGCGGATTTTGCTCGTTCGTTTGCGACTGACAGACCAGATCCGGACTGAGCACCAAGTGTTTCACATGATGTACTTAGGAAATCACCTGAAACACCAACTCTGTTACATCCGGATAGTTTCCTCGTGCCGGAAACATTTTCCTCAGAGGGTAGTTCAGCCACTTCCAAAGTCCGCTCCAAGCAAAAGAAGGGGGAGGGGGAAGAAAGGCAACAAAACGTGCCATTTTGACCGATACTACAGAAAAGACAGCACTGGAGGAAGAGTATGAGAAAACAAGAAGACTGGGCCTAATTAAAGGAAAGAGGAAATAATCAGAAGTGAGCAGCCCTGTAGAAGCCAAGCCCAAAATTCCTATGAAACAAAGAATATCTCTAGAGACAGACTACAGCTCATCAAAGGAAGAGAGTGAATATGTTTTGTGTTAGTCTGTTTAGAAGCATTCTCTTCAAGTAAACCTGGTGAGGAGTGGGTTCGTTGTTTGGACTACAAGTTGTGGTAACACTTTTCTTGTGCAAAAAAATCGAAAATATATGCTTGTCATAACTGTTCATCAGATGGAGTATCTGAGTAGGAACTTCTTAGCTCATACAATTTTCACTTAACGTAGTTAAACAAGTGAAGCCATCATAATGATTTGATAGTGTTTCTAGTATAGCTAGAAATAAATAGTACATTTTTCCAGATACAATTTCGTTTTACCATTTTAAAATATTGTTACGACCAACCTCAGTGTAAGGTGTTACAACCTGCCCTGCCTGAGGCGAGGCAGGTTGTAACACCTTATACTATTAAGATTTTTGCCTGGTGCACAAAAAAGGGGTCGATAGAAAGTTTTGTAAAAATTTTGTGCAAATGAGGAAACCACAATTAATAAGTCTGCACAGTCAAAAAGCGTTGTTATGTTTTATGCACGAAAAGAACCAAATTTAGAAACGGTTGTAACCATCCCCGGTGTCCTCTATACACGAAATAACTGTTTATTGAGCCTACTTTTCTCGTCTTGTGTGAATATAATTGTTTACGAAATTCTTAAAAGCGTAGGTTGTCGGTCGGTCTTGACGGCCATATCATTAGATATGAAACCAAAAACATATGTTACAGCAGTGAGACAATTACAGATCCACGCATACCTTACGCAGGACTCTAACCCATAAACTTCGTACCATAAGTTAGCGTGCAATAAACTGCATTACGGAGATAGGATTCCGAACATTTACTCCGGATACAATCAGTCTAATGTTGTTAGAATTATAGCTGTTACTAACCTGAAATATTTAAAGTACCGTCATTTTTTAAATATGTGTCGAGCACACTTTAAACATATTAATTTATATGGCGCACTACAGTACAAATTCTTCGCCATATATGGTACGGATATGTCGATAGTTTTCCGACATATGACATCAGAACTTTATTTTCTCATGTAGGTCTATTTTACAAAACTACTGATAAATGAGGTGGTAATATATATATTGCCATTATACAAAGTTAAAGTTGAAATTTGTATCGTAGTTATAGGATACTAAGCTTATATATATATATATATATATATATATATATATATAACCAACATTAAAAAATTCCTGACACACTTAAACACACTGATTTACATCACCTCAGTTCTATTTGTCGGTTAAATTTAGTAGGAACAGGTAATTTGTTTCCTGAGATACGACATACAAAACTTTATTTCTTCATGTGGCGATATCTTATAAAATGACGGGCTATAGAGTTTCCGGGTAGACACCTTTGATAGTCCTAATACATATAGGCAGCATGTAAAATTAAATTGGAATTAATGAAATGGTTTCGACTATACAACATTCTAATCTAAAATTGCTATGTAGCCATTATTTGGAAAATAAGTGTCTGACCTAATTATAACATGTCATTATACATCGCCTGCTGCAGTACTACTTGTTTGCCAAGTTTGGTAGAAAACGGTAAATGTTTCCCGCTATATGACAAAAACTTCATTTATTCATGTGCCACTATCCTACAAAATGGCGTACAAAGTGGGTATGTGTTAGCATATACGATGCTCTGATATATACTTTTAGCATACAACATTTCTTCTAAATTGGCAGAACGGTAAGGTAGAAAACCGAATAAACCTAAAATATTTCTATAATCACAATTTTGAAAATAGGTGAACCATTAATATTCATCGCTTATATTTACTTCGTTTACTATTGTTTATCTTACGTACCACATTTGGCGAGAACCGGTTAAGAAGTTTTACAGATATAATATAAAAGCGTTATTTTTTTTTCATACAAGGTGGCCGCGGATAATAACAGTATCCATGTTATAATTCACTATTTACTTTGTTCTGTCAAATAACAAAATTTGGTTAAAATACGTTAGATAGTCCCCAAAATATAATATAGCTCCATTAATATTTTTATTGTCCGCCATGTTTTAATAAGAACCCGGCGTGGTTGAAAACTGTAGAAATCAGATGTCCTTACTAAATTATGTATTTATGCCGAAATTGGTGAAATTTGGTAGACGCGTTCAAAAGTTTTTAGGGGGTGGGCGTGTCGCACACCTCCATACACACACATACACTAACATAGTATAAACACAGGCACACAGACAGAAATGTGATCTCATAATCCTTTCTTTCCTTTGTAAATGTTATAAATGTTAAACAAATAACTTTGTTGCTCTTTCTTACAAAGAAAACTAACTTTAAAGTTACGGATGAATCAAAAAATTTTGAAAAGTAGATTATGAACAGATTCTGGCGTGGTAAGCAGATGCTGTAACCAGGATTAATTTTTCTGATATTGTTTTACAATGTAATTTATTTGGTTTTTATAAAGGTTCGAAATTGAATACGTTACTGCATTACTAGAAAAATTGTTCTCCTAATAACGTGAAAGGAATAATGAAAATTATTCACATATGTATTCTCAATAACGGACTTTCCGCAAATTTTACACGATCTTTCTTGGAATTCATAAAACTTTCCTTAAACATACTAGTGTTTTTTTTCCTGTATTTGCGATTAATTGATAGATCATCGTATCCATAAATACATTTTTTATTAAAGTCTTTATGAGAAATTTTACATTCTTTTTATACACAATTCGTATTTCCTTTAACGTTGAAAGATGTCCTATATACATATTTTGCTTAGCCGCTGTGAAGACAGCCGCTAGTTTACAACCAGATTCAAGGTCCAGCGGGTATTATTAATTATTTTATCACAGACTTACGTATTTGTGTGATTAGTACATTCCTGGTATATTTTTATTTCAATATTTAATTCAAGGAAAAAATTGTAAACATGAGTACTCGATGTAGATGCACTGATTGTTTCTCAAGAACGCGTAAAATGATAAAAGATGTTTTACTGTGCATACTGTGAGTTTAAATTCTCAAATCTGTAAATCTAGATCGCATTTTATGTTTTGTTCCTTGTGTAAAAATAAAATTTTATTCAAATCGCGTTGGCAGATGTCTAGGAAGAATAGGGCATATCGTATTATACTGGTTATTAGGCATGTAGTGTTCTATGCAATCTGTGTTGGGGAAATTTGCATTCAGTTCATAAATATAATTGCCCTTGCTGGTTTCCGGGCTAGCACCCGTCCGAACCCCGCTACGCCACCGAAGTACTACCGCGTGGCCTTAAACACCAACAGTGCGAGACCTACCTTCCGCCCAGACCTTACATGGCGGGAATTCCCTTTCCAGATAGTGTCCTGGTAGCTAAATAACTTCAGGCACTCTGGTGTCGTGACGCCGCTCAAGTAACAGATCTCGACGGAATGAAAAAAATTAAATAAAGAAACTATTTTTCTTGTAATTCCAAAGAAAATAACTTAACCGTTACGGTTTCATTCCATCAAATGTAATTTTACGAGGGATTCTTTACTCAACAAGTGATTTTTCATGAAAAAAAAGACATAAATGAGGTCAGTGAAAAATTAAATAATTATTGACGAAAACTTTTATTTTGCTTCAGTTACCAAATTGCGAGAAAAAATTTTTATTAATGGTGTTATTACTAATACTGTCATTACAGTAATGCATTATTCCCACTTGGTGGTTAATTGCCACAAGGAAGGTCGATGTACAATTAACTTACCAAAGATATGGATGTACGGACAAAATGCTCGCTCTTATTGTCTGAATTGTCTTTTATTTCTACAACTGTCACCCTGAATAAATTTATACTTATTACTCTTCTCGATGAAAAGAAAACATTATTTTCACTTCATCTTATTGACACATTGTTAAAGTTTTGATCTTTTAATAATTTCTAAAGATTACATACAAAATAATAAAAAAGTAAAATTTTTTGAAAATTATAATCCTAGTAATTTATTGCTTAGAAAATTATTCTGGAATCACTTATACCACTCCCTCATTTTCACAAAATAATCCCGAGTTAATTCATTCAACAGCACCTAACCGACAAGGCAAAGAATAGGAATTCCATTGTAAGTAGTGAAATACTAATAAAATGAACCAGGTGTTGGAGACCAAATTGTGTGATCTTCCTATGAAACCACTACTATGAAATACAAAACCAAATTTCACGACTGCTGGATTAAGTTGATGATTTCGCCGCAATACGTTGTCAGCCGATGCTTAAGAAATGCTAATAATGAAGTCTTCCTAACTGTGTCACAAAGAATTGACTAGAACTCTTGTTGTATTTGGTTAATAACCATGTTTCTGTCAGAAAATATTTTACCGGCCTTAGTCTATCGGATTTTAAGTTAGTCCGATACTGAACATTTGGGATTCGCAGACAGAATTAAGAAGTGCAACTACTGACACAATCCAGTCAGGAAGCTGGATCTGAGCTAAGTGTTTTGAAATGCGTGCTATGAAATTATCTCGCTGAAATCATATGTTGCTAAGTATATATTAAACGTTGTTATGTTACGGGTTTCCGTCTGTGGCTACTTTAGCCCACGTGTCCTATACGAAAGAGTTATTTTTTTTTACATGAAATGTCGTGTTTATAAATCACACTAAAGGGTGTTCTATTCTTAGAGGCTTTAATAACAAAATGTAAAAATTAAAGGTTTTGTTTATCGACGTTAATAGAATGTCCTCTGAAGCATTAACACCTTGAAATCTCACATGGTGAAGGAATTGAGAAATTGGCATAAGGCCATTTGCACTTTTGCACTTACTTAAGTGTTTAATTTAGTGATCTACTGAAATAATTTCAGTTATATATGCTGGCAGTCTTTTCAAGCAAAAAGCTCTAAACATATATTGGGATTATCATATATTCAGAATTTCATAAAAAATACATGTTAATACTTCTCACACTTAAGGTTTGAATTTCAAAAATTTTGTTCTTTGTGGGCATCTGTGCTCTAAATGGAAGCCATTCTTAAAATGTCACGTTACAAGGTCCAGTGGTGTTGGACGTGAGTTGATGAGACTGTGGATGTGTGGGTATTTTATAAATATATACCAATGTACATAAACTAGAAATGATAATGTCACCCCTTCGATACAAATATTTGCACACTTAGCATGTAAAAATATGTGCATCACAGTATAAGGCTTCAGACGCAAAGATAGCAAAGCATTGATGTGTTGCCCTTGGCGCTACCTTGCATAGAAGCTGAATTACATAACAACTCTGTAGGGATGAGTTCTTAAAGCCTTGAACCGGGCAACGAGCATGCAGGGTCTTAAGGCACATCGCATTTGCTAGCGTGTGTTGCCAATCACAACCTTTACTTTGAAGTGTTTCTTCTACTCAGTTTTCCGTTACCATGCCATAAAGCTTGCCGGCCTATTTCCTAACAGGACTTCTCCTAATTGCTAACATATTCGTATTAGATAATCATTTGTAATCAAAAAGAATACATTTACTTTTATCAAAGCCGATATTGTGGCGCAGTTTTTGGGGAAAGGATTTTAGTTTCAGTATCGAATCTCGGGTAAGAGTAAGTCTGATTGAGGTTTTTAAGAGCAATTTCTTGTACACGTCTTGTAATCCGCTCCCAGATTGGCCTACCTACATAGATCGTAATCGCAACATTGCCATAATTAAAAATATAGCAAAGAAATCTATCTCTAGAAATAACTATAGTTACCTATAAACACACACTAGTTTGTGTTTTCAATGCTAGCTCTTAATGAACGTATTGAAGTTAAAATATTTTTGAGTGGCCTGATAATTGTACCCAGATACTAGCACGATGCTAATTACACTGAAGAGCCAAAAAAAAAAAACTGGTACACCTGCCTTATATCGTGTAGGGCCCCCGCGAGCTCGCAGAAGTGCCACAAGACGACGTGGCATGGACTCGGCTAATGTCTGAAGGTATGCAGGAGACTATTCACACCATGAATCCTGCAGGGCAGTCCACAAATCCATAGGAGTGTGAGGCGGTGGAGATCTCTTCTGAACAGCACGTTGCAAGGCATCCCAGTTTAGCTCAATAACGTTCATGTCTGGTGATTTAGGTAGCCAATGGAAATGTCTAAAGTNTTTAGCTCAATAACGTTCATGTCTGGTGATTTAGGTAGCCAATGGAAATGTCTAAAGTCAGAAGAGTGTTCCCGGAGCCACTCAGTAGCAACTCTCGACGTGTGGGGTGTCGCATGTTATCGCTACCTCCAAGATGCTTTGTCCCATATCTCGTGCGACGACTATTACACCTGTTCTATCTAACTAACCCGCTTAAATCTTGATAACGGCCATTGTAGCAACAGTAACCGATCTAGCTGCCGACCACATCGCGTTACTCTGTTTATTTCTATACCTCTGTTATTTGCATAGACACGCCTATACCAGTTTTTTTTTTTTGCTCTTCAGTGTATTTAAACTGGCTGCTGTATAATGTTTAGCCATTTGTTTTATAAGATACCGATAAACGAAATACCTAACAAATGCTTTCTATTTTGTCGTATATTTTTGTATTTTGTCGTATATTTTTGTAACTTCTACGACCGTAATAATAGATTTTTTATTTACGCGCAAGATGCTATTAGTCTAATATATATATAATACAACAAATGTAACATAATAATTTTTAGTTTCTAGCAAATGAAAGAGACGTATGAAAAGATAATTGTAGCTTTGCTTTGGTTTTAATTTCTTTCAAATATTATGACGGGAAATTGTTTTAAATCCGTGAATTTAATTTNATTTCTTTCAAATATTATGACGGGAAATTGTTTTAAATCCGTGAATTTAATTTTTATATTTGCCTTTTCGAAGGTCCATAGTTTGTCACCAATCCCGTTGGGTAGGCGGGGGCTCTGTCGTGGTGTGGCAGTTTTTTCGTATGTAGTGCTTATATCTTCTCCTCGCTTCAATTTCGCCACCTTTATACTTCCGCCTTATTTCACATGGTCCATTCTTCAACCTGGCATAACATATATGTATCTTGTATGCTTAGTGCTAGCTTCCTCACGTTTAATTTGTTTTGAGTCTAGAGTAGGAGGAGGTAACAGTTCACTAAGAACAGGTAGGGCCTAATTGTATTATTTAGAAAACTAANTTTATATTTGCCTTTTCGAAGGTCCATAGTTTGTCACCAATCCCGTTGGGTAGGCGGGGGCTCTGTCGTGGTGTGTAAGTTTTTTCGTATGTAGTGCTTATATCTTCTCCTCGCTTCAATTTCGCCACCTTTATACTTCCGCCTTATTTCACATGGTCCATTCTTCAACCTGGCATAACATATATGTATCTTGTATGCTTAGTGCTAGCTTCCTCACGTTTAATTTATTTTGAGTCTAGAGTAGGAGGAGGTAACAGTTCACTAAGAACAGGTAGGGCCTAATTGTATTATTTAGAAAACTAANTTTTGAGTCTAGAGTAGGAGGAGGTAACAGTTCACTAAGAACAGGTAGGGCCTAATTGTATTATTTAGAAAACTAATACGCATTTAAGCTTGACTCTGAGACTTTTTTTATAACTAAGGACAGAAATGAAGAACATAAAATGGAACTTTACAGTAAATAACTTGTACAAATGGTATGTTTGTTAAAATATATCGTTTAGAATAGTTGAACGCCGCGATTTTTTTTATAATTTTTAATTAAATAAGAACCAAAGGAGAAAAAGTAAAATAATTATGACGTATAAATTTAACGTCCGAAGTAATCTTGGCTCACATAATGATAATGTTTAAATATTTTATTTCAGCAAACTGGAAATTTTATTGGTACATTAGTTGTAGTTCGCAATTGTTTCTGTTTCCTGGCGTGTGTGCGTAGATGTGTGTAGGTAGGCGTGTGTCCGTAGGTGAGTTTGCGTAGGTGTGTGTGGGTGTGTTTGTCTAAAACACTTCCTCTGTCCTCTCATGGACAGAAATAGTTCAAAAACAAAAATAAATGCTTTAGTTGTAACTGTTAAGTTATATTGCACAACAATTGTAATAGCTGATGAACCTACAACGCCACACTGTGACAAAAAGGTATTTTTGTACGTAGGATGTAATCATTCTGAATGTGGCTGGCCATACCGGTCGTCTGTGGTACTCCGGTATAGTCTTACTTCACAAGGAATTTAAATTCCGGCACGGGCTGGAAACCTTAAGCTACGGCAGTAATAAATGTGACCTGTTTTGGAACTTCGCATTCAGGTGAGATGATCGACAAGAAGGGTGCAGGCACTAGCGGCAATTTCTCCGCCCACGCCAACTAACATGCACCTACTTAACTTTTAATATAATTATCGCGACGTACCAAAGCGTTGTCAGCTGTTCGGAAAAGGTAATGAAAATGTACAAAGGCGTGGTTGGTTATCGCGGACGCGTCTAGAGAATAAAAGAGTTTTAAGGGATGGAGGAAAACTTGTAATATGCCGTCCTGGTTTGGAAGCCATTTTGAAGGTCTGCTGTCTGCGCTGAAACTTGCGCAACTATCGCTTCAAAGCAGGTGGTCAGAATGTGTGTCGGCTTCCTCTTCCAAGTTCGTAATGGATTAACTTACGAGTGATTATACACGCAGTTACGTAGAAGCCAACAGAGTGGCATAAGACTGTTTACGATGTAGTGTGATAAAATGGGAAAGCAGAATATCTATCTTTTTTAAATTATTTTAAAATTCATAGAAAGCATGATATCTTACTTGAATAACAGTTTCATCTGCAAGTCTCATTGGACAGTTATTTGAAACTGTTTCGCGTTTCCTTATTAAAAAAAAAATACACACTTAATATTTGTTGTATAAATTTTTTTTAAATACGTTATTCTGTAAGTTAAAAACAATTACAAATGCAACAATAATACTGAAATTCTTTTAATATAAATTAGACCACTAAATTCACAAAGATTGGAATACTTAGGAAAGTGCTAGGGCAAACACTTTATTTTGTAACAAGGTTGTCATTTGTATGGCTGAAGGTCCAGAGAGAATTAAATATAAACCATTTTCCAATTAGAATTTTATCACTAGTCAGAAACGTAATTGCAAAGTGTTAAGGGATTTCCAGATATACAATTTTTTCTGCTTACGGCCATGGTTTTTAACATTTATAACTGTTGACTACCGTGTTTTGTTAACAGTCTTTGCAATAACCATTATATTACACCGCGAGTCATTTCCTTATTTTTTTCATAGAGCACCCACACGTAGGGCTGAGGAGTTAAAAGGAAGTGGTATTTTCGCTATCCACAAACATCGAATTTTTTCATATTCAGTTGCGCGGTAGCAAACACGACACTTGTTTGAGAGGTTATATATTTGATCCTCAGCAGCTTCACCGGGTAGTGTATTTTACCACATTGTTTTCCGTGGATATACCCCCACTGCTTCAATGATGCATCTATCCCAGCACCTCACTCATATGACCAATCCGTAATCATCCACTTTGCACTTTCGGGGTCACGTGGCTGGCTGAAGTTCGAGACTCGACTGGTTCGATACAACGCTCCTCCGGACAAAAGTATTTCGAATGGGTATTTTGAAGAGTACAGTGTAGCAGACACTGCCACAAATTACTTAAGTATACAGAGGTGAAACAGACTCCTACACCGCGAACTTCTGCAGCACACACTAGCAAAATGGCGTCGCTAGTAACATGTTGGAACGTCGTCCGTCAATCAGCGCCTGGTAACCTACTCGTAAGCCGGCATTCCAGACAATACGGGACCTTTGCAACATGCAGTAATCAATCATATTCAAGCTCTATCACCAGAGCATGGTCCAGCCAACCAGAGAATGTGTACACTGACATCAAAGGAACCGCGACACCTTTTAGTCTCTGTGCACTTTCTGCTCTGAACACTGCCGTGGTATAGAAGTTTTGTGCTCTTTGTGATATTCCCTTTTCCTCTCTCGTCACCATTCCACTGCTTCCCCACCCCGAACTCATTCATCTCGTAATTTCATCTGGCTCGCCGAGACAACTGGCATGTCCTTCCAGTAGCATTTTCTCATCCACATCGTTGACCATGCATTGTGGCGGGAACATTGTGTTGATATTCATTTCGCAGTAAATTTCTTGAAGATTCATTGCCACCTTCAGGTGTAATAACCGAGATAGCGTTGATCACAGCGTTTGCAATATGGTCCGGCCATACACACTGATGACTGCAAAATAATGACAAGGGCGAGTGGCAGTTAAAGGCACATTCTCGTAGGCAACCTACTTCATAGATTGCCTACTGCTGATCCCTTACAGATGGCACCAAGGCGATACGGCGTTACTATTACTAGAAACCTGAAATACTTAATTGATCTTCCCAATGGCAAAGCATGTTCGATTCTCAGCGGAAATAAACACGGATATTTCTTGTATGTGGGAAACGTGGAGATTGTATCCATTGGCCGGTAAAATTTTTCAGTTAGTCCTATTCCCCTTTTAATTACTTCGCTACTACGAAACTTTTAGGTGCAGCTCAGATCTCTCTCATAAATTTTTCAATCTGCATAACACCAAATAAACACACAAAAATTTTAGTTTTCCCGTTTTCAGTCGAACCTTCGAGTGAAAAATTTCGCTGTCAAAACTACGGTGATGCGAAAATCATTAATTATTTTAATGTCAATAACCAATGCCTAAGCTTTATAACCATAGGGTCACTAAGGATGTTAGGAAATTATCTTACAAGTTAAATTAACAGAAACATACAAACACTTATACCAATGGCTTGCCAGAAATTCGAACCTGGACTTTGGCAGTCTGTATACTGAATGTTCTGAAACACAGTGCCCAAGCCCCCGACATAGTTTCTTTGGACCAATAGTAACACAAAAGCCCAATACACGTATATAAGGAAACGTATTTTTATATAATTTAATTGTATTTAAAGTTGCGGTGTATAACGTCTGCAGAACAAGGTTGTGAGATCATGCGTGTAGAACAAGTTGCATTGGAAGATTGTGCACGAAATTAAATTATTACATACGCTGCGTCGTTCTCCTACTTCCTATGCATTTTCTTCTACGCGCATGATCGCACAGCCTTGTTCTCCAGGTGTTGTACACCCCAACTTCAAATACAATGAAATGTAATACAAATACGTTTCCGGATATAAGTTTATAAGACTTTTGTGTTACTATTGGTTCAAAGAAACTTTATCGGGAGTTTCGACACTGAGTTTCCCCACATTCTGTATATCAAATTACTGGGGCCCACATAAAAATTCTTTCTCGAAACGTATTTGTTTTGCATAATATTTTGTAAGTGCTACAAAGCGTTGTTGAGTAATGATAGAAAACAGTTACCTAACATTACTTTTATTTATTTATAATCCCATGAGTTCCGCTACACTTAAATGAATCTGTGACGATTTTGGTGCCGAACTATCACCTTACGTGTTTGGGACCCATCCATACGTTGGCAAGTATTACGTAAAACGATTATACTAAAACGGTTCACATCGTTGACGGCCTAGGCTGACATATTTGGGCTGTATATCTATATCCTACTAATGTTTGTAACTGCACTGAGATAATCCATAGGTAAATATTCTCGAACTGCCAAAGCAAAATTTCCCGCCACTTTTAAGTTTCCGACAGTGGCCTCAGTCTTTTACAATCACGGAAAATGTTCATCGCCGAGTCAAACGTCTGGGGAGTAGTTGCCGACTTCTGGCCGTGTTTGTGTTAAGCGTGGGGATGTGCAATTACAAGTCTGGCAAAACTTGAACAACTGCAGTGTCCCTGAAGAGCCGCGTGGAGGCACTTCTCAAGCATGACGTGTGTCGACTGCCGGGACGTCGTCGTCGGGCGAAACGACTGCGAAACTGCTCACGGCGGGAGGGAAAGGTTGGAGCAAAGTCGTCGGCACGACATCCAGGTCTCCGAGAGTGTGTGCAGCGAGTAAAGAGAGAAAGAGAGACAGAGGGACGGGGACAATAGTTCCCGGCACTGCTACAAAAGTTGTTGAACATTTAACCAATTTAAACTTTGTCACTTTGTTCACTTGTTTTCGCCTTCTAGCTGTTTCCTTCCCCTCACCACAATCTAGCCTCGTACCAAGAACGTTCCTTTGCTTTTCTTCCCTGTCCGCCCGGTCTTTTGTTCTCGCCTTTTCTTTCTTCATCTTCTCTTTCCGCCACCCAGCACATTTTAATTTTCCACCACTTCTTGGTGTTCCACTTTTTCCTTTATCACTTTACCTTACAGTATTTTTTCTCTCTTGGGGTTGGCCAACGCTAAATCCTGCGTTTGTGCGATGCGTAAGCTAGGCAGCAGTGCTAACTGCGACAACAACACGTGAATCTAATAGCTTATCGCCTCAATGTACAAAATATTTAACTTGTATGCAGCCTCGCAACAGTTTAGTTACAGTATATGATATTCAGCAGAAAAACTTCCATTATGTGACCGAATAACAAGAATGAAAGCGTTCTCCGCATCTACAGTGGATCAAAATATATTCTTCCGGCTAGTCATATTACATTATTGTACATTATACACTGGAGAGCCAAAAAACTGGTATAGGCGTGCGTATGCAAATAACAGAGGGTATGGAACCAATCAGAGTATCGCGATGCGGTCGGCAGTGCCTATATAAGACAATAAGCCTGGAAAAGTTTCTAGATCGGTTGCTGCTGCTACAATGGTAGGTTATCAAGATTAAAGTAAGTTTGAACGTGTTGTTATAGTCGGCGCATGAGAGATGGGGCACAGCGTCTCCGAGATGGCGATAAAATTAGAATTTTCGCGTACGACCATTTCACGAGTGTACCGTGAATATTGGGGATCCGGTAAAACATCAAATCTTTGACATCGCTGCGGCAGGAAAAAGATAGTGAACGAACGGGACAAACAACGACCGACTAGAATCATTAAAAGTGACAGGCGTGCAACCCTTTCTCAAATTGGTGCATATTTCAATGCTGGGGCATCAACAAGTGCCAGCGTGCGAACTATTCAACGGACCATCATTGATATCAACTTTCGGAGCCGAAGGCCCACTCGTGTGCTGTTGTTGACTGCACGGCACAAAGATTTACGCCTTGCCTGGGCTCGCCAACACCGCCATTGGATTGTTGATGTCCGGAATTACGATGCCTGGTCTGACAAGTCTCGTTTCCAATTGTATTGGGTGGATGGACGTGTATGGGTATTGAGACATCCTCATGAATCCATGGACCCTACACATCAACAGGGGACTATTCAAGCTGGTGGTGGCTCAGTCATGGGATGGGGCGTATGCAATTGGCGTGAAACGGCACCCCTGATACGTCTAGCTACGACTCTGACAGGTGACAGAAACGTAAGCATCCTGTCCGATCACATGAGCACATTCATTTCCATTGTGCTTTCCGATGGACGTGGACAATTCCAGCAGGACAGTGCGACACCCCACACCTCGAGAGTTGCTACCGAGTGGCTCCAGGAACACTCGTCTGACTTTAGGCACTTCCATTGGCCACCTAAATCCCCAGACATGAACATTATTGATCATATCTGGGATGCCTTGCAACGTGCTGATCAGATAAGATCTCCACTACCTCGCACTCCTATGGATTTGTGGACTGCCCTGCAGGGTTCATGGTGTAAATTGCCTCCTTCATACCTTCAAACAATATTTGAGTCCATGCCACGTCGTCTTGCGGCACTTCTACGTGCTTGCGACATTAGGAATGTGTTCCAGTTGTTTTGGTTCTTCAGTGTTTATGTAAAACAAAGACCCAACTGCAAATCTGAATTTTTCAAGTGCTGTTTTATAAGTTTTCATTCTAAAATAATATTAAACATTTGCTAATATGTGCTGTTGTATACCACCAGAGCAGGAAAATTATAAGGCATTTCGATTTTAACGTCAAAACATATTCGTCTAGGCAACATAGTGTCGTGACTCACTCTCAGTAGGTGCCTTTTATGAATGATGTTGTGGAAGAAAACCGCTTGTTTTCTTCAGTGAAACATTTGGTCGCAGTTTGGACCTGAAATGGGATGAAAAATTGGGAAACAACTGAAGAAGAAAGGAAAAATTTCAATAAAATGATTCCATAAGCGAAAACCCTCAAATAATAAAGCGGGAATTATAAACACACACATCAGCTCAGTTGAGAACATCGTCTACGGCTTTCATGAAAATAGAACGTATCGAAATAAAGCAAGAAGTGGTCTCCTGTCTAGTCTAACGCAAAGAGAATACCGTAACATTGTGGGGTAAGTTAAGGTACACCCGAAACTGAGTGCTCTGAAGATTACATCTGATGTTGAACCGGAATTAGGAAAGCATGTCACATCACAGTTAATACGAAATGTGCTTCATGAAGTTGGGTATAATGGCCAAATAGCCAAAAGAAAAACCTATATCAGCAAGGATAATAGGCAAAGGTGACTTACTCATACTATAGAACAAAAAAAAAATACTATAGCTATGAATACTGGAGGATGGTCACATTTACCAATGAAATTTAATTAAACCTTTTCAAGTCAGATGACGGGTAATAGTTTGGTGGAGAACAAACAGTGAACACAAAAATATTCACAGATAAAACGTAATATGGTTTTGTTCCACATTTTTTCGTGGGTGTATGAGAGCTGGTGATGTAGGCAAGTAATGCTTCATCGATGGTACTATGGGCCACAAAATACATTAACATTCTGAAGTCTCACCGTCCCAAGAGTGTCATCGAAATGGGCTTTACTGGGTACTACGTCTTCACCCAGATAACGATCCTTAAAATAAAGCCCGAAACACAGAACTATGGTTGTTATACAAGACGCCACATAAGATGGCAACGCCTCCACAGTTACCGGACATAAAGCCCATTGAGAAGTTTTGGTATCTTCTAGAAAAGTGTATTAGGAAGCATATAATCTCGAAAAACAGTGATCTGGAGAAGGAATTTCTAGAAGAATGGAAGAACGTACCAGCTGAAACAACCAGCAAGCCAGTAAAACCAATCCCACAATGTTTATGAACGTCATAGGAACTAATAGACAAGGAAGGAGGGTCCACCATCTAATATGGTTTAAAAAGACGGCCTCTAGAAATGTATTTGTGTATTGCAGAAGAATACATGTTTGGAGTGAAATTATGTGTGTACTTTCTTTCTGTTCATACGTTACTGTTCCTACACGAGAAAAATGTCGTTATGTTACGTAGTTATATTTTGTATGTGTGTCACAGTAAATAATATAGTATTAATGTGCCCACCTGCAATGCCCTTTTCTGTCAAATATATATCCGTAAACATTAAGTCTGTAATAATACGAGTACTTTTTTGATCCACTGTATTTATATTTTTTAATATACTAAGCTGGAAGTTGTCAACTTTAAATAAAACTGCGTGATATGTGTGTGTTTGAAATTTTTTGTTATTTAAATTATTTTTACATATGCACGCCCCAAAGGTTTAACATACACAAAATAAATTTGCTTTTATAATCTTACTTTTTATAACAAAATGTTCCAAGAATAATACTGACTACCTAGGTACTCAGTTTAACAGCGTGTATATCATGTGTTCATATTTAGGTTAAGAGATAATTAATGCTGACATGACAATTAATGACACTATACTTACTAATATCAAATTTATTTCGTCATTCCAAGTTCTATAATGACCAGGTTGTCAACGATACATACGTAATTTTTTATCTCGTCAATATTGTCACGTAGTAAATAACATTTTATGATAATACTGTTAGTTTTTTAATAAATTCATTGCAAAGGTATACAAATTGCTTTGTAAAAAAAAATATTTTATAGATTGCAGCTTGCTCTATTGGATTAATGTGACAATCTGTTCCAGAATAGCTGTTATGAAACAGATGAATTTAGTCGATAGCAATATTTGATAATAAAATAAAAAAACAAGCACACTTTATACACTGTCGAATCACATTATTATGACTACCTGCTAGTATCCAGAGTAACCGCCCTTCGCAGCACGGATAGCAGCTGGACGTGCTGGCAGAGACTCAGTCAGTTGCAGATAGGTCCCCACGTGCATATGGTGCCATACTGTCTGCAGTGCGTCCCACAACTGTTGAAGGGTGCGTGGCGGAGAAGACAGACGGCGAACACGACGAGCGAGGTGGTTCCACAGATGTCTAATTGTATTGAGATCGGGGATGTTCGGAGGCCAGAGAATAACTTTGAAATCTTTATCGTGCTCTTCCAGACATGTGCGGACACTCCTAGCCGTGTGGCAAGGCGCATTATCGTGCTGGAAAATCCCATCCTCTCAAGGAAAGACAATAATCACGAACAGGTTGTCGTGATCGCCGAGGACGGCTTTATAAACAAATATATCAAGAGTGCCTTACACACGTATGATGGGATCTAGAGAATACCTATAGAACATCCCCCAGACTATAACACTGCCCCCACCGCCTTGTTTCATCCAGCGATGGATGGAAGGTGCCGGTTCCCGATGTTTCTCGCCGGATTCGCTGACGTCCATCCATTCTCTGCAGTTGAAACCATGATTCGTCGGAGAAGGCTACCCATCGCCAATCAGCAGCGGTCCATTCACTATAATGTCGAGCAAATATCAACCGTTTTCGTCGATGCACCTGTGTAAGCATTGGTGCAGTCACGTTCCGTCTACTCCGGAGCCCCATTCGCAGTATGGTTCGCCGAAATGTTGCAGTAGACACATTTCTGGATGCCACCTGATTCATTTGGATGCCGGTTGGCCTTCACGCACCATCGTAGTCGACGTTCACCTTGGATATCAATGACGAGTAGAGCTCCTAAATTTCCACGGCAGTTATACCAGATGGTGCCATTCGTCCACTTACAAAACACCTTTACCCCAGAGGCACGTGAACAGTTCACAAACGTCGCTGTTTCTAAAATTCTGCCCCCTTTGGCCCAAAAGCCGATGATCATTCCTTTTCTAACCCGGTTAAATCGCTTCCCTTACCCATGATAGCAGGAAGTGCGGTGTGTACAGCCAGCCTATAGGTCGCTTTATATACCCGCTTCACCAGCACACGTCACGGGCCATACTTCATGGGCTACGCGCTGCATATGGCACTTCTAGGAGCTGGTCATAGTAATGTTATTCGACAGTGTATGTTATCCGCATTGTCTGCAGAACGAAGCCTACCAAGTCCAGTCAAACTATTCTCACTTTTTAATACATGGCTGCATGTAGATGTGTCTATGCCCATAAAGTGTCGCTCGTTTCCAAACACATTAGTGCCACATCAATTATGTGTGACGACATTACTCGATTTAAGTGATACCCCGACAAATCTATAGAAGTACATCATATAGAAGGTGCAAGCCGTCACTTCCTTGCAGCATGAAAAGTAATACCGCATAATTGGCAGCAGTTTGACAACTGTCAAATCTACGCAGGTCAGTATGCCAAAGTGCCGTACATAAGTCGAATATTTCCACTCGACAGTGTTTGAACTGACTTACATTGTCGGAATACAAGACACTCATCTTGGCTGCACAGTTCCACTGTGAAACGATGAGGACGCCGTAAATCAGTAAAGCACTGGTGCTCACAAACACACTACGTACGGAGATGATCGCAATAAACGCCTAAGCACCGTTGTGAAAGCGGTGAATTATCCAGACCGAACGCACGGGTAAACACTAAAAGCATGCGTTGTCGTTTCGATGATGCTAGATTACAGAAACAGCATTTTATGCGGCGTCTGGATCTTTGTGACTTCTCGGTACCTTTGCAACTGAATGCTTAGTTTTCTCTGATGAGAAAAGTCTTAATGCCAATGATGGTCGCATCAGAGTTTGGCGAGGCAGAGTAAAATACAACATTTCGGCGTTGATTATTTGCGAATGCTATCCTTTTCCGTCACAGGATGTTATGGTTATTGCAGCCACGATCATATTTGATGTTTACTGAAGTTGCCGATACAAGCACAGTGATATGTCAGCGAGGTTTTGCAGCTTAATTTACTGCAAGNATTTGATGTTTACTGAAGTTGCCGATACAAGCACAGTGATATGTCAGCGAGGTTTTGCAGCTTAATTTACTGCAAGAAGAACGATAACTCTCGATATTCCACATCAACCAATAGGCTAAGCTCTACAAAATGTCGACACCATTCCTTGACTAGAACGTATAAGGTCACCGGATATGGCAAATTTGTGTGTTGTGTTACAACTTTGTCTCTGCCTCAACCACTAAATTTCACACCTACGTAAGTAATTGCATGAAGTAATCGGTACATGCCTCACAACATTATTTGAATGCTTTTTGATGGTAAATCCCGTCGCATGGTGGTCTATATAGCCGCGAAGGGATTCTTATTTCGTAGTTACTAATTTTTTTGTCATCGTGTTCAAGGGACAACTCGCATTTATTCATAATACTACGTGTATGCCAATTACATATGTAANATTTGATGTTTACTGAAGTTGCCGATACAAGCACAGTGATATGTCAGCGAGGTTTTGCAGCTTAATTTACTGCAATTTTTCCATCCCAACACCGATACCATCAAGAAGAACGATAACTCTCGATATTTCACATCAACCAATAGGCTAAGATCTACAAAATGTCGACACCATTCCTTGACTAGAACGTATAAGGTCACCGGATATGGCAAATTTGTGTGTTGTGTTACGACTTTGTCTCTGCCTCAACCACTAAATTTCACACCTACGTAAGTAATTGCATGAAGTAATCGGTACATGCCTCACAACATTATTTGAATCCTTTTTGATGGTAAATCCCGTCGCATGGTGGTCTATATAGCCGCGAAGGGATTCTTATTTCGTAGTTACAAATTTTTTTGTCATCGTGTTCAAGGGACAACTCGCATTTATTCATAATACTACGTGTATGCCAATTACATATGTAATTGTTTCCTAAAGTATTATGTACTGCCATAGGATGTAGCCATTTCTCTGTTGGAAGTGTATTGCTGCAGATATGTGANATTGTTTCCTGAAGTATTATGTACTGCCATAGGATGTAGCCATTTCTCTGTTGGAAGTGTATTGCTGCAGATATGTGACCACTGTTAGTCTAAGCTACAGAAAAGGTGCTCTTTAAATAATAGGATAAATGTTTCAGAGGAAACAGAGAGCAGAGAATATTATGATCGATGGTACACAATCTGGCTGGTTGGCCTAAAAGACATTAATTCTGGACAAGATTGCAATATTTTAGATTCAACACAAAATTTACTTTATTTTCATGTTATTGATTTAAATACATAATATTTGAATACGATAGAAAGAAATTAGTTTAACGCGCATTCTCCTAGGCTCGAAGCAGGTCGTCTATTTTGCATGAATCTTGACACAACCGACATTGAAACATGTGCCCGGCAATAAGTTTGGGATAGCATTCGTCGTACAGTACTATTTAAATATTCTTTGTTGTGTGACATAACAATTAAAACTACAATTTTTAAGGAAGCACACAAATATTTATTTTGATTTCAAACAAAACCAGAAATTGTGTGACTATAAAATATTGTTTTGCTATAACCAAATATTTTGGGTAATCGGTAATGACAAAACACTGGAACGCGACCAAAATGTTTCCTTTTCCATTGAAGAAAATCGTATTTTTAAAGCCATATATTTCAATTTCTTACCTCAGTTGACATTATATATATCAAGGGAAACTAGCACGAAGTAAGAAAGAAGCACCGTCCGCCACTTTATCTTTATCTATTTTAATTTTGGATTAGCGAATGGCAAAAAACGCACTACTATTAAAGTCATACCCGCTTTTCCCATTAAATCCCGCACCAGACTGGCCGGCGGTAAATATTTGAAAACCCCATCCAAAGTTTCAAATATTCATAGGACTTGGGAATGCGGGAAAAACCGCACTGGCCCCGGGCTCACAACCTTCAGTGGCTGACCTCAGTTCGTGAGCTGGGGGGCGCGAAGTGTAGCCTCCCCCATAAATACGTAAACACCGCGGCCACACTCTGCGCTGGGGCCGCCCCTCCATGCGGTAATGGTAGATAAATGTCGCTCTTGGGACATACCGCGAGGAGGTACTCCTGGGGAGGGGATCATTGTGATCCCTGACGGGGCGTGAGTTTGTGGGTGGGTGCTGGTATACGAGGGTGGGAGTGAAAGACGGATCAAAAGAAATCATAACTCCTGGTGTAAAAAGAGGGGGGGGGCTGACCACGTGTTCCCTCGCGGGACAGATATTTTCTCCGATGGTCTCGAGACGCGCGGGGAGAAGAGTCGAGACACGAGAGCGTGGGTGTCAGCTCCTCTGGGACGCTGGACGCTGAGTCACCGAGACCTCCTCTTCCATCCCAGTGCGTGTACGTCACTCTTGGGTCCCTCCTCCGCATTCCACGCTACGTCACACATATTTCCAGGGCTCGCAGACGAGTGTCACGCTGGAAGCCCTGACACCACTCCACGCAACCTTTCAACTTATGAGCCCGCGTCACCCACACGATTAATTTTTTATTTATTTATTCCGGATTCAACATGGGAGGATTTATTGAAAAATGTGACAATAGAAGCTTAGCCAATTAATTGCCCTACCCGTCATTACATACATAATATATGGACTACTAACGCATATTTATGCAACACTTAACATAATACAAAATTTTATATATTAATTTTTTCTCGCCTTTTAATGACAACCAAGCAACCAACCTACTAACAATCAGATAAAAAAATTTGCACATAACTATGGAATTTAATGCTTCTATAATGGAACATGCTCAGTTATGTCGCTCACTAGTCTTTTGTGATGCTAAAACGAATTATTTCTGTATAACGGGCGATACAGCCTCTTAAACCTTCCCGACTAAAGGTTTCAGATGTTGAAAGCTAGAAGTTTTTAGAAGTTTAATGTTTATAAGCATACGAGTCATTTATTTCGTTATTACAATCACTGGAATGTAGGTTTTTTTGTATCAGCCATAGTAATTAAAAGCATTAGTAACGCAGAGCAGTGTTAAAGTTAATGAATATGTTACCTACAGGGAAGATCATTGGGCTCTGACACTCGTATCGTACAATAACAGCCAAATAACACCTCCCTGCAAATTATGTACACAGTAATGTACAATGTTTCCGAATGAGTTAATGTGCCCTTTGGCCTGGTGCATGATTTGCCATTCACAGTAGGTACTAGAAGTGTCCGTTTTCGGATGAAAATACTCAAAGCCATCAACATTCATTAGAGAATTTCGAAATATGTCCCCACCTGCNAAGTGTCCGTTTTCGGATGAAAATACTCAAAGCCATCAACATTCATTAGAGAATTTCGAAATATGTCCCCACCTGCGCCTTACGATTGCTACATTTTAAAATTTTTTATCTCAGTAACTACGAAAAATTGCACTGGAGTCTGCACTGAATTTTTCTCAAGTGTTGTGTAAGGGTGAACGGGTACTTAATGGCAAGTGTCAATGTCACCCTTGTTCCTCACTTCCTCTTGCGCATCGCAAGAGAGAAATAGCTCTACGAAGCGTGTTCTTTCATTGCGCGTTCACGGGTGACAGCCGACGGTGACGAACATCAAGTATGTCAAACTTGCAATCGCTTTTCTCACAAATTACTAAGGTGTAGATGCGAATGAAATGTCATGAGCCGTAGCTTTTATGCGTGATCACACAATTGTAGGGCATTCAAATATAATATTATTTGCGCTGTATATATGTTTTGACAAGCGTTCACGGAATTCAGTTATTTAAAGCTCTCTTAAAACGTAATTATAAAAATATCTAAATTGACATTACAGTCTCTTATTTTAATAAATATTGTTATAAATCTTACTATAATTACTTAAAAGCACGAAATACCACGACATACGTTGTAATGTTCCCAAGGTAGACTATCCACTGATTTTCGGATGACAATAATATCAACGAGAACAGATGTAGCACGACGTAATAATCAGAATTAGTGATCTTTCAATCCACAAAAAAAACTGCAAGTGAAGGAAATAGTATGACGGAGAGTAGTGCCCGCTGAAATTAAAGCATGTTTTACTTCATATAAGAAGCAAACGCAGGAAGTGGCAAAATGCAGTTGATGCACGGAAACTGGAGTTCCCAGGAAAAATTAACATACAACTTTCGCCAAGTTCACCACATGTAAAAATCAACACTGGAATTTGCAGGATATCGAAGCCACATCGTCGTTGTAGTGGGAGTCCGGAAAACTAATAGCACTGACAACTTAGGTGTTCTTCGCTTACCCAATCACACCTCATCTAATAGCCAATCAGGTTACATTCTGGAGATACAACACAAGTGAAGCGAAGTAGAATCTTTACTGCTACTATCGGCTTTGCTATATGTTTAAACTCACCGCAATGGTTTCTTTCCTTGTAGATGTGCTACTTTATCGTGTGCAGGGTGCAACGAATTAATAGGTTTAGTGAGTGAAGAGGTTTGGCTGGCTCTTAACATCGATGTCTTGAGAGCCGATGAGGGTTAAGCGAGGCGAGTATAGAGCAGCCCCGGAATGTAAGCACAAAACGGGAGATACCCGAGAAAACCTGCTAACAAGCGGCATTGTCTGGCACGAATCCCACATGCGAAAATATGAGAACGACCCCGTCGGAAACGAACCCGTTTCGCCTCGGTGGGAGGCGAGTAGACTAACAACTACACCACCGCGGCACCACGCAATAATATGAACATTTTGCTTTAATAACACAGGAAAACAAGCATCTTATATATGTAATGTGTGAGAGTGTACGCGTGTGTGTATACAACGTGTTTAAGAAACTTTAACAAACTCGGGTACGTGATTTGTGACAGGAAAAGAGGAAGATTGATACAGGACACCAATGGTCCATCTCAAATAATAAGAGTTGTAGAAAGCCTTAAATCCGGAGGGCGACAAGCATATGACGTAAGATATTATTCAAAGTACTTGCGTTAGAAGGACACAAATTGGTATACGGATTTAGTAAACCAAGACCTTGGATAAAAGGAAGGTATGATACGTGGTACACACCATAAACATATAAATATAAGGGGTTGGAACCCTTGTGTTGCATGCAAAATTTACACAGTGATGTTAAATTGATTGTGGATACCAACGGATGAAAGGACGTCGTAATTAGCAAAAAAGACCTCCTAGTTGCAGCTCTCTAGGACCCACCGTTTCCGTGTAGAATGCAAACGAAGAGTACAGTGGTAGCATTACCATGGCCTGGTGATTAGGCAACACGTCCTACACCTGGTGTTAAACACATGTTGGTAGTATGATACACGATGTTACACATCAGAACCAGTTCCCCTTTCCACTCTTCCTGAGCAGTGTAGTTTTCCCGCTCGTCTGCCCGAGCAGCCTGTTATTCGCAGTCTGTCACTGCTTATATTCACTAGGTACTGCAGACGTAAACATGGACGAGTTCACAATTTCTGATTTGACGGATATGGCCTTGGTGTATGGTAAAGTGAGAGGCAACGTCGCGGCGGCTGTGCGTGTGTACAGCCAAATATACCCTGCACGACGTCAGCCAAACCACCAGACATTCGCACACCTTACACAGCAACTACGGGAAACAGGTATGTTTCAGCGTCGGTGTGGACCTGGTCGACCGAGAACCACCCGCACTCCGCAGTTTAAAGAGGCGGTCTTAGATAATGTAGTGGAAAACGCTTCAAAGAGCACCCACGCGATCGTGCAGAAAATGAAAATGGGTACATCGAATGACACAGTATGGCATACCATGTGCGTGGGGAACAAGCCCTGGGGCCAGCAGATTATGCCCCTTGACTAGAATTTTTGCCGGTGGTTAATGCAGCAGTAGGAAATTGATCCTTGTTTCCTGACTATTGTACTGTTTACAAACGAAGTCTTGCTTATACAGGAAGGCTTTTGAAACAGTAGAAACGTCCACATGTGGGATGACTCCAACCCACAAGCAATTGTAACGATAGGCTGCCAGCACCGCTTTGCCATTACCATTTTGGCTAGTATAGTGGATGACAATATAACGATTTCATGCAGTTCAGATTGCCGCAGTTACTGGAGGATGTTCCGCTTGCCATCGGAGAATGGATGTGGATGCAACAAGACGGTGCATTGCCTCATTTCACCAGGATTGTGCGTGACCACCTCAACACAGCGTATCCCGCTCTCTGGATAAATTTTTTGTAAAATTGGTTGTGATACTGCCACCTTCAAAATTTCGCATTATTGCAGTATCTCTTCTATTGCGATTCCACGTAATGCCTTTAGTACCAGTAAAGTGTTGCTACGTCACGGAATGTACACATTAGTACAGATTCTTGCTACTGGGCCGTTCACGTCATTATCACTACTCACCAGGCCACGTTATTGCCACCCCAGAACCGTCTTAAGCGAAAATTGTGGGTCCTAGAGAGTTGTAATTAAAAAAATATATATATATTTTTGCTAATTACGACGTCCTGCTTTATCCGTTGGTAACCACAATTAACTTAACTACACGGTGTACATATGCTGATGCTATAAAAGGGTGCCAACCCCTATTATTTATATGATGGGGGTGTGTACGACGTACAGTACCATATTTTTACTCAATATCTAGTTTTTTTAATCTGTATACCAATTGGTGTTCCTCTAACGCAACTACATTGCATAATATCCCATGTCATATGTTTGTCGCCTTCCGCCTTTAGAGCTTCTACAGCTCTTATTATTTTAGTTGGACTTTGGGTGTCCTATACCAATTCTCCTATTTTCTGGTAGCGAATCTTGTGTCCGAGTTTGTACACATGTTTCCTAAACACGTTTTATATATGTAGATGCAATATTATTTGTGAAAATGGCAACATTCAGGAGGAATGGTCTAAATGGATACAAACTCGGAGGATGTGTAGAACAGTGTACCAGCATTAATTGATTACGATTGCAGAGACATGGCGTATACATAGACTCAGCAGTGCCCTCTCTTGTGTAATCGGAAATGTCAGTGTTACGCCAAGCTCAGTCAGTGAAGAGCCGTCAAACGAAGTGAAAGCAAATGCCAGTATTCCTTGTCGATGTCAAAGGATGCCATATCAGCACATGAGTGGGGACGAATAGGGCAGAATGATCAGTCTCCAGGAAACGGGTTTGTCATACCGTGAAATTTCGGCTCGTAGAGGACATGCTGCTACGACTGTGACGCGTGTGTGGCACCAGCGGATAGAAGAGGGTCCGCAGCGACTAGCGGGTACTGGACCATACAATGAGACCACAGCACGGGATGACAGCTATCTTGCACGCATGGCCGTAATGGACCGTACAGCCTCGTCCGAGGCGTTGACTCGACTCTGGAGCACTGCAACGGGTGTGCACCTGTCTGCGTCGACGGTTCGACGCCGTATGCTGCGGGGTGGACTGGTGGCACGCATGCCATTGGGTCGGCTTCCATTGTCCAGAAACTACAAACGTCTCAGACTGCAGTGGGCACGTTAATGCCGTCGCTGGCGTGATGAGTGGCAAAACGTAGTGCATTCGGACGAGTCCCGCTTCAACCTTTTCTACAGTGATGGCCGCATACGAAATAGACGCTACCGTGGTCACCACAATCTGGCAGCCCGCATTGTGTAGCAGCATAGTGGACAAACGTTAAGGGTAAGGGTTTGGAAACAACATGCGATTACGACTCTTACATTGCAATCTGAATGGCAACCGCTACATCAGAGAAGTTTTAGAGCTCAAGGTACTGCCCCTCTTTAGGAAACTCCACACTCCATACTTAAGCAGGACAATGCCCGGCCACATGTGGCGAGGTATGTGCAAGCCTTCTTCAATGAACGATGGGTACCATTTCTTTCCTGGCCTGCACGTTCACCTGACATGTCGCCCATCGAACATGTCTGGGATATAGTTGGTCGGTGACGTTTTCTCACGATACTCCAGCTACCACTGTTGATGCTTTGTGAACTTTAATACAAACCGCATGGAGGGAGCTTCCCCAGGAACCTATACAGGTCCTCTTTGATTCCATGTCACAACGTTTAGGAGCTCTGATTGCAGCAAGTAGGGGCTTCACATCATACTGAAATCTCGATGGCAGAGAACATGCACAGTTCTGTAATCCAATTGCCATGTAGGCTACCTAATCTGTGGTATAAAGTTTATTTCAATCACATGTATCTTTCTTGGTGATGCATTTTTTACAAACGTTAGTGTATGTATATACATACCTACATATACATGCAAACATAGAAACACTCACGCCCCCACGAGCACTTGTATTATAGATACGCCCTGGTAGAGTGCAGCATATAGCAACTCCTTTCGACCTAATGGCGGCGATGATGCAGCGTGCCATAGAATACACAAGGCACCGGAAGCCAGCCGTAAGCCATACTGATACATGCCCGCTTCACATCCTTCCTTATTGCACGAAGATAGGTCGGAGCAGCATCCACGGGGCTTGCATCCCTTTCGACTATATCCCGTACGTGTTTGGTAGTATTAGGGTCGGGTGGTCTATGGGCCAGGCAAGTAGCCTCAAGTTCGTGGTGTGTTCATCCAACCCCTCGGTCACAATTTGGGAGCGGTGGACAAGTGAATTGTCTTTCTGTATTTACAGATCTCCTGAAGGATGTTGTAGGCACATAAAGAGGGGCACATAACCTGCCAGAAGACACCTGTATTGTTTGCCGATAAGGAACCCATTTCACCACATGTAAACAGTCCCCACGCGATGATAGCACCACCATAATACTTTAACTAAAACTTAAATGTATTTGGCGCCGCAATAGTTCCCTGCTATCGGCTCGTATCAATGTGTGCCTTGAATTTTCCGTCCAGGCGACCTTTTCTCAAGCTTCGATGGTCTAATGGTGGTGTTCCCACTCATAAGTTAATCGTTGAGCCTTGTGACGTGCGATAAGCAAATGTGTCCTAGAGGCGCAGCGGTTTCTGTATCCTGTAGAAAATATAAGTTTTTGAATAGTATGACGCTCACAGGTCGTTGTGGTCCAGCATTTGAATGGTGAGAGATTTGCTGTACTTTGTTCTGGCTATCCACTGCTACCAACCGAGTTAACCCGACGGCAACCTCTATCACCGATATGTTGTACGCCATGGCAGTTGTCCCTAGCGGCATTCGTTTGATCCAACTCCATGAACTCACGGCATACTCTTGACACGGTTACCCGTGGAAATCCCAGTGCTTGCATGACTTCGGAAAATTAGTGTCCCATACGTCAGGCCCTAACCATATGGCCACAATCAAATGCGCAGAGATCTATTTTCTTCCCCATTCTGTACTAGAATGTTACTCAGACGGGTAGTTTTAGGTCTGACGACTTCCTAGTTATACGTGGGTAAGCACTATTCATTTCGACGGGGCAACCACAGTGCCAATTCAACAACAAAGCAAGTGTATCTAATACAACATAATACGAGTGTGTAGTGTGTACATATGTGTTTGTTTTGATTTTGAGATAATCGTAAAATTATAAAAATTTAACCCGGTGTTGCAGGTTTATTTAATAGTAGAATTATTCTGCAATCCTACGAAACAAATATTTACTCTCACATGACGCACTTTACTGACAAAAGTTAAATAATGTATAGAATTTTCAAAAAAACAAAAATTTTTGTACTAAAAGTTTGGTACAATTAAATTTTCTCAATTGCGATTTTTCAAAACTTTCTGTTCTATTAAAATAATAAAAGCTAGAAAAAATTTTATGCGCACAAACATTGGAATTATTGAATCGATTTACAATAATATTTTTTTTTTCGTTTCACTATGTGATTATTTTGTACACATACACAATAATTAGATTTTATTCTGTATCCGTCTTCACGACATATGAGAAATGGGTGCCTATTGACTGTCCCTGAAAGGAAATTTTAAGCTCACTATCGTGCCAGAGTTTCCTACAAACACAATCACCTACAATTACAATAGAAAATCTTTTGAAATTTATGTGACTTTATAAAAGTGTAAATTTTTTTCTTTACCAATATTAAAGTTGAATATTTCAGTTACTCTTTCTTAAATTAAAAATCGTATTTGGAGTAAAATACGCAGCTTACCCAATGAACCATTAATAAAAAATAGTGTCTAATAAAAAATTCCCTAACAACCGGTAAAAGCCCAGATACCATACACAAAAGCAATAAAACAAAGACAAATAAAATATCTCTAACACGGAATAATTCATCTGACAGCAAAACGTCGTCTTGATGTACCTCGGTGACGTCAGTTATATTACAAACCCCCCTCCTGGTAACCAATCGGGACAAAGTTGGAACGGACAGCTTCAAACCTCAGAACGGCGTCGGTGAAGATAATATGACATGTAACGTACCAATAAATGCTGAACAAGCAACCAAACAGGCGTTGCAAAAAGTTGTCTCTGATAATCGCCGATGGCCGACGAACAAGGTTGTTCGGCCTTTATAGACAGTGAATGCTGTGCTTATGTTACACATTCACGGCGTAGGAGCAAAGGATAAGCAAAATTAAATTTAAAAAAAAAAAACTGTGATCACTTCAGCTACGAGAAGAACAAATCAACAAGAACCAGACTGACTCATTAATGAAATTACGTATTTCCAAGTACTGGAATAATAAGAAACATGAAAAAAAAAACGGTCTAAAAACTTATATTATATTTATACTATTAGGTATTTGTACTAGAAGTGCATTTTCTTAAATANTAAAAAAAACTGTGATCACTTCAGCTACGAGAAGAACAAATCAACAAGAACCAGACTGACTCATTAATGAAATTACGTATTTCCAAGTACTGGAATAATAAGAAACATGAAAAAAAAAAACGGTCTAAAAACTTATATTATATTTATACTATTAGGTATTTGTACTAGAAGTGCATTTTCTTAAATATTCGTTTGAACCCTAATTGTTAAAGAAGCGCTGTCAAGTACAGATCTGGGAAACTCTATTGCTGAGTAACCGGCGGGAAAACGTAGAAAAAGCAATACAACTTTCAGCGTGCAACCAGGCAGTCCATATGTTTTTTTCTTTCTCAGCAAAACTGTTGGTTAAAAAATCGTATTCAACGTATCCTTCACGTTAACTGCAATGCTGGACAGGAAGATAACAAAACAATTAAAAAAAACAGACCGACGGAATCATTAAGCCGTACTGTAGCAGTATCAAATTGACGGTGTCTATCCTCAACGGCGGGCCAACAAATAAAAACGATAAACGCCACAAGTTTCGTTGCGGCTCATAATTCGAAACAATAGCTGCTGAAGTCCAGTTCTATTTACCTGGTCCCAATAACTGTATTGTAAGTTCTGAAGTGCATGACATTATATACGCCAATAATCTGGATCGTTTACATGTGGGCTATCACCAACACTAATTCACAAGGATGTAAATAATGTTTTTTCTCCTCTCTCGTGCCTTCTTACGTACTTCCGTCGCTTTAAACAAACGTTGTTTCACTAACTGCTTTATTTGCAGTAGTAAATCGTCCTGTCATTTCTCTGAATGACTGACATTTTCGCACTTTGACTCTCACTGAACAAAATGTCGTGCTCGTTTTCACGTAAGGTAATCGTGCACACAGGTAACTGGTAATCACGACGTTAGTCATGCTTTTATTTTTTAACGAGGCGCTCTTAGCCACAGGGCCATCCCGCACCCCGGCCTCCCACTAGGCGGGGAAGAGGGATCACGCCCTCTCACCGCAAACATGACCGCGCTCACCATTATTGATCAGACCCCTCTGCCCCAATCTGCACAGAGATTGCACCAGGCAAGCCCCGATCTGATATGACAGATCGCACAAGGCATGTTCTCCCATAAGGCTTGAGACTCTAGCACTCAAAGTACCATGCGTATAATCGTGCACACAATAGGAAGCTTTAGCTGGCTGGTTTAAACCATGCACTCGTTTAAACACATCGTAGACCGATGTCTGAGTGCTATAAACTTCGACTGCGATTAATTTGTTGCCTGCTTGTGATTACGTAGTGATGTTATGCAATACTGCCGCGCATGTTGAGGTTGATCGTTAAGAGGAAGCAAGGGAGTCGCTGAAGGATTGACTATACGGCCTCTCCATCAGTTTAGTTTTAATTCCCGTCTGTCGGCTTCCATGTTTTCGCCCGGTACTGTTTCGTTCTGGAGAATTTGCCTCCAAGTAGTGCACCATTATATCCCCGTTTCTTCTACGGTTACGTTCAGGTGTATGTCCGTCAATTTACTCGTGGCTGTACTCAGACCTACGTTGTTTCTCTGGAAGCCGAGGTCGTGTACTGGTTAGACTACTCGCCTTCCACCTAGGTGAACTGGGTTCGATTCCCGGAGGGTTTCTCCCGAATTTTCGCACTTGGAAATCATGACGGATGATGACGCTGGTCGGCGTTTTTTCACAGGGATCTTCCTTTTCCCCCGCCCCATTATTCCAGTGCTGTTCCACACTCACCTCACTTCATCCTCATCGGCTCTCAAGACCTCGCTGTTTAGAGCCACCCACATCTCTCCACTCTACTCCACTAGTTTCTCTGATGTGTCAATGTTTTAACATGGATTACATGTCTTTTTCGCACGCTCGGGGGGTAATGCGCGCCGCACTCGTCACGAAAACATGTACCGCGCCTCGCCCCGCCACTCAGTCATACGTACGCACGCCGGAGCGTGCACATGTACCGATCTATGGAGCAAGGTTGCCTGCACATTACAAATACATCGTTTTATAACGTTCGCCTTATCGCTTCCGGTGATGTGAAACAAATTTAGACGCAATTCGCAGCACTTTTATTCTTTCGCGCACCATTACTCCGAAACTACAAGTGCCATGGACGCTAGTGGTAGCCCATTCAAAATGGATTGAAATAACCACTTATCTACTTTGAAAATGTTCGAAGCAGCTGCGCTTTGAACTCGTGAAACAGCGTCATGCCGCAAAAGAAGGGCAAGGATCAGAGTCAAAATCCGCCACAAAACAGATAACCGCCTTTAACTTCGGTAGAAAAAAGCCGCATATACAGAGAAAAGAAAAAATAAGAGAATTGGATAACCAGGAAAGAAGTTATGGGTCTCCCAATACTAGCGTGTAGAACTAAAACAGCGCGCGCGCCGCTTCTCCGCAGCCGGGTCCATCGGAAGTGCCACCAAAACGACCGAGTATGTCAGATTTGTATTTGCGAAATTGAGACGAAGCTGACCAGACCACTCATGACTCCGCCCCTTCCCAGTCTTAATGGACCCCAACACAAGCCCTTCAATGCTGTTACTAAAGCAACCACCAGCATCGTCGCGCTACTCTGGCGCAGACAAACAGTTCACCAAGCTATTTCTAAACCATTCCTTCGGGCATGTGTGCAGTGTGTGCGATCACCTCTGGCACATGGATATATCGAAATATGTGTTTCATTCATTATTCAATACCCTTGCAAGACAGACATGTAATCCATGTTCGGTAGGTGCCACAGACGGCGATCTACCAAGGGCAAGTTTTTTTATCGTCCTTGCCCCTCACGCTTTGGTCTCTTTCTATTTCACCACCGGAATGTAATGCCGTCATGTGTATAAAAAGGCAAAGGCTGGTCGATTGTGCAGTGATAGGACGGCAGTGACTTCATTGATGATAGGGTAGGCGACTTTTTGGTATGGTACGTCGACACTCGGTACTGAGCCGAAACATTTCGTGATCTGAACCTTCCGGTTCAGAACGGCTGCGTTTACCTCTAGGCATGGTGTCAAGGCGTTCATATAGCAATGACTTTTCACTAAGTTACTGGATGGATGTCAATGGTTTGCTGAACCCATACAGCTGGTAGCGATGGGACAACTGTAATAACACCATGGAAATAAATACCGCGTCCAACATTGGAGGAATCATGTAGCGAGTACGCTCGTTTACACAGGTAAATAAGCTTCTATTTACTTGTTACAGCCAGGATTGAAATGTTGGCTGTGCAGTTGTGCTCTCAATAAGCCCAAAACTTTCCGATTCCAAAATTTTTCTTTGAAAACCCGCTTAAACTCGTTACATGAGAGGATACATTCGCGCTCTATTTCCTAAAAATGAAAAGCTCTATCTCGTAATGCCAAGTCAACATACTATAAAACCTGTTCATATTCAACATCACAAACTGTATAACATCTTTCCTGGCAGTGGTAGGTACCATACTGGTATATAGGCGGTCTCTATACGACAGTGGTAGTGTTTGGTAGCGCCGTCTTAGAGGACTCGCGATCTATTTTCAGCTCATTTAAAGACTCATCCATCACGTTTATTTGGCTCTGCATGGTTACTATTTCGTGGTTATCATGGCTGGAAGAAGTACAGACCGACTCATTCACAGACTGAAGCTGGGCTGCAGAGCCTTTCAAGCTCAGTGATTCCTACTTCAGCATGCGCACTGCGCATCTGGCATTCTTCGGTAGCAGTGTTAACTCGTCCGGCAACCTGATCAATACGATGTACAACCTCATTCAACACCTCCGCTACGGCCTTGGAAAGTAAAACTGCGAACTGGGATTGAACCTCGGCGCATATTGACTTCAACTCAGCTGTTAACACTTTAGCCAGCTCAATTTGACGAGCTTCGGTTTGGTCCTGACTAGTTTTAATTTCTGCGTCCATTTCAGCATCCATTTCAGCTTGGCTATCTTTAAACTCCACAGCCATTTTAGTTTGATTATCCACTATTTCATATTAACTGACATTCAATGTCTGGGAAATAATCTGCAGAAAACCCTATTCTATATTAGACACGCAAGGAGACTGAACTTACGGTTTATGCGTGCTATGTATTAGTGAAACGTCAGGTAATTGCATTACGTTGTCATATTTGTTATCAGCTACACAATTCGTTTAGCGTATGGGTTTGTCCTGGTGCTGAAAATTATTACTTTCTAAGCTGTTTTCTGAACTTTTGCCTGTAGTTTCATATGTAAGTTTCCGCTCTGCTGTATGAAAGCAGTGAGAAAAAGGCAATATAAAACTACACCTAGCAAATTTCAGTGTTTGAATGCTCTTTTCTTTTATTTCGTGCCCACACTTGAGATTCGTATTTTTTCTTGCATTAAATATTGCTTTAAAAGAGTTTTTGCCAAGTTTATATTGTTAAGTTGCGTATATGTTACATTACAAATATTAACGTTGACATTTTTAGTTCCTCTTTGTAGTAACTGGGAGCCGTTTGATATTTGTTATTTATGTAAAATAAAGATGTAATGGTTTATTAAACTTAAATTATGTATGCTAGCTGTTAACACAATCGGTGATCACTGGAAACATACAAAGGACTCCTCGTTAAACCAAATGTTAATATCCTGAGAAAAATTCTAATAAACTACTCACTCACGAGTACCATTCACTGGGAAATACGAAGTACAAACTGAGGATTCACCACTTACCCATTCCAGAACAACCACCGACAGCCCAAATATCACAGACAAGAGCACTGAATGCTCCACTTGACAGTAAAGCGGAGTTGAAATGAAATATGAAAGATCAAATTACAATAAAAAGGAACGTGCCTAGCGAGGTAAGTCACTTAACGGCGAAATTGGCTAATGAATACAATAGCGCTAACGCGGAATGTGTCATCAAAAAACATAATGTCGTCTTGATGAACCTCGGCGACATATGTTACATTACAATGCCGTAACTTATAAATACAGTAATGCGTGTGTCAAAAACAATGTTAATTCCAGCGAGAAAAATTGCTTCCCATCCAGCTTGAAGTCAGCCTGTACCAGTAAACCAGCTACACAAACTGTAATTTCATGGAACGTAAGATGGAACTAAAGCACTAACTAATATTAACGTTGCAATGATGTATTTCGTTAATAAATTCATGCCGACGAAAAACGGCTCTACTATCTTGACTGACATGCGGACATGGTATATCTTTATCCCTGCTCCAAGCAATAGCCAGCGACAATTAAGAAGGATCTGTTTGACAGCTGTTATCAAAGTTGTCCCTATAAAGTAGTCACCAATTTTCCCTATCGACTTGTAGTTTGAGAGTTCTCTGCACTGGAATGTTTAAAGGTGTGAGGCACAAAATCGGCAAAGCAACGCTGTTCAGTGCATCTAATTCCGTATCGTCTCTATATGATAACATATTAAATGCAGCAGACGTTAGAATTCGTTGTTTCAAACACATCTCCATGACAGGGACACAGGGACACGATAAACCTTACCAAGGAAAAGGCAAAGTTTATGCGTTTGCATTCCACCACCATAGCAGCCATCTTGTAAGCACGTGCACCACCATTTTGATTTGAAAATTATGGTAACCGCTATTTCGTTTCCAAAATTTTCCAAAATTTTTTTAAATTTTTTGTCTTAAATTTATTCTTGTTTGAAATTTCTTTTTTTTTTTT
>NQII01001777.1:180722-444392 GCA_002778355.1 Clitarchus hookeri
GACCCTCCCTCTGACGAGCCCCTCCCCCCCCTAACCTCCCCCAAACTTCGTCGAGCCCCTCTAGCGATTAAATCGCTCCGAAGGGAAAATATTACATCACAATCATAGCATAGCGGCCATTTTTGTTTTTGACATGAAAACTGATCTGAGGTATATACTTGTCTGTGAATTATAATTCCCACAGTATTATTTTAAGTATTACGTCGCAATGATACCACAGCAGGGCCACAGCAGCAGCAGCACAGAGGGCAGAGTACATGTTAGAGTTAATTATGAACACTTGTGTTTAGAAACTGGTAAGGTATTTATTCAAATGAATTAAACACTTGTGTTTAATAGCTCAAATAATAATATGTTCTGGTTTCTTTACAAGTTTCTCACAACTTTATCGAATACGCTTAGTATTCAGATTACACCGAACTAAACACACACACTAAATAGGTATTTAAAAAAAGGATTCTTTAATACTAATAAATAAAACAGGTCTGATGTTGATATGTGTGTCTTTATTAAAGACAACATGTATACATTTTATTTCGTAGTAAGCAATGAATTATATTCCACAGTAAACACATTCGTATCAGGTTTATGAAACATATGATTTTCCAAAAACAAGTACATGATATTCCTCTTTATTAAACACCATACAAATACGACATATTTCACAGTAAGCAGTCTGATTTTACAATACAAATTACATTATATTCCAGAGCATATATATATATATATAATAACAAAACATTTTAAGATGTGCACAAGGTCGGATAGTATGTGTTCGCGGAAAGAAATAGTACAAAAACAACATTAAGTTACATAATTAAATTGGTAGTAAACATAACGATTTAATACAATCATTTTATATCTGCCCCACTATACTGCCCCGGTTTACCAAAACAAACTAAATATTAATCATACGATAGTAGCTATTTAACATTGAAGACGTAATAAACTTGTCACAGGATTAATACAATAGATATTAATAAATGCATGAAACTAAACTATGTTACTCAAACGATACGTCACTACAATATGAGGAATTGTATACCAGCACATTTCACTATTATTATTAAAAACCTATTGTCAATACAATCAGCATGCATTTCATTAACTTCGTCAGTAAAAAAATCAATTAAAAAGAAGTTTTCATCAACCACGCGCTCTATAGCATTAACTTCCACAATAAAATTGGTAGTAAACATGCCGATTTAATACAATAATTTTAATATCTACCACACTATACCAGTCCGTTTTACCAAAAACAAACTAAATATTAATCATACATAAGTTACTATTGTTTAATATTTACCACAGTATACTGCCCGGTTTACCAAAACAAACTAAATATTAATCATACATAGGTAACTATTAAACATTGCAGATATAATAAACTTGTCACAGAATCAATACAATTGATATTAAAAAATGCATGAAACCAAATAATGTCACTCAAACGAAACGCCAATACAATATTAGTAATTTTATACCAACGCATTTCACTATTATTATTAAAAACCTATTGTCATTAACTAATGAAGTAAAAAATATATAAAAAATATGTTATTATCAACCACACGCACTATAGCAAATACGACGAATTAATACAAACATGCCATTAACTTCCGCAATAAAATGTTCGTCACTATTGCCATAATTTATACGAAAGTACTAATAGGAGTAAACACCTGCCCAGTCTGAAATACTATGGTTTACATACATTTTAACGAACATCGTCGTGCGTAACTCCGTCCTTCATTTTCACATTCACCATCTTGGAGACTTCGTGCAGGAGCCGGACTAGATGCACGTCTATCGCAGTCTTCGGTTGTGTTGTATTTACAAAAACATGTACGCCTTGCTGCTGATGTTTCCACATGTCCCTGCTGGGTGCCGATATAATATCGTCTGTGGGAAACAACTTCAACTGTAACAGGGACGGCTGAGTAACATCCGGTGGGTAAGTATACTTGTAGAAGCGTCCCCCGATTCTTAAAGAAATAAAAGATCCGAAATCTGTAATACTGCCAGTCGAGGTATTCGCTTCAGTTATCAAGTTGGGAAATGCATGTTTTAAATCATAAGTTGACGAGTAACTCACATCTGCAGCCATAGCATGGTCATCGGTGGATGAGGCTCCTTTCGTAGTGGTGTTGATAGTAGACGCTTCATCCATGCGAACAGATCATTTCTTGTATTTGATGCATGAGTCGAAGAATCCGACCAGTCTCTCTGTAGTCGATGTAAGGTTTAATAGTGCGATCGATTCTAGTGACTCCAGGGAAGTCAGACAATCCAACCAATACATACCGTTAGATGAAGGCATATCTGCCACAGACCCTCATAGAAGAGAAATAATGCTGCTGATGTCCATCCGCATGGCTATTGGAGCTTTGTGAATGTATGCTGCCAGCAAATCAAGACACTCCCAAGGACCGATACGGAAAACGTTGCATGTAGGAGAAATAATGCGAAAAAACGCTAAAAGAATATTGCTCGATACATTGACTGCGGCTTTCTTAGAAGTATTCACAGGAGTAGGTGAGCACGTGCGTTTAGAAACCGGAGACACCGGCAGTGTGTCAATATTAATGATCTCTTGGTTGGTAGACATAACGTGAAGGTAAGAAATACCCCACACCCACCACAGTCGGGTTTTAAAAATGTAAAAAAGATTTACACATTAATCGACCAGAAGGGTCGAAAGCGATTGAAGGACCTACTATAACAATTGATTATCGGAAATGTATAGATCAAGCTTGGAAGAGCACTCTGTAGCAAACCATACACATTAGCAGTAGGGTTGAACAAATAGTGTGTCGCTACTACTTCTTCCCACGAACACATACTGAATAATCGTCAATGTGTGTAGCTTTTGTATATACGCCTACGACCTGCAAAATACACTTATGCTAGCAGCCACGTGAACAAACGTAATAATCGTCGTAGTGTCGAAGTAATGTCAGGTGTTAAAAACCCGCTCTACTAAGCACTTATAGCCCAACAAACAGATAAACGACGTGTTTCCAAAAATCACCAGCCATTAGGCGGCCGTTAAAAAATAGTTAGGTCCTCTCACAATGCACAGCAGGTAATCAAGTTATTGGGACGTCGTTCAACAGTAATTTCCCCAAAGGAACTTCTTTAAAAAAACACATTATCTCCCAGCACAAAAGATAGTACATATTTATAGTACACTTTGGAAGTCTTAGATTTTATCGTAACCGATGTAAAGTTAACTGTGCATCGTTTAAAACTTATTAGGTCCAGCCACAGCAACACGAGCGTTAAAAGCATCAGATTGCAACACAGCCTATCTTATGCACCCCAAAAAATTTTAACTGAGTATTATACATATATATATATAATGCAGATTGACACATTTGCTAAGCAGTATAATGGAGGTTGTCACACAGCAAACTAGGCTTCCGGTACATATAAGTAACATCGACAAAGAGGAAACCAACACATTTAAATTGTGGCATGGAAAATTATTACCGGGAACAATTCAAGATATTATATGCGGCCCGTCCAAATCAGGAAAGACAGTATTTTAGAGGAACCAAAAGGTATCAAGTTCAAGAACATTTACTTATATTTGAAATGTCTACACCAGCCAAAGTATTTAAGTCTAGCACAGATAATGCAAGCTGTTGCAGGACTTCACTAATTCCCCTTTAGTGAAAATGAATCGGTTATACAGCCAGACGAGGCATTCCCGAACTCTGTGTTTATTTTCGACGATGTTGCGGTTCGAAAAACAAACAAATATCTAATGATATATCTGTATGGGACTGCATATGTGAGTAGATATTATTTACCTATGCCAAACATATTCGCGTATTCCTAAACAGCTTCTACGTGACAATGCTAATTTCCTAGCCCTATTTCGTATGGTCGACCTGAATTTACGCCACATATACTCAGACCATGTTTATAGTGATATGCAATTTGACAGATTTAAAGAAATGTGCTCGCATTGCTGGAGCAAGGAGTGCAGTTTCCTAGCGATAGCAAATGATTTTCCTAATGATAAAGGGCGGTACCACAGGGCCTTTGACCAGTTCATTATAGGTCATCAGTGAAGTATGAGCAACTCGGTATCCAAGTTTGGGCATAGTGGCCTGAGCCATGCACCGGAAAGCTGCATGATTTCCACCCAAGATGGGAACTGTAGCTTCAGTGGTAAACATGCCAAGAACCTGGGCATTTCCAGGCACAACACAGATGCAGTGAACGTATCCTTTGTGCACAGTGTTTCATCGGAGGCGTTGTGCCCGTTGGTAGCACTTCAAACCAGTATCGAGACCCACCAATTCACATTATTGGCAGGCATAACTCGAATCAATGCTGTAGAGACAGTACTGAGCAATATCGGAGAGCGAATATGTAGCAAAGTACACACAGGTATGTCGCGTCAATTACACACATTGTCCGACTACATTAAGAAACTGTCTGCTTTGGGCCGGATGCTAGCTATGGTGGAAAACAGACTTTATGATACTAATGTATTGGCCACGAACATGGATGTACATCTCTCAACATTAATTGAAAATATATCCCACCTCTCGACCATTACTAGTGGAGATGCACTCGAAGCAGTGGAAGGTAGGCTGTCCGGCAACATGAACGTACTGTTTACCAAAATGGAGGCTCAGCTTCATAAAATATCCGTAGATGTGCTGAAACTGAACACACTAGGAGGTAGGATATCGGTTGTGGAGAAGAAAATCAATAATATGGGATAGCAGATCAGTGCCAGAATGCTAGCAGGTCTCACAGCATTGGTAGACAGACACCTTAAGTCTGAGAGCAACCGAGATACAAAAAAAATGGAATAAAACCTAGAAGCCATGGAGGGCTGCATGTTCGCCAACACAAATGTACTGTCTACCAAACTGGATGCGCAGCTTCGCAAATTTGTCGATGAAGTACAGAAAATTGATGTGATAAGGTAGCATGGTGTCAGCTATGGAGAAAACATTACCGATGTGGGCGAGCAGTGGACAGTTTCGGTGCCAAACTTGGCAGCCACATTAATGACAAGACTGTGCTGGACACATTAAACAAGAAGTTAGAATCGATTCTCAATGCCATCAGAACATTGTCCTTTACAGTGATGAAACATTTTCAGACCTTATCAAATAACATGCGAAGCATAGTGGCAAGTAAACTGCCTGCAGTGGAAGCACAACTTGCAGATTTGGGTGACTATGTAGATTATAGATCGCTTACAACTCTCGCATCTACATTCAAAGATAATTTGCGCATAGCAAACGAGAGTGCGGGCAAGCTGACTGCTATGAGCATCAAGCTCACTTCAGTTCAAACAGCTCACGAACAAACTGTGGGTAAGGGGCTTGGAAATCTCTCCACAAAACTTGACGAACAATTAAATACACTCGGCAAAAGTGTGGTAGTGCTACATACACAGCAGAAGAGTGTAGCTGGCTTGGAGCCCATACTTTGTGCGATATTTGAGGGGATGGCCAATAAACAATTTATAAGAATTCTTGAACAACTGGACAGTCGTAACCGTGGTTTGATTAGTAGTATGTCAGACATTGAAGAACTAATACGACACACAATTATACGTTAATTGAATGATATTCGTACTGACGATGGGAAATGGCAGCATTGTGTGTACATATGCACTGCAATTCTCAAATAACTCAATACTTTCGAAGATAAAATTGTCAATGCAATTGCACACAGAGCAAATGTTTAATATAAAGTACACACATTACACTAATAATGTTAGTATTATGTCTGCAGCCGTCGAGGACTTTAGTCGCATTATTGCGAGTGTGCACGGCAAGTATTTGCAGGCTAAGCGAGCGGGTATGGAACGTGGTGCAGTACTGGAACAAGCAATTCAGTTAATCACATCCTAGCTGGATGTACTAAATAAACATCCTAATACCCCTGACGTGAAAACTGACCTGGACTCAGAATTAAAGTCAATTCCAGACAAAGATTTGTTGGGAGAATTAAACCCTAAAAAAAATATAAAAGACAGTTCCTACTCGGCCACTGTTCGCAAATATCTAATATCTTATACAAGCCAGTTTCATGATGGGATTTATGGTGTTTACAGAAGGAATAAAAAATGGTATTTAGGTAATAAACAGATATGTTTCCTACCCAATGATATTGTACAGATTGATAATAAACTTACTCACACTTCTCCGGGTCTCTATGAACTACTATTTAAGCGCAGACCAGGAAATTTCTCGCGAGAAGCTCTTAATCAGTATAAAAAAATTATTTCTGTCACCAACAACAATATAAATTTAACCAACAACAATATAAATGCCAACACATATAAACATGAAACACATCCGAAATTTGACATTGTGTCAGAGCTATTTCCAGATGTTGGCTTAGCTAGTGTCTTGGGACACCCCAAAACTTGATAATAGCAGTCATCTCGATTTTGGTTACTACGACGATGCAAACGAGTTAGTCGCGCGCCTACGTCTACTTATTGCATCTCAACAGGCCGGAAATAATTCACACACCAATCAGATCATGAATATTGTGGAATAATAACATGAAGCCGGTTGCATGTAGTGAAAAAATGTCTCGTGCGGTGATCGCGGCTGAAATACACAGACCATCGCAGAAAAATTACATTAAAAGATGCGTACAGCTGTGTGAACTTCGCGACCTGTATCAGGCTGATCTGTTGGAAATGATTCCTTATGCTTCTGTGAAAAAAGACTTTTGTTACCTGTCAACAGTTATCGAATGTTGCAGTAAATTCGTGTGTGCTATTCCCGTCAGACAGAAGACGGGAATAGATGTTACCAAAGCTATGAAGTCGGTCGTAGGCGATAGGGGTTCACCGAAAAATATTCTGACAGACTTAGGTAAGGAATTATACAATAAACCATTCCATACACTAAAAAACCGAATAACATTAACCATTATAGTACATTTAGTGATAAANGACTTTTGTTACCTGTCAACAGTTATCGAATGTTGCAGTAAATTCGTGTGTGCTATTCCCGTCAGACAGAAGACGGGAATAGATGTTACCAAAGCTATGAAGTCGGTCGTAGGCGATAAGGGTTCACCGAAAAATATTCTGACAGACTTAGGCAAGGAATTATACAATAAACCATTCCATACACTAAAAAACCGAATAACATTAACCATTATAGTACATTTAGTGATAAAAAAAAGCATCTATATTTGAACAGTTTAACAGAACGCTCAAAAATCATATGAAGTGTGAATTTTCAGCACGAGGAAGTCATACCTGGCTAAAAAATCCTGCCTCGTCTGATTGGTAAGTACTAAAATAGAATACACAAGACAATTTGTATGTGTCCAGTAAATGTAAAAGACAATTTGTTGCCATCAACAGTGTTTAAACATACAAATATTCTAGATTTTAGAAAACCAAAAGAGATAATTAGTTATTATGTAAGCATTTCACATCTTAAAATCTGTTTCATAATTAATATACCCCATGTTGGTATCTAGAAGTATTTTGTGTTTGCAAAGATCCGACATTACAAACCATGTACATATGAGTTTGAAGATTTAAACGGCGAGCAGATAAAAGGTTCTTTTTACGAGCAGGAAATCATGGTGAATAAATTTCCCAGCACTTACTTAGTCGAGAAAGTGATACATACTAAGAATGATAGAGCATTTGTCAGGTGGCTAGGGTTCCATTCACGATTCAATAGTTGGGTTCTCAAAGCTGACCTTCGTAAAATTTAATTTTAGTTACATCGTTTGCGCCGCAGTACATCAGCACATGCAGATGGAAAGGACGCTCCAGGCAACTCAGAACAATCCTTAATCTTTTTCGCACATTATGTTGTTTGCACCGCTGCAGAAAGGATGTGCGAGGCAACTCAAAACAAGCCTTAATCTGTTCGCATATTATGTTGTTTGCACCACCATGGCGCACGCAGGCAGGAAGGGCCAGGGAGGGGTGTGTCGAAGGGTGATCTACAGTGGACAAATATGGCTGCCATCTCGGGGTCGTTAGGAAATGGTGGGGTTAGGAGAGAGTCATCAATCGCCTGGCTGGCGTGCCCAAGACTGTCGGGGAGCATGGCATGCTGGAGGAGGGGATAGGGACTGCTCCTGGCCGGCGCCAAGCTAACCAAAAGTCTCTCGCACCGACCGAACCTCGTTCGAAGCCATTCACAGACCTTATAAAGCCCTTACACTATACAATGCATCAGTCAGTTTCATGCTATGCCCTGTGGGAATAAGACTGCAAAGAAAGGAGACAGTCTCTTAAATAAATTATTAACAACTAGCCTTTTGAGGCACACTTACCAGGCTAGGAATTTTGCGGGCATGGCATGCATCTAGCTTGTAGACTTCAATGTGGTAACATGCCAATAAATACTCTAGATGTGGCCTGTAAGGCACATGATATTTTGTACACTGAGAGCAATAAGTTAAAAGACCGACACACTGCAGACACGATCCTCGCGAATAAGGCCAAGAGGATTGTTATCACATNTATGCCCTGTGGGAATAAGACTGCAAAGAAAGGAGACAGTCTCTTAAATAAATTATTAACAACTAGCCTTTTGAGACACACTTACCAGGCTAGGAATTTTGCGGGCATGGCATGCATCTAGCTCGTAGACTTCAATGTGGTAACATGCCAATAAATACTCTAGATGTGGCCTGTAAGGCACATGATATTTTGTACACCGNATGGCATGCATCTAGCTCGTAGACTTCAATGTGGTAACATGCCAATAAATACTCTAGATGTGGCCTGTAAGGCACATGATATTTTGTACACCGAGAGCAATAAGTTAAAAGACCGACACACTGCAGACACGATCCTCGCGAATAAGGCCAAGAGGATTGTTATCACATCAAACACGAAATTTGGCAAATGAGTTTCAGCATGGACTATTGGCAAAATAATGAAGACCAAAGTTAAGAGAGGAATGGGTATTAGATTCAGACGAACAGCTAAAAAGAAGTAGAGCAGTCGTAGGAAAGTAAAGCATGGATGAATACTCCCGTTTCTGCTGCCTGCCATAGGGCTTTTGGGATCTTTAATAGGTGGTGCTAGTGGTATAGCTTCAGCTGTAAATAGTGCTAAAGATGGAAATAGGCGATAAGCTGGACAATTTCGACATAATAAACGTCTGGAAACCCTTGCAAGCACAAAAAAGCACGGGAAAAGGGATATACTTGGGCCTGTATCATGGCGGTGGCACAAAATACGCACATCGGATGAAAGAGAAAGTCCTAAGTGAACTACCTAACCTCCCATTAACAACAAGTTTAGATTTACGTAAATTTTCAGGAAAATTAAATATACATAACTTCCGAGGCGTGTTCATGTTTGACAAACTGAGGCGACGCCCGAGACAAGTAGAATGTGGAATAGTAAATTTAGATACGAGTTCGGGGCCTGGGACATCTGGACGACATATAGAAAGGATGGGAACACAGTTCAATATTACGATAGCTACGGTGACTAAAGGGACCTGCCCAAATTGAAAAAATATCTTAAAGGCGCTCGAATGTATTATAACCACGAGACGGAACAGCGTCCGCGGGACTCGAATTGTGGCCACTTATGCTTACGATTTCTTGTTACTTAACACCAACACAATACTACTAAGGTGGAAGTCATGTCGATCACCTTGATTGTGTCATGTAATACCTCGGAATTATGGTCAGTACATTTTCCACCGCTAAGCCTGGCAGGTGCGTGGTCTATTGCTGTAATAGATTTTCAAACATATTATTCAGTACCAAACATCGATGAACATAATTGTATGTTTCGATATGTAAAGGTAGACGGTAAAAGAGGTGAGGTACATATACCTACTGGCCCGTACGAGATTGAAGATATTGGCGATATCTTAAATGTGAGCTGGGACCAGACGTGATTTTAGTGTTGTGTGGAAATTATAATACTCTGCACAGCGATATGCGTTGTATGGCACAGGTAGTCTTTACACAAAACGATACTCTTGCCACCATACTATGATTTGGAAATGCACAATACAAGGCAAATAAAACCCATGTATCTACCCTGCTGGTAAACATTTTTCCCATGAATGTTATAAGAATAAACAGTAACTTAGTTAGCGGCTCGAATCTGAACAGTCAACCAAGCCAGATATTATATGAATTCTTTGCAAACATCCCGCTGGGATTTAAACTCATGAGCATCCCAACAAACACCAATATATATGCCAGTCGCGATATAGAACATGCAGGAAGTAATTGTGTCCATAGTAGACCAAGAAAGTCATTTGATTAATTTTCGAGGTGAGGAAATAACACCACATTTTCATTTGCAGAAAGATGGGGCTGAAAATCAAGCATATGAAAGAAATAAAAGGGTCTTATCGTGTCACACCTAAAGTCAGTACAAGGCAGGCACGCAGTCCGCTAACATCTGAAAAAGTTTGTATCCTTATATGATTAGGTTTAACAGTCAAGAGTAAGTATTGACATGGAAATCTTAAATATAGGCGACGCGCCGGTCGGTTTCGACGAGGCAATCACCAAGGCAGAAATCCACACTTATTCGCCCTACCTGCCAGGCCTTTACGTAGCCTCGTCCGAGGTGCGGATGCCTGTCCAAAACCAAGATATTTACACAGAACCATGTAATTCTTATTTGCGCTTCCAGGGAACATTGGCAAGGGCAGGTAATGCACTACCAGTAACAACTAAAATCATTAGAAATGGTATACTTCACATGGTTAATAGAATCTCTTGTGAATTAAACAGGTGTGAAGTATATGCCACTCGTGATGTTGGAATCACGGCAACCATAAACAATTATCTTTCATTAACGCATAACCAACTGCCTACCTCCAAAATGGCTGGCTGGGGAATCGAGGAAGAATTTTAGGTTCCTGTATATGCCAACGGTAAATTTTAAGTATTTATTTCCCTCACTATGCTGTTAGTTTTCGCAGAAGTCTATAGGCACATTATTATTAATTCCAAGCAGGAGATAGTTATGCAAATGGCCAAATCTCAAATGTATGCACTCCAAAACACAGAAGCAGAAGCAGCTACACTTTCAATATGTTCTATTAACTGGTTACTGCCACATGTACAAGTTGACGCATTCTGCGTCCCTATATTTTATTCGTCAGAACACACACTCTGGCGGAGCTCGCAGCCGGACGACCGCAATAAGGATTAAGGGTTTTGTGGACGTGCTGGCAGAGTGACGCCAGGAGCCTCGCAGCTGCAAAGGCGCGCCACCAAAGGTTTCTGCACGTGCAATTATTCCTGCACATGCATACGACANCATTTTGCAGCTGCCCAAGGGACACCGAGATCCCACCACCAGCTGCATCCATCCCGGGCTTGTACCGCAATAAACTATGAGAGCTTTTAGCGGACGTGCGTGCAGAACGGGACAATAAACTTCCAGGCCAGAACCAAGGGACGATGCCACGCCGACTGCGGACCACATGAGCAGCGGCCACGTGTTTTATGACCCAGGGGGATGACAAGCACTCCGGACACGAGCAGAGATGGGGGAAGTTGAATATGGTGATGGACGCTACAAAACCACGTGAAGGGGGGAGCAACAGCGCAGTCAGTGGAGAGACGTCGAACCAGCCAGTCGCGGATCGAGCAGTCAGGCAGTCAGCCGGAGTCAGTCGAGGATCGAGAATGCATCACGACGTNCAGTCAGCCGGAGTCAGTCGAGGATCGAGAATGCATCACGACGTCGACCTCAGTCGGAGGCTGTCAAGCGGGACGTGTGGCGGGAAGCATCCGAGAAAAGCCATTCCGACGTCGTCTAACGCAGAGTCCTGCGTGGACCCGAGAATGAGGAACTTCGAGGCCAGGCGTCGGGACGCCCCACCAAGCCGCCAGCTGAGGGAAGACAGCGCAACAGTGTCAGATAAGTAGTTCTACACCAAGTGTGAAGAATCTTCCCCCCCCCCCCCCCCCCCCACGCCAATCGCGGCGTCAAACCATACGTAGCCTACATAGAAAAAGGGGAGGAGAGTTTGTCTCGTGAGTTCATGTACCAGTTAACCTGTTCAAGCAACAATAAAACTCGATTATGTGAACACAAGTATAGTGTATGTTATTAGGAAATTGGACCTAGAGACAACAGTGTCGACGTATTCGTACACCCTATCACTGAGGGCTAGCATCATGTGCTGGCGCCTCACACCACAGAGCAGAATCAATACCTACTTCCAAACTTCAGCATTTGGCAGGTATCAAAGTGAACATGTCGAAACGTGTAAAATTTTTTGAAATATGCAGAAAAAGGAAGAAATGTAGATATGGCGTTTTGTACTTGGAGTTTAGAAATGTATCCTAACATACTACGCACTGTAAGTGTAAATTGGTACGTGAAAACTTGTTTTACAAGGGAGAAACCAAGATATATAATTGTAGCATTTCAGTCAGGTATATGGAATGTAATTAATAAGGACTATTCGACATTCGACCATGTAAATATTAAGAACATTAAGGTTTACTTAGACTCCGAGGCATACCCATATGGTGATTTAAATATCGATTTCGCGAATGGCACATATATGGTACCTTACCAAATATACGCAGATTTCCAGCGTTCGTACTATTGCCAAACGCAAGCCACCACTCTTGAACCGAACCAGTTCATGAACACGGCGCCCCTACTAGTGTTTGACGTTTGCAAACAAGACAATTGTTTAAAATCTGGGGTTGCAGACTGAAGGATTGAAATAACTGTCGCGAAGAATTTTCCGCCCTTCACCCATGTCTACACCTTAATACTTCACGATAGACTTGTCACGCATAACGTGCGCGACAGAGTAGTTAAAATACTAATGTAGATTACAACTATAGTACATTCTCTCAACAACCAGCATAATGTTTACAAACATTCAGGGATGTGTCTCGCAGCAGGGTTTAATTATTAAGCATATTTGCATAGCATAATATGATAGCCCCATAGAGAGGTATACATTCAAATCACCGTGTCCGTGGTGTGTGCTGAACATGANTGCATAGCATAATATGATAGCCCCATAGAGAGGTATACATTCAAATCACCGTGTCCGTGGTGTGTGCTGAACATGAAAAGCAAAGTAACCAACATGTGGCTGGAAAAACATACCACTGCATCAATCTGTGTGAGGGGGATTTGGAATAAGAGAAAGCATGAAATGTACTTGTCGCTGCGCTAAGTAAGATTGGTACAGTCTTTNGTGTGAGGGGGATTTGGAATAAGAGAAAGCATGAAATGTACTTGTCGCTGCGCTAAGTAAGATTGGTACAGTCTTTGTGGCTGGGCCAGAGCTAAAGCAGCATTTAAGCAATTATTGTGGCTGTAAAATAAAATTCTGCGATCTACAAACCATGTGTGGGTGCCTGTCGTTTAGAAGGTTGAGAGAGAAATATACAGACCTGCTAGAAAATTAATGTGACACATGTATGTGTAACCTTGTATGAGCTTGTCTTAATTCATTGTTGATTAAGACATGGCATCTGTCGGGCTATATCGAAGGCAAAAAATGCTACCGACCATCATAAATAGCGCATCTATATAGGCAAAGAACTATAGTCGTGATACACAGCTCATATTGGAATGTCTAATCGCCAAGCTGAATGGGACCGCACCATATAGGCCGCTGTCAGAGCTCGTCATCGGCAAGGTAAGCACAGCATCAGATTTTCGTCGCACAGAGTCAGCCTACAGTAAATGTATAAAATTTATATGATATACATGACGATGATATGCGTATCCGACTCCCCAACTCATATCAAATGCCAACATTGTCAGGCTTAATGTTGCAACAGTAAGATTCAGCTACGGTGGCATAAAGTCTAGTGACAATGGGAGGTCAATGCATATCGTAGAAATTTCGTAATGACTAACATGGGTTTATAGTTTATTATGTGTGTAACATATAACATGTACTTCAACCCACTAGCCATGTATGAGGACGATGCTACTATAGGATACACGCATGTACATATCAAACAGCTTGGCCAACCGTCGCATGTAGAATCTTGTAATGGTCTTGAACACTGTACATGCAGTACCAATGAGGTGAGTTATCTCTCAGTACCGTGTATTGTAATGGCATGTGCTGTATATCACCTAAGACCTGAAATGAAGCTGCCTTGCTCCCTCAGTACTATGTTAACGCAGGCATGCGAAGAGTACATACATCACATGTGGTTTACTGGTGCAATTACATATTAAATTTGCAATGCCAACACTGGTAGTTGAATTACCTGCTGGACCGAGTGTTGTACCAGCGACCGTCATACAACCTACATCAACACAGGTAAAATTACGTGGAATACAATGTGTTTGCCATTAATGTGTCAGGTGTACCTGGCTATAATATAAGAAGAGCAAAATGTAGAGCTGCAGTAGTGTTTCGTTTAGAAGAGAACTAACAACATGTTTGACATATACATGACTCTGTGGCATTTGTGGTGGAAGGCGTGAATATGTACGAGAAATACTTTACCGGATATATAAGAGATGTGTTTAAACCAGAGCCTGAACACGAGCAAGTAAAAATATGAGACTGAACATCATTGTTGGAGTTATCACGACACTTGTGATAATTTATATTGTGAAATTCTACCCTGCTAGTGGTCTGACCAGTGTCCCGACTACAATTTCCGGCCCAAGAGCGAGCTACCTGAAAATGGCCGTATTCTCGCAGTATGTATGGAATGTGATGACATTACAGAAATATGCTATGAGAACAGGAAGGTGAAATTTACCTTGCGAGAAGTTGATACTGGTATGTTTTGTTTTCAATTGATACTATGTATATGCGAAGCTTGCATCAACATGAGCATTGAAGCAGACATCGGCAGCACGATGGTAGAGGGCGAAATAATATGTCATAGCAAGTGTAAATGTTGCAAGATAATGTACGACATTTATGCGCGTATACGACTATTACTGTTCAAGAACCACTGACACTATGTCGCCGTACAGTACGACCGCTATATATGCTGGTCTAACCTGCCAGTCGACACCAGTGAGCTAAAGATGATTGTGCCATTTCGTCCAGAGACAGCCTACAGCAGTGTAAGTCCTGGTAACAACTGTATAACCTATGTCTGTGATAGCAAGACCGCTGACGAGCCAAAAACGTACAGCGAACAGTGCGATTGTATAGCGCATTGGCTGCTTGCCCACAACCCAACGTCGTACGAGCGATGTCAGCATATATTCGAATGTAATATTCTGGGAAGGTGAATCATTAACTATATGCGAACAGACACTCCCCTGCCATGTGGTCAGGACGAAGTTATAACTCACGCTTTATTGCAAGATGCGATAAGAGTTTATCTTCCTCAAGAGCCTTTGGTGCTGTCTGAACCAACCGACTCTGCTGCTGCTGTCGACGTTGCTGTGATTGACATTGATAAGGTGGATGACAAGCTTCCTCCTGTCAAACGTAAGAGGCCTGCCGCTACCAAGTTCGTGGCGACGCCTCATCGCAGAACATCATTTAAGAAAAAGACATTGCTGGTCACAACCTGTCTGAATTGTGCCAATTCATTGCTTCAGGACATGTGTAAATTAACAGTTGCTGACAGAAATACATTACTGCTGCAACTATTCACTACTCTGCTTGCAAAAATATAGTGAAAATATTTTTAAAAATGTTTTAATTGATTATGTTTATAGTTAATTGCTATCTTGAAGTAATGCATATGTGAGAGATTATATTCTCTATCACTTGTTAATACCTATCTTTATGTACTGTTAGTGTGACAGTATGATGCAAAAACAAATTATAACATATACTGTAATATATATGTATGTCATGAAATTCACAGCGTTCTTATTTATGTTGGAAAACAATCCCACACACAGCCCAAACTAAACATGCTAGTATATTAAAATCACACCAATAAACAGTACACTACTGCAATGATATATCTTTGTAAAGACATAACATGATGGAGTACGCTACAAGTCACCCTTAGTTGATAGTGTGTACGTAGTGTTAAACAGTAAACTGCTACTTCTAAAAATACTAACAATTGTACCAGTAAAGACAGCCCTCTGTGTGTGCCAGTGCACATTCCCAGGATATGGTTCCCTGGGTTCGCTAGTGTACCAGTAAAGCCATTAGCCATGGAGGGTATAATTATAGACTGGCAACGAGGAGGAGCTGTCTCTCCTACGGTTGTTATGTTCGCATTAGATGACGCTTGTTATTGCCATCCTAAAACGACCACTCCTACACAGGTAAACGTATATGGACCCGCTCTACATGTCTTTCTACATGCCCAGGGTCCTCACAGTTTCAGCTATAATACCTGCGGTGCCATGGGTGTGTATTCTCTGTACACCTCCGGGTCATTATCATGCTGATAGCTGATACTCTATACAACTTATCTCCTCTTTAGAGGTAATGGTGTTTCATCTGTTGGTGAGTATTATAGGGGTTTGTATGCGAAGATATTCAGTATTAAAGAAACGTAGCATAGTTCGTCCTCGGCTATAACTTTTAACATAATGGTATGCATGTTCACACACACTGCTTCCCAGCGTTCGTACATTGTTTATTTCACATGTTAGTATATTTCTGTGTGTGTTGGCATTAGGTCTGCGTAAATGTATTTATAACTTGTAGCATTTTTAACGTGTTAATCTGTGGCGTATAGCTGCCTATACATTTATTTGCTCTCACATCATGAAGCCTCTAGCTGGTCCTTACAGATAGTCCATTTCATATTGACATGCAGATACTCTCCACTGTAACCATACAAATCATATCTCTCCTTGGGAATGTGTTTCATTCTATTTAAATATAACATCACTCCTGGTTGGAGCCCCAGTAAACACACTTTGCGATTTTGTTTTGTTATGTATTATTATTTACATACATTTTTGCGAACTATCCTAGAACCTTTTGTTTTTCATAGGATACCTCCTGGTCTGGGCTGCCTGCCACATAACTGAATTGACATAGTAGTTTACATATTTGTATACATATTAGCATATATTTGTACATATTTATACATAAACTACTGCAATAGAATCACCATCTAGTTCACCATCGTCGCCTAGTTCACATGTGTTGGTTACATCCTCAGCTGCATTGCTTAACCCCACTACCATTTCCGTTATATGCAGACGCGCACTACAGGGTGGTTTTTGCGACCGGGTGTTTACGGACCACCGGAAAGGATAGTGTCACAAGCGCAATTGCTCTCTAAATCCATTCCGGCAGCCTGCCTCACATCTTTGCAATAGGTGCGGTTGTCCCTGCAAATGCACAGACAAGCTTGCCGAACATATTGTAACATGTACAGGACTGATCAGACATGACGCTTCGTTCAAATGTATGTTCTGTAATGAGGGCTTCAGCCACACTCGTGATGCTCGGCGCCATGAATGTATTTGTTGGGCGAACCCTGCTGCTCCATCACAGGTATGTGGGAACTGTGGCAGGCAGTTTACCAGGGCCGATAGGCTTCATGCGCATATCGCAAAGTGTACTGGTGCTGCCATATCAACCTCCTGGCCGGCGAAGTGAGCACGAGTGACAAGCTCGCAGCCACCCCATCATGTTCCTGCTCTTGAGAGCAACAAGTATTGGTTTGTAAAGGTTGAAAGCGCATTTAGAGGTGTAATGAAAACTTATGTTGCCGAGAATGCCTCGAGGGTAGCCCTAGACATTTGCGACTACCTCCAGGCGATGAAACCTATTATAATTGGCCAACTAGAGCAGGAAATCGAGACACAGGGAGCGGTAAAGTTTAATATATTTCTAGAGTGAGAATATGATTAACCAGAACCGCACAAGGACAAGGAGGATTGTCGTGCATTTTAGACGAAAAAGGTGCCTCTTTTTAACGTGGCCGATAAAGAGGCGGTTGTGTCGGCCCCTATTGCCAAGATCTGCGTGAAGTAGAATTACTATATGAGGAAGGGTAGCAGCTGGACACTCACTGCTGTGCAACGAGTCCAGTTATGCATCAGCAAGCTTGACCCTCTTAGAAACTCCTCGTATATTCCGTTGCCTGCAGGTTTTGTGGAGAAAAGGCTGTTATCAACCCTCACAATGCCGACCAACAGTGTTTTAAATGGGCTATACTAGCAGGTTTTGTAGAGGGGTGGAATCCACAATGCGCCAACAAGTGTTACACGAGGCTGGAGACGCGCTTCGATTTTTCGACCGTAGATTGCCCCACCCCTCTATGTCAAATACCGGCTTTTGAGAAAGCTAATCTGGGGGTCAGTGTCAACATATACGCACTTGATGATGAGAATACCAATAAAAGTGTCAAAACCGGTGACAGATGTAGAACTGGCCAGCACTTTGATTTGAAGCTGCTCACCACATCGGAGGAACAGAACTCGCATTATTGTTATGTTTCTAATTTCTCGTGACTAATACACTCCCAGGTGACAGCACACACTGATTATGTTGATATCTGTAAACATTGTTTCAAGACATATGATAATCGAGCACATGTGACAGGGCTGAGGGGTGCCGAAACTCTGACTGAGCACAGGAGGTATTGCACTGACCATACTACTGTTCGTGCAGACATGCCACAACCGAACAGGAACGGCAGGCCGCCTGTACTCAAATTCAAAAATTAGCAGAACGTTGATAATGTACCTATTAAATTATATGCAGACTTCGAGGCCATGCTGGTGGCTGTGCAAACGAGTCAGCTGAACTCGGACGCATCCTACACATATAGGTACCAAAAATACCAGCCCTATTCATATGGCATGTATGTTAAGGTTGATAATTCGATTATTCCTGCCTATAAGAAGACCAGTAAGGGCGTCATGTAATAACTGCAACCAGCATTGTCGCCGCCCCCAGAGACTGCCAATACTCTTCCATAACTTAATGTATGATGCCAATTTCATAATTAAGAAGCTTAGCTATGATTCCCAGGACATATTTATTATACTGCATAGTGAGGAGAAACTCATCACCTTCAGTAGGAGTTTGGGCGACAAGTTCACTATACAGTTCATCGATACATATATGTTCATGTCTGCCAGCCTGGCCACGCTCGCTGAGAATCTGCCTGCATCCGGTGAATTCCACACAACATCTCGCTTCTTCACGGTAGAGCGCGAGCTAGAGCTGGTAACCTGGACAGACGTCTTCCCCTACGATTATGTTAGCTCGTGGGAGTAGCTCGCCCAGCCGTGGTTACCTGCTATAGAGTAATTCTATAATAGGCTTATAGGGGGAAACGTCAGTGCCGAGGACTACCAGCACACACAAACAATCTGGGATTGGTTCGGCTGCCGTACCCTCCAGGACTTTTTAGAGCTCTACTTGAAGAAGAATGTGCTGATTCTGTGCGACGTCTTCGATAATTTCCGGGGGCTCTGTCTACGCACATACAGTCTCGACTGTGTGCTCTATGTTAGTGCTCCCGGGTTCTCGTTTGACACAATGTTGCGCAAGGTGCAGGTGGAATTAGACTTGCTTAGCGACTGTGATAGGCACCTGTTTATTGAGGATGGTATACAGTTAGGGGGGCTCAATGTGTTAAGTGGTACGTGGTTGCCAACAATAGGCATATACCAGACACGTACAATGCCAAAAATCCATCGAACTACCTGCAGTATGTAGATACCAATAACTTGTACGGGTGGAAATGCCCCTGCTGCTCCCATATGGTGGTTTCGAATGGACCAGCACGAATATCGATGTGATGAGCATGTAGGAGGGCAGATATGTCGGCTGCATACTGGAGGTAGATGTAGAGTACCCTTACGCTCTTCACGAAGAGCATATGGATCCTCCATTCTTGACAGTGAACGAGTGTCCCCCGGCATCGAAACAAAACTCATTACTCTGGAGAGCAAACTTCCTTATATCGTACATTATGTTACTTTGAAGCAAGCATTGTGTCATGGGTTACGGCTGAAGGCTGTTCACCGAGTCCTTCAATTCCTACAGAAGCCGTGGCTGAAGCATTATATAGATTTGAATACAAAAAAACGTCAGGGGCCACAAACGCTTTCGAGAAGGAATTTTACAAGTTAATGAATAACGCAACTTACTGCAAAATTATGGAGAATAAGCGCAAATGAAAGCGTATGGAATTCGTGAGTAGAGAAGTTCGGGCGAAGAAGCTTATCGCAAAGCCTGCATTTAAATGCAGGACTATTTAAGATGAGACATTGCCCCTGGTCAAATTATGCCAAGAGAGCATTGTGTTTTACAAGCCCATATACGCTGGGTTTGTCGTATTCGACCTGTCAAAAACACTCATGTATAGATTTTACTGCGATGTAATGCGAGCGCGGTATGGGGGCAGTGTGAACTTCCGTTACATGGATACTGATAGCTTTGTAATTGAAATTGTCTGCCCTAACTTTTACAGTGAACTTGCAATAAACCCGACGCTCATGTCGGAGTTCGACACCAGCGGCTACCCGAACACTCATCGTTGTTGCTCGCCTACCAATTCTAAGGTGATTGGAAAGTTCAAGGATGAGTGTGCGGACAACGAGATGATTGAGTTTGTCGAGTTGAGGGCGAAACTGTATGCATACCGCTGCCTGAATACGGTAGGGAAACGATTATTGAAGATTATTGGAAAATTTACGTATGACATCTTTGTGTATTATTTCTAAGGTATTGCTACTTCCAATTCATTATACTTGTAAAGAATTCGTTTATTTGTTCTCATACATTATAATTACTTGTAAAGAAAACAAGTGTCCAATTCATGCTTCAATATACATTATGTACGCCTGAGAAAATATAGATCTCATGGTGTAATATACTGCTAATGTATTTATTAATTTCATATTAATATTTATTAAACCTGAGATACTGTACAAGTTATACACATGCACCAACCAACACATATTATACAAGTGTGTGTCAATATCGATTACATTAACCTAAGACAAATAGTAAGGGATATTAAATATTCAATTTTTTTAAATACTTATTTTAGTGTGGTAAAAACTTTTAAAGGAAACAAGTTATACACCAGCGCATATATTACACAAGTAAAGAATTAATTTGTTTCCATGTCTAAAACAAACTTGGCCACTATGTTATGGTTGTGACGTAATATTTTCCCTTCGGGGCGATTTAATGGCTAGAGTGGCTCAACGAAAGGTGGGGCTCGATGAAGGGACGGACTTGTCGGAGGGAGGGGGTCGACGGAGGGAGGGGGTGTTGGCACCATCCAATTTTGCCGCCATGGCCCTGGGGTCACAAAAAAAAAATTCAAAAAAGAATAAATGTAAGACAAAAAATTCACAAATATTTTGGAAAATTTTGGAAACAAAATGGCGGTTGCCATAACTTTCAAAACAAAATTGTGGTGCACTTACTTACAATATGGCTGCCATGGTGGTGGAATGTAAACGCACAAACTTTGCCTTTTCCTTTGTAAGGTTTATCGTGTCCCTGTGTCGCTGTCATTGAGCTGTGTTTGAAACAACCAATTCTAACTACTTGCAGCCCAGTGTTTTCGTCTTTCGACTCCAAACTGTGACACTTAAATCGATCTTCCTACTATTTTATTTGGCAAGAATCATGTGTCAGATTCTATGCAGTTCCATGTCCTACATTTTCGTTAATTCAATTTATTTCCGCATACTGTGGACTCGAAAGGCGCCTTTTGGCTAAGCTTCGAAATAATATTCCAAATGCAAATTATGTTTTAAGTGTACCATTTAATAGTAATGTATATTATTTACGGTAGATAAACACAATTGGAACACGTTTAGCTTTTTCTGAAATACAAACTTAAAATGAAAACTTGCCGCCGGGTATTTCGTGCACTCGACAGGAAGGAACTTAACGTTTTGCACTCTGTACACATACATGCATTCAAGGCAAGTTATAATTGTGTCACTTTCATCCTAAATTATAGGAATCCCATTTGTGTTGGTCCCTGCTTTCACACTTTCACCGTCCTATTGGTTGAAACGCTTGTTCCACTGAATACAGTTAATTTCTTGCTGGCCGTCAGACAAAGGATTATTGAATTTATTGTCACCTAATTACATATAATCATTCATATGTAACAGGTAATACAATCTGGACTGTTTACGTTAGTTGCCATACAAAGAAAATTATTGATCCCGAAAATTAGTGCTGATATGTTATAAATTTAATTTAAGAACCTGACAAGTAATTACGAAACAGCAAAACATACATGCATGCAAATTTTTTTTTACAGTTGTATAGAAATTTTTTATTTTAGTGCAGCCCGAGTTACGCTAGGCGAAAGTTTTCTAAGCGTTAGATTTATTAAAATATTAGTGATATTAATATTGATATATCCTAAGAGACAGACTGTTTCCTCGCGGCTGAGGAAATTTTGTCACCTAAAAACGTACTTTATATCAAAATTTTATGAAAGTTTCATTACCATAAAAACACTGTCTAAAAATATTATTTTAATTTCTCGTTCCATGTAGCATATACAAACCCACTCTTTGTAGGTCGTTTTCTCTACGCGCTGGAAGTTATAAAATACAATCTCAACTTTAATATGGTCCAGTATGATACGAAACGCGTTTCAATTATAGGCTAGAAGATATGCCGGCCTGAGAATTGGTGGGAGAGTGATTTCATAAGCTAGGCAGGAAATAATGTGGTCTTAACATTGCCAGATGCATGGGCAGGATAAGGAACACTGTAGCAGGAAAGTATTGCAACCCCCTCCGCAAACCCCAGGTTTACCCGAGTTTATTACTCCAAACACGCCCATAAAGATCTGGAGCTGAGGGAGCCTAAGCGCCAAATTCCGGAAACCTTTCATGAACTTCCCCCCTACCCTCCACCCTCTACACTTCCCCTAACTCCCCAACCGCCATCGGTTCCACCCTTTCCGGGTTTGCAAAAAAAAAAGAGCTTGACTGGTTAGGGGGATAGTACGTTACAGATACGCCTCCGTACGCTATCATTCCCTTTCCTGATTGGCTGCTTCTCCACCATAAAATACCGCACTCACGTACGTGCACCCCTTTCCAGAAATCTACCACCACCCCTTCCTTCCACCTTGTCCCGCAAACCCTGCCTGGACCAGAAACGGATACAATTTTCCTGATCCGATTACACGATTATTCGATAGTAAAAAAACCTCAGCGCTTTTTCATTTTTAGACCCAATATTTACATTTTATGATTCCCTTAGATGATTTCTTTATCTGCGTTGGGCTAAAATCTGCACTATACCCGTGATCAACTTCCGCTGTGCATTATGGCTTTGCGGAAGAACGGGTTATTTTATTTCCAATGAAAAAAAGAGAGGTTTCGAACGAAATATTTTTGAAGCACGTCCACTGATTTGGGACATCGTTACAACTGAATGGTATTCAGTATCGTCAGAGAAGGATTTAATTTTCCTGCGTTAATTCCCAAGATGTAATTAAACGGAAGACATTGTTACCAGCGTGAATTGACTTATATTTTGTACGGCGTTCATTTCCGTTCCTAGTCAGATAGCAGCGTTATATGGTCACTCGTCTGATACAAGGTAATTTCCGAAGTCACTAAGGCGTTCAGATGTATGATGGTAACTGTTCTCTCCCGTGCTGAAACAGTAAAATTCCTACAGATCAGCGAAGATTGAAAATATGTTATCATACAAATTATTTTGCATCTAAATTAATTAATTTTCCGAAATACAGTTCATTATTCTGCACTAGGCACTGATCCCTATCGCGCTTCACCAATTCATCAGTCTTCCCGGCGCGCGAAGTCACTCCCGGATTTACGCACGAGGGAATCGTGCCGAATAATGCCACTGGTCGGCGAGTTTTCTCGGGGATCTTCTGTTTTCCCTGCCCTTGATTTACGGGTATTTCATACTCACGTCGTTTCAAGCTCATTGGATCTCAAGACCCCGTTTTTAAGAGCCGCCTAAATCTCGCCACTCCGCTTCACTCCACTTCACTAGTCTGTAGCAAATTTATAAAGGAGTCTTTGAAGATCACTATTTAATTTTTTATGATCACATATTCAACTGTTGAGCGTGTGCGTACGTATTTTGTAATACACGCATTGAAAATGGCGCGTCTATACTCTATTAAAGGTTACTTCATACTTTTTGAAACTAATCTTTGAGAGATCACACCAGATTAAACATGGTCTGGCTGTGTTTTAAACAAATTATATTGAACACAATTATAGTAATGTCATAAAAATTAATACTTTCTAATTTTGATTAAATGAAATTTTATATTTTTATATTTTAACCAAATTATAATGGTCGTTTCGTAACCAATATGAAATATAACTGGTGAGAACAGTGATGCGTCGGTAACGACTTGTAAGAAAGATTTTTCCAGGAAAATTTTATTACATTGAATTCTGCTAACCTGCTTGTAAAAGTTAACCTCTCTTATTTAAATATTTGCATTTTCATGAAGCAATGGTAAAAAGAAATTTAATTTTAGGCATTAAAAATATGTACTTTTTTACTGCCTGATCTGCAAAAATACGATGCGCAGGCCCTGGTCACTTCTCGTGAATATTTTTTTTCAGGACGGGAAATAACTTAAGCGGAGCATGTCATTGTCTTATTTTTCTAAAAATGCTTGTTTATCCGCATCTGTTAAGTAGCTAAGCGTTCGCGACAGGGTCGATTTTATTAGATTTTACACTAACAAGCTAAATAACGATGTCTGAATTCGTGATCCATAATTAAAACATGATTTCAATGTTAAAATACTTATTAAATTTGTATTCAGCTGCCTTGGGGAGGGGGGCTTTACGACCTTGAAGTTGGCAAAATTGACGACATAATAATTGCTTTATGGTCAAGCCTTGGTTTCTGTGTTTCTTTTCTTCCATCCATCGAAAAAAAAAAACTTAAAATTTATAAAATAAATTTCGTACACAAACTTTCAACCTGCCTAGGTAAGTCAGTGACAAAGTTGTGATAAATGTGTTTTTTTATTTCCGGTGTAAATGAATTTCAACGCGCGCTGTTTTTGTTGGCCAATTAAGTTAAGTTCTAATGAAATGGCCGTTCCGGAATCCTTACGTTTGTTATGTGTGCGAAGGCGAGTTTGGGACAAAGGAAGTGTTTTCCTAACCGTGAACGACGTTAATGCCTGGTAATTTTTAAAACACTACGTCTGTTTTATACATTACAAATTTTGTAGTAAAAATAGTTACGCGGCAAATGTCTTTATATAAGGACGCAAAAAGTTGCAGAATTGGTCTCCAGGATGTCCATTTGTGTTCAACCCGCGTTAATTTCAACGCACGAAGTAAAGTAGCGATATATTGTTCAACTCTCAAAAGGTTTGTTGCGGGAGCACCAGTTCGAATCACTTTTGAAATCTAACTAGATGAAAACATCACAGCTCCAGTAATATACTAGTTGTGATAAAAAATTATCGCGACTGGTGCGATATTATCGGAGCGAATACGCACAGAACGAAACCAATTGGCCCACGTTGACCTTGGATGCTGCCGCACACGTTCGCTTGTTGATAGTAGTGCTTTAAACGAACGTGTGTAGTGAGTGGCCGTCGCATTCACCGTGGTAGTAAAAGTTGAACAGAAAAACGACATCAAATTTTGCCAATTTTTATTTTTTTTTATTTTAGCCCGTTCTTATTGAAGAGCTGGGTATGAGAAGTGTGTCTGACAAGTTTGTGCCAAAACTACTTTCGGTTGGCCAAGGACAAAACTGATTTTCAACTGCACAATATCTCTTTGATTGAGCCGAGAACGACGAAAACGTTTTGGAAACGGTCGTAACAGGTGACGAATGGTAGGCGTGTAACTATGAACTCGTAATCAAGGCTCGACAGAATGAGCGATGATTAGGGGGGTGGAAGTCTGTCGACTAATTGACCAATGAGAAACATTGGTGAGGGTCCGTCGCCTACTGGACATGGTGCTGAGGGAACCTCCGGAAATGCCATTTTTTAAATTGTATTTCTAATACATTTTTTTAAATAATTACTCTATTTATATTTTATGCATGATTTAATTTTATATTTTCTAAGAATTTTATAATTTTTGCATTCTAGGTCCTACTAGGTCTTGGGGTCAAGGTTAAAGATCAAGTTCAAGGTCACTTTGATTCTATATGTTGATTGGGTGAGTTGATATCATGGGGACTGGTTGGTTCCATTCTTATGTCCCCTCTTACCCAGAATATTTAAAATGATTATTTGTTATACATTTTTTTGTTCATTTTAAAAGCAATTTTTATAAATTTTTTAAATATTTCTAGCAACTTATATAATTTGTTTGAAAAATTTTAAAACAATTTTACTAATTTTTTTATTCAGTCATCCAAGGTCAAGTTGTTTAGTCAAGGTCAATGTATGCCACCTGTATTTAATTATTTAATGTGGCAGTCTGCTTACGTCAGTTTAATTTTTACCTCGGTCTTAATTTTTTTTTCTAATTTAATTTTTTTTTAATTCTTGTATTGTAATGTCAAAAGTCACCAAGCTCAAGTGCAAGGTCACCGTCATAAGACATGGCATACGAGATGGACACTGGCTGACCTGGTGAGGGCAGGTCTTGTCGGGAGCTTATTCGTTTCACCTGTCATCGAACACCTGAGCTCCTACATGTATATCTTTAAATAATTTCCTAAAATAAGTTTTAAATTTTTTGGATATTTTTTTAAATTTCTTATTTATTTTTAACAGTATTTAGGATTGTTTTTGGAAATATTAAACTTCTTTAGTTTCAAGGTTATGAAAAGTCATTTTCACAGGTTCAGGGTCAAGGTCAAGATCATGGGTTAAAACGAGCCTTCCATTTTCTTCCAATGGCTTGTTTTGAAAAAAAAAAAAATGGCGTGTTCCTTGTAAATGAGGGACTTGGTGTTTTTTGAGGGAAAAACAAGAAGTTTTAAAGAAAAAAGAGAAATTTTGAGGGAAAAAGGGAATTTGTTAGCAAAAATGGCTGATTTCAAGGGAAAAGGCAAGTTTTTAGCCAAAATGATCGATTTCAAGGGAACATGCAAATTTTTACCAAAAATGATCGATTTCAAGGAAAAAGGAAAATTTCGAGACGAAAGCGTGTTTTAAGGGAAACTCAACATGGCGTCGGCCGGCTCCTAGCTCCTACGCCAGACGCCTTTGTCCCAGACTTATCATAATAATACCACTACCCAGCACAGAACCTGAAATGTCACTCGTTTATAAAAAATATGTGTAATGATTTCCATCAAAACTTTATTAAAATTAACTAAGCAACAATTTTTTACAGGTATATACTTAATAATTGTAAGCAACCAAGTTGGCATTTTACTAGGTTATGAACGTTTTTGTATGAAAGGTTAATAAATAGGTATGTTTGTTGCATGAATGTTTTGGTACCAATTAATTAGGTCATCTTGTCTACACTGGATATTGATTTGAGTTGGGTGTTACATCCAATTTTTAGCTGTTTAATTTTATTTCAGTACCCGGTTTTTGTGTCACTTTATTTTATTTCACTTCCCAATTATCGTGTGTGTAATTTTATTTCATTTCTTGATTCTTGTGTAAAGTAACTTTATTTTGCTTCCGAATTTTTGTACAATGGAAATTTATTTCACATCCCTTTCTTGTGTAACATAATCGTACTTCACGTTGTAATTTTTGTTCAATGTAATTTTACTAAATTGTCTTGTTCTCTAAGAACCTATCGCTCCTACATTTGTATTTCCTTAGCATAACTTCTGTAAACATTAACTTTTTTCACAGATAACTGGTAACAATGTTAGATATCACTTACCACGAATGACATCAGTTTGGTGTAACAAAATGTCGTCCTGATCGATTTAAGTTACATGTGTGATTGTTAAACCATTCCTGTGTCTACTATTTTTTTTATAATCTTGTACTATGTAACCTATTCATCTGTGGGCAAACAGTTAGTTTACATTTCAGTTAATTTTTTTTTTTTCACAAGCATGTTGTTTCTGTTGATGAATTGCATATTAATGGTATAAAAATACATGTATCCTAAGCCTATTGCAATTAAAACCCCTGAGTTCTTTTGTTTTAAGTGATAACAATTTTCTCGTTAACATAAATGTGCAGTACTTGTTTAACCACTAACACAATACAGGATTTTGTACAATACCTGCAAAGGAATATTTAAAATCATTGTGCTGTAATGTTTTTCATTATTGTAGTGTTTGCTGTAGCCATTAAAACCAGTCTTGTTAGTGTTAAGAAATTTTTGAAATGTTTCCAGTGTATATAAAAGGAACTGGTACAATTATAAGGCATTTATTTGGTAATAAAAATAATTTTTATCAATATCTATTGTATTTATTTGTGCAACATCCCATAAATNTATAAGGCATTTATTTGGTAATAAAAATAATTTTTATCAATATCTATTGTATTTATTTGTGCAACATCCCATAAATTTAAGAATTTGAGATCATTATCTTGAAAACACAAACATTTATAGGAAAGTAATTCAACAGTTGAATGTAATAGTACAAGAGTATGTTAAAGTATTTTATTAGTTGGTATGAATGCCTTTTTTCAACGTAACAAGTTGAAATATTTCTACACTACTACATACCTTTTACTCATACTATTGTGATGAACTGCATATGGCACTGGCCGATTCTATAAAATATGGGTGGTACTGAAATCACATTGGCAAAGATTTTAATTACCAAAGTGAATTTGTTAACTTAAATTGATGGTGTAAGTACACCTAAATTGGTTTGTCATGAGAGTTGTATGTAATATCAAGTTTATTTGCCTGCAGTCTGCTTTGTTGTCTAAGTATAACATTTAGGAAGGACATAATTCTATTATAAATTAAGTTATATTATAACATGGTGTATATAATGGTAGTTTTATATGTATACCTTTCTATTAAATTATAATAGGCTGCAAATTATTGTTTGAGACATTTTTTGGGTGCTAATTATTCACAAGTTCATGGTCAATGAAAGTAAACCACTTACTGTTCTTAATAAAATGTTACAAGGAGTAAAAATGTTAACTATAAATTATTATTAGTAAAAGAGACCTAGTTCCCAATACAATTGTTGTAATAACAATATTTTCAAAACCTATTACAAAATCAGTTCTTGCACATACTGAACCACTTTTTAAGTAATATGGAGCCATTACATATATAGGTAAAGTATTCATGGCATATTTTTTCAAGTTTTAATACCATCAGTGACACGGTTATTATATTGTGGTATAATGATTTTTCTGATATATGCGTTAGTGCTGTGAATTTAATACATACTAGATATAAAAAAAAAATTTTGTAATGAACATCTGGTTAAAGTTTAATGTATAAATAGTTGCAAAGTAAACGGAAATGTTTCCAGGTATTAAATATCTTCCCTCTAAGTTTTGTAGAGCTACCATAAATAAATACAGAAAATTGTATGTTTAAATGACAGACACTTGATTTGAGGTAGCGCATATATTCGTAAAATAGTTTCAATGTCAGGTTGAATTACAGATGTCACAAAGTGTTATATTGAACTCTCTATTTAATAGTTGCCGTATTACTTACAATGGCTTTTCTTAAAAATATGCAAGAAAAAAATCCGTAAAATAACATGAGTGAGGGTTCACATTACGGAAATTTTTGTTTAAATACATTATGGAAACATCCATAAAGTAACTGATATGCCTTGTTCAAATAACGGAACGGTATTTTAAAGTATAAATTGGGAACATCTGTCAAGTAATCTACATGTATTTTCAAAAAACGGAAATTTACTTTTTAATATTTAATGGAAGCATCAGTAAAGTGCATCATGTGTCTTTTCAATTAATGGAAATTTAGATTCAGTTACATAACGGAAATGCTTGTAAAATGGAAATATTTTAATGATATTACGGAAATATACGTTACACTGACTCCGTTAAGTAAAACCATGTATAAGGAAACTTCCGTTAATGCAAGTAATTGCATCCGTAAATTACGGAGAGTTCTGGAGAATTTTTCATCAGCACTTTTCCGTAAAACGTAAAATTACTGGAAAATTTTTAATAGTATAGCAATGCGAAACTTCTCCAGAGAGAAAGAGAGAGAGAGAGAGAGAGAGAGAGAGAGGGAGATACAAACCCCGTTTCGCCTATTCAAGTTTCTTCCTCGAACGAAGAAACACCACCATGTCAGTAGAGTCGACGCACGTAATTTGCGATGATATTTTTAACTGTAACCAAAAAATTTGTTTCCTTCAGTGCTACTTAAAACGTTTAATTTACAAATAACTTACCAAAAACTAGGTAAAATAATATTTTAACTGTAAACTATTTCTTACTAGCCGCCGTCAACACATAGTTTTTCTCACAGTTTTTAATTCTTATTTAATACGAATTAAGTATTACAATTACTAGTATTATATACTAGGATAAAGTTTCATCTATTCAAGAATACAACAATCTAAAGTAATTCACAGTGTAATATATTTGTGTTATACAGGTTATTTAAAACACAGGTTGGCATGGTACTCCTAGGGTAATTTTTCAAACGTTCGTTCCTCGAAAACTATCCGCAGGAACTGTGAATGGCCTACACAAGTTCCTTTTCTCTCTGATACGAGCTCCTTCATCACCAGCCACGAGGCCAATAAGACCCCGTCCAGTATGAGCAGTCAGCAGCTGTGCAGTCTGCAGGCGGCATCTGAAATTCGATAAAGTATTTTTCGCAATGAGCAGTCAACAAAAATATTAGTGTTAATAAAAAATTCACCTAAAAATTTTTTTTATTTTGGTTTACTAAAAATTAATATTTTTTACAAGAAAATTATTTTTATGTACTTTAATATTTATTTACTTACTCGAGGGTTTCACTGCAAAATAATGTTTTTAGATTATTTAGCTTGGGCCGTATAGTTATTGTCATTAAGTTTTTTTAATATGAATGTGGTTATCGTAAAATTAAATAATATTGGCCATTTAAATAGTTCCTACTAATTTAATCTCTATCAATTTGCAAAAGCGTATAAAATGCAAGAAAAATGGTTTGGTATATATTTTAAAGGCTATATTTTTGCTGTATGTTTATACATTTATTCGTTCTTTCTGTAAGAAAATGTCGATAAGTGACGTTTGCTAGTATGACGAGTTCTGATCGGCTAGAAGTAACATGCAGTCAGGCAGTCGATAGTTGAAGATCAAGTTCACCGATCTGCGACTGTTCGACTGCGGGCAGCCAACTGCACGACTGCTCGTTATGGAAAGTCATTCGGATATACATGCATTAATATCTGACTGCCGACTGCTGGTTCTAGAAGGGGAGATACCTTGGTGACCTCCTACCCGGACGTCCTTACGAGGCTTATTTCTCGATAAGAGAGTGACAGGCCCGTTTTTGACGCCTGCGTTCTGTATCGTGGCCCCGTGTTCCTCCCTTGCCTTACAGGGATTAAATTACTCCGCCCGTCCCGGCCGAAGCCAACCCTTCTTATGGATTCTGTAGTATTAAAAGGGTAGTTCAGTAGAACAAGAGAAAATTTGTTTAGAATTTATGACAGTTTCCAATTTGCAAGATTTGAAATCAAGACTTGTCTGTGCATTTCGCGGATTCATTTGGCAGCAGCCTAAACGTCTCGATACTTTATATTTTTCGACCATAAATGTTTATTCATTGGCAGCTATCATTCTGCAAGCTTTTATTTTTAAATCATTTTGGTTACACGTGACATTATTTATTCCTGTTTTTTTACAATCTACAGAGTTGTTAAGGGTGTGTCAAAGCGATTTACGGTCCAATCATACCTGTCGCTCACAAGAATTTGCAAAATTCTCTTTTATCTATAGTTGCAGGTTCTTTAGGCATTCTTAAAAGCCTTGCTTAAGATTTACATTACCACCTCCTTTGCATCCTTGCAAATTTGCAAAATAAACGTCACCATGAACCAGATGACTAGTAATATTACTGAGAAATTTTCTTATAAATGTGTTAATAAAATACTAATATGCAATAAGTCAATAAATATATATTCTGTGTATACAGGTTTAAAAACAAAACTTAATGCGACATTTAGTTAGAACTCTAACTACTGAAAACTTGACTAGATATTTCCAGTCAGTGCATGTTAAAATACGCATGGCTAGGGGAAAGAATACTATTTAATCTTGATTAAAAGTAGGCCTACTCAATTATTTGCGAACCAGCTATAGTAAGTTTCATTCTTCTCATATAAGTATTTTCTGTTTAAGTGTACATTCAAATATTTACAGGTTTATTATTTTTGTTCTCTCACACATCAACCAAACCAACAGTCTTTCACATTGAAAAGCAATGCAGGGGCGATGACAGTAAGTAATTTAAATTTCAGAACTATTAGGTATATGCTTTTTGATTGCGATTTTTCATCAATGTTTGTAAATTAAAATTATAAAACTACATCCCAAAATTAAGAAAACAATTTTATTTATTTGTGTGGCCAGGTTTATACTGGTTAGGAGATTACTGGAAATTCAAATATGATTTTTTAATATCTTCAGTGCCAAGGATAGAGTTTTCTGCGGAACATTGTCACTCAACATTTATTATAACACTAGAGATTCAAGTCTTCTCGCAGGGCATGGTATGTGGAATGTGGACATGCATTAGCAAGTTATAAGTGATTCGAAAACGCCATGTATAAAATTAATTTGTTTCTTTCCTAATTTTGCACAATATGCGAGCTTTTCATCATTAGTATACATTATTTCTAACAGTAATAACATTTCTCCTAAACAGCAGTAATCTACTCAAGTGAGAGAGGTCAAATTTTTATTAGCGAAAGTTACTCCAATTCAGTCAAAATCATTTCCAGTAAGTTAGTGTAACCTTTTTTGTTATGGTGATAATCGTGAATAGCTAACTGATTTATTCGATAATAAATTTGTGTAGCCCTCAGGTTAGTCTAATGCCCAGGACACTTCAACAGTTGTCAATGAATTTTCTGTTTGGAGTTCTAAAACAATTGAAAAGTCATGATCATTTTTAAATCGTTGAAATAAAACTTTAATGTTTAATCTCGTATGTAATGACTTCTATGCGTTCCATTCTCAATCTGCACAGCAAGGAAATAAATCAGCGACCTTCCATAATTCGAAAATCGCGTATCGAGAAATTTATAATTCATTAGTAAAACCAGTATTTGAAGGTAATTCATGCAGAATGAAATTGCAAGTTTGCAATTCTAACTTCTGAAATATATTTTTTTATTTCTCTTCAACAACTAATTTTGTGTTGAACATGAAATTCCTGAAACTGGCTATGTTTTCTATCAACGTTCGAATGATCTATGCGTTCGTCTTCACTGTCGCAAACAAATCAAATACTGTCGCGGCTCCCTGGAATTGTGCAGGCGTCAGCATGGCCCCTTCGACGTCATTGAAATAACCTATCATCCTGTCCAATTCTCTAACCACTCTTCGTGTCCTTGTTTGTCCCTTCGCTACGGCGCTGCTCTTGTGCTGCTGATATGTTTGTTCTGCTCGTAACGTGAACATACAGTAAAGGGACTGTGACTTCATAAATGTAACTTTCCTTTCGGAAATCACTGGTTTAATGATATTTCGACAGTTTGCAACGATTATCATTTTTATGAAAGAGTTGGATTGTTTCGATCAGTGCCGGTGATAGTAAAACGAAGTGAATAATGTGAAATGCAACGCCAGAAGTAACGGGATGGTTCAGTAGGGAGTCGAGTATTCTGGCCACCACTTTACAGCGGCCCTTGTTATGAAAGAGATAGAGCAGAAAAAACCAGATTTACACGTTGAAGAACTTTTCCTGGCTGGAAAAGAGTAATCATTACCTACGAGAACATATGTACACGACTATGATATTTTAAAATTTTTATTGGTATTTTTTTTTGTTGTGATATCGTGAAACAGTTTTGTGTTTTACTCTCCTACACGTAGTGATATTCGCATAGTGCCACAGTGATAGTAAAAGGCACATGATTGCTTTTAAAGTGTTGATTCTCAACGTATATATAAATGGAGAAGGATTTAGCTCTAAAGTTACAGGACAACAAATTTTTATATGCTCTCCTACACGCTCATAAAACCATAACAACTTAAACATTTAAAACCAATAAATCGGTACGCATGCAGAGTGAAATGGCACGTCCCGTGATAACACCCTGAACTTTTGCGTTAGGGAGTTGCCGGGATCGAATCGTCGTCTCGCTGTACTGAATTAACTGCTACTAAGTTTTCCCAAGTCACTACAGGCGAATGCCGAGATGGTTACTTACTTTATACGTCATGAATGGCTCCTTATCCTCTATTGACTATTCGAGCAACTAGTGTTGTCTCTATTGACCCCACTGTCAAAGAGTAGTTAATGAATAAATGGAACTAAAACCGTGAACCGCGTGCTGGTTTGATGGTTAAATCAATCAGGAAGCCTTTATATACGTAATTGTTCATGTATGACACATTTCTCCAACGAATGTTCGAAATTAATTTCTGCACAGTGTTTGCAAAAATTGTAGAGGCATCTATTCATAAATATTATCTACAAAATTTTAGCAATTTTAAGTTCTATGTTATTCCGGCAACTCATAATTATAGGCTGTTTTCGGTGAAATAAGCACTTTAGTAAGCCCTGCTTATTATTTACAGCCACCCTAAAGATCTACTTGTATTCACATTGTGTGTTATTCCATCACATGTAAAATTAACGTTGCAATGGGTCTGAGAATTGTATACATGCGTCGGTCAATGGTAATTGTGAAATTATAAAAAAACTAAACGTTTTACAAATTGGTTAATGCTTACATTTTATATGTTAATAAAAAAAATAAGTGTAATTATTTTAGTATTCACAAATGTTTACTTAAAACATTTAATGCTACGTTAAGACATGTAACTTCTTTCCGTCCTTCGCATCGTTGCCAACTTTACTTGGGTGCATGCCAGTCAGTGTGAACGTTAAAATACACGCAGGTATGGGCAGTGACATTTTTCAATGGTTGATTTCAAATGTGCTCACTTTATCCTGAAAAGCCTTTATAAAAATGATTGAAACGCCACTCACCACAGCTCCAGGCCGCTGATGACTCTGGGAAAACTTTTTTTTTTTTTTTAGTATAAATGAGGATAAATTTTAAATTGATCGTGGCCCCTTTATGCTAATTGTATCCGTCGTGAGCATGACATCCGTTGAGGTATGTTTTCAAATTATATGTATACATTTTAATACAAACAATTTTTGTAAGAACATTAATACGTCTTTCATAGAAAAAAAAGTCCTTATTAATCGTCATTTTCTGAAATATGACATGCCCTAAAGGTAATTATTACTTGCGCAATACCTGATTGAACTTTGCTTTTAATATATCCTCTTATAATAACTTTTAAAAAAGGCGTTCCTCGTGGGAAATAAACACGATGTTTCGTGTCTCTCTCTATATATAGTCATTCCTGCAAGCTATAGTGCTCACGTAAGCAGTCTTGATTGAAAACTTTATTTATGTTATTAAATTATCTTTTAATAAGTCATGCTAGTATAGATTTTGATGCGGGTTTGGTTAATGAATAAAAAACATGGAAATATCTTCAGTATAGTGAAACCAGTTTTCCCTTCGTTTCTCACGGAGCCCTAAATAAATTATATATGTTTATTAACTTCTTTCTATTAATGTGCTGTGAGAGAGCCTGCTATCACGCTACCAATCAAGAAGTAGCTCGTAGGTCCCGTGCCACAGCGGGGGATCGAGCTCATGCCGTGCCGTCTGCTTTCAGGCACGCTAACCATCACACACCTTCATGTCGCTGTGTTGGTGACTCCGCGGAGGAGTACATCCGTCGGCAGTAGCTCTTAGCCTGCTGTCAGTGAGAAAACCTGGTTAGTGAATTCACATGCAAACAGATTATTCGTGCTTATTTCTTCTGGCTTTACCTGTATGAAAGGTGTTATAAAATAGTAACGGGACTGTTTCAATAAACCATGTTGAAAGCAGGTAACGTTAGCTTAGGGTACTGTATTGACAACAAATATTAACGTTATTTTAATAGTTTTACAGTAGTGGATGTAAACTATTCTATAATAGTCTGAAAGCTACTATAAACAGGGTTGTAGGCAGGTTACAATTTACGGTTGTGTAGTCGTAACAAATATATGCCGTTTCGAGAAATCTCATAAACTTGGATGGTACCTATCGTATAATAGTCTGAAAGTTATAATAAACAGTGTTGTAAGCAGGTAACCTGAGATTAGTGCTGTATAGTGGCAACAAATATTTGCCGTTTTCAAATAGTCTCATGACAGTGGATGATATCTATTGTATAAGTCTGAATGGTATGATAAAACATTTTGTAGGCAGGTAATATTAGGTTACGGTTCTGCAGTGGCAAAAAATATATATATGACATTTTTTAAAATAATCTCCTAGGAGTGGATATTATCAATAGTATACCAATAGTCTTAAGAGTATAATAAATAACACTGTTGGCAGATACTGTAAGGTTAGGGTTCTGTAGTGGCAACAAATATTTCCTTATTTTTTAATAATTGCACAGCAGTGGATAGTATGGTATAATATTTTGAATGGTTCAAGTTACAGCGTTGTTACATAACATTAGAACATAGTTCTCTAGTGACAACGAGTATTTCCATTTTTATTTAATAATTGGATAGCAGACTATATGATCATATATTATTTGGAAAGATGTAATTACTGGTTTTGTAGGTAGGTAATTTTAATGTAGGTTTCTGTAGCTACGAGCCATGGCTGTTGTGGTATCGAGTAGTATATTTGGGCAGATAAGTTAAATTTTATTGTCTAATATCAGGCACAGTATCGTGACGTACAATTAAACCCATATGCTTAATTGTACTACTTGGTACTGCCAATATACGTAAATATATTAGTGTGGTACAGTAAATTATAGTGTCCTGTTTTTGCGAAAAAAAAAAGGTCTTCGTATTCTTAGAGTACAATTGAGTAGGTATTTCATAATTGTATTATCACACGTGCAATTCATAGAGCATTGTTGCTTTATGCTGATTTCAGAAGTTCCTTTGACTGGAGTTTGTTAGAACTGCATCTCGCTGCATTTCCTACATATATACTGGCAGCAACACATTAAAAGTATTTATCGGTGTAGCAGGCATATTAAGATAGGTAACAATGGCTGCTTACAACTTTTCTAGAAAAAAGCAGAATAATATGTTTAAATATGATGTAAACAAACACAAAAACATTTATGGCAAGCATAAAAAAATATCTCTAAATATTTACATTGCAATTATCATTAGTCAGTTACAGAACATTCAAGTGCCAATAACGTCATCTAGAAACAATTTTCACGTTGCAGTAATTAAAAAAATGCAAAAAACTGAACAAACTTCCTGTTCCCACCTCTCTCCTTCCCAACTCTTCTCAAGATTTCATGGTATTTATGATGCAGAATCTGGCCAACATGCATATGACAAACATGCAAGACCTACTTACTTAAAGTATTCTGTTATGAGCTGCATATTTCAAAAATTACTGCCCACGATAGTTTACTCTTTTACGCCTTTGTAGTAAATTTCGTATTCGTTAACAATTGGGCTTATAAATTTTAATATGAAAGATTATTAAAGAAATTTATTCTTGCCATTTTTTATTTTATAACTGCTGTTAAAACACCTGTCATGTGTATTAGGCTATACCCTTTTATTCAACTGTAACCCAAACATGTTTGACAGTTTGATGCAAGAAAAGCCACTTAGGTTGAAGTTTACTGCTCCTGACATTATTGTTACATTAAGAAAACACCATTTTATTCAAGACAGCTGCAAAACTGTCTAGAACTTCATAACCAACTCCTGCAAGTGCGCTTCTCGCCAAAGTAAAGGTTGTGTTGATCACTGTCTTTAGTATAGCTTCTTGTTTTCTGCTCTCGCTAAGCTATAACAAGTACTGACACCAAAACATCCTTGTATTCATTAACCATTTACTATATTATTTCATCAGACATTATCAGAAACCTATTTCAAAACACCATTTCATTAAATTTAACAAGTATCATTGTAACATATCATCGGTGAAAATATAAAACCATTTATGTCAATTTTTCCCGTTTTGGTATATTCACAAATCAAATCAAACACAAAAATTCTATATCCGATTTGAAACACAAATGAGCAAAATTGTTAATTATTACCATTGTCTATTCACGGTACAGTGAGCACTTTTATAGCACTCTCATTTGGAATGAAAGACAATAAATTAATTTTATTTTAGCCGTAGACGTTAACTTCCGAGTGTGCTGGAATATACGCACTCTGTGTATTACTTACATGGCCGTATTTATTTTAAAATGTGGTTAAAGGATGTTATGGCTGAAAGGATAAATTATCTAGGGCTATAAAAATGCTCACTTTACTGTGAACACCGTATAATTTGATTTATTTATGGATTGTAAGACGTAATAAAATAATTTATTTGGCGTTTTGTAGTAAAATTTTATAAAGTTACACATTATCTTAAGGGCAAGGAACTGATTTTATTATATTTATAACTGTGTAGTCCTTCAAGTTCAACTCATATACCAGAAGACAAGTTAACATATTATCCTGGAAACTTTCTATTACCTATCGCTGTCTAAGAGTTTATATGTAACCAAACTCGCGCACCAAATTGTATTTATTTTAAAATATCCCCAACAATGTGCACACACAATTAATAATCCAATTATTTTCATAATTACCTATTGACCTATCCAGCACCAACAGATTATAGCATCATACAGTAAAGTGACTACTATAACACTACACACATTTGCAAAATTTTAACTGTCTACATGTGACTCAAGTGTGCGTGGAACAAATTGTACTATATCCCCTAGCACATATATCAAAATATGTAATTTTTATATTGCTAACAGCTGATGAGTATTTATTTTTATTTACTTAGATTACACTAAAGTGAAAAATTTTTTTTTAAGATGGCTTGCAATAAGCCATCACTTTAAAAAATGTGAAAAAAATATTTCAGTTAGGGAAGAAGTATGAGGAAGATACATACATATTTCTCTGCCATGTAAGCCCTGCTTAAATGTTTTTATGTATAACCAACACAGGTAACAGACATAGCTAACAACACTGATACCTTATTCATCACCTAAGTGTGAGCCTGCTCATATTTTGTTATACATGTTTGTCACTTTCGAAAGAATTAATTGATAGACTATATTAACGATTAGCTTATACCAGCAAACAATAACTTACACTTTACTTTCATGGAATTAGACAGTATTATAATGGAAGGATATGTGTCATAAAAGAATAACATAAAAAATATACACAGCTGTTTTAATGAATATTAATTTTAATAAATTAATACGTAATTTACATCAAATTCATAACGGAGGTAAGAATTACTGCAGTTCAACTCTTTGTGGGAAAACTTGGCCTAGATCCACTAAATCAGATCTTCAAAGAATTATGAATCATATGAAATAAAATCACAACCAATCAAGTAACGCAGTAATCAAGAATTCTAATATTACCTGAAATACAAGCAATGACAACACCACATCAGGTAAAGTGGCTAATGAATTTAGCGTGTTTGAAAGTGTAGGAAAAAATGTAGGAAATGTCTGAAATATCTATCAACTACTCTAAATATGATGAAACTGCAAACTGAATATTATTTACAGTACACATGCTATACAATATTAAATTTATATCAGTACGCCTGTAAGTTAATGGAAATCTCTTTTAGAAAATTTTTAAAAATTTAAATTTTGTTGCCATTGATATAACATTATTTGAGTATTGGATGTTAGGGAATTTGCATATGGTCAGTTTAAAGATTTTCTGACATTCTTAATAAATTAATTGTTTCCCTTATATACAGAAGATAATAATGCTGGCTTTGATTTATACAGAATAATTACAAAATTGTTCATTGATATGTAAAATTATTTCAGTGTCTACCATTAATAATCTGACACTACTGCAAAAAATGGGTGGGTGTATTTATGTACGCGCGTTAGAAGTTATACTTCTTTGACGTGACTAAAATAAAATTTTATTACATATGCAAATAATTTATGTAAGTAGGAAAAACGATCAAATAACCGAAGAAAGGCATTAAATACAATTAATAAATGTTTGATTAAAGAAAATAATTAAATTTAAAAAAGTAGTAGAACTTAATAAAATAATACTTACAAAAATTTACCTCAAATACTTGAAAACTCTTTCAAAATTCCATTATGCGATTTTCGTCACAAAAAATTTTTTACGGCACAATGTAAATCAAATTAATAAATAATATATATATAAATTCATAATGAATTACTTATATAACTGAAACTTTTTTCAATTTTCATATTACATGAACCGATTTTCTGTCGCTTTTAAATATAACCAGGTGCTATGTTGTGTACGTTGCGTATTTGAGGTTAATTTTAGGTCATTTAACATCAAATACTTGAAAACAATTTCAAAATTAAATTACACAATTTTTTGTTTCTACCCACTTTTTCACTGCACAATGTAAGTAAAATTAATTAGTTATATATATATATTCACAATGAATTACTTATACAAATGAAATGTTTTTTTAATTTGCTATTTACATGAACTGATTTTCTGTCGGTTTTAATTACAACCACGTGCTATGTTGTGTACCTTGCGTTTGATGCGCGTTGGGTCATATCCCTACCTCTTTCACTGTCGAATTTCGTTACACTGTACGCGCGCAACTTCCGTTGCACACTAGACTTTTAACCTAAACGCACCAAAGAAGTATAATTAAAAAAATTTATTTTAAGTATGTACTATAAAACATAGTCAAGAGTTGGGCTTAATGTTATAAAACATACCATGGGTTACCATTGGCCTAGCCCTACTGCTTTCCATATCCAAATAGGTTTTTGCAGTTCGGACTATTCACCGCAGAAATGATAACTTTACGTCTTAATTTATCATCATATAAGTGCATCATAATTGAATTTCACATCAGTAAACAGCGATGTGTATAGATTATCATATTTCACTTGTAAATCAACCTGATGGAAAACCAATACATAGAACATCATACTTTAGAATAGGTATAAATGACTAGCTATACTTTTATCTAATAGTTAGGAAACGCATACACGGAAATAACCCTATAGTTATAAAATTATAGCAAATCACTATGTTTGTATAAATTAGTTATGTGAGCTATTTTTAAATCTGTTCATTTCAGCAACTTTTAGTTAACCATTTCTTAAGCTCATTGTTTGATACGAAATAAATAAATATTAATTTAGGTATCTGGTGAACTTGTGACGTTTTAATTAATCAAAAACATGTGTCTGTGAATTTTATAACATAAACAAGCAACGTATTCCACTCGCTGAAACACAAATACCGGCCTTCTGTACATAAGATTACATTGTAAAATGTAGGCTACAGCGTTTATCATAAAGACTAAACTAAGGCACCTTATTCCTAACAACAATTTCACTTACCTTAAAACGTTCGTTACGTCCTTTCGATTTGTCAATATTGCATGAATACTGCATTACATCTTGTAAGCTCTTCTTGGGCGTGAAAATTTATTACTTTACCACACACGTGACCGTAAAACTAAGTGCTTGCATATGTACAGAGCAGTCAAAATCTCGGAAAACGGATTTCGCAGTGGAAGCAGGATAGCCAACACATGGCAAAGAAATTGTTTTTTGCACATGTATTGAAAAAATCCGCAATTTTCGCTATTCTCGACAATTACAAAAGGAATAATTTATATTTCGCCAATAAATTAATGAAGATTTAATGTATGGTTACTAATACATAATATAACAAGAGCAAGTAAGTTATTGTAAGTTAGGAGCACTTTTATGGAACATTCCGTATTTCATATTTTCTGGTCCTATTTCTGTATGTTTTATTTACGGACCAGATTTCCGTTATTTTATGGCTTGTTTCCGTAAAAATGTCCATAGGCACGCCTTTACCAGTTTTTTTTTGGGTCTTCAGTATATGTTAAAGTACAATAATAACAGCAAGAACTATCGTCAATACAAGCATTGGTAAATGCCTTAGAGCTAACCTTAATGTGGTTATAAGCCTAAATTGTTAACATTTGTACGTAATGGTATTTAAAATATACAGCTGAAAACAGTCAACAGAGCATTTTACGTTAAAACGTAGAAGTCACATGGTAGTGTTTATGTTTTCACGTAGTGGAAGGATACGTAATCGGTAACCAAAAGGAGAACTTTATCAGGGCTTCAGAAAAGTGTGAAGTAGCCGTGAATGGCGTATACCAAGAGTGGAAATGGCCATGTTAACAAACGAACCACTATAAAAAGGCGTCGAAGGTGGGTGACATCCCGACAACATATGTGCAATTTCGTGCACTGTTCAAGATTTTTGTATATTCACGGAAATATAATAGGGAATCTTACGTTAATGCACGGAAACACAGCCCGCAATTACTAAAACCGGAGATGAGCTCTGCAGCCATAAAATACGGAACGTCTCCGCTTTGCTTCATTTTCTCGTTTCGGGAACGAACAATGCCGAATATACACGAAACATTCTTCGCCCCTGTAACCAGAAAAATAATAGTCTGGGCGGCAGTTGGGATATCCGTGCCACTTATACGTATTCATCCAAACATAAAAATATAGCATCAGGCACCTGTAACAGTAAGTAACACCAACATCATTTAAACGTTACTAGAAACTGAAAAATAGTTATGTTTGTCACGTTAATGGAATTAAAAATATTCATACGCAGACTTGGTATTGGAAGTATTTAGTAAGCGTTACGAGCTATGCGTTCTTAACTATTTTATTTGTGTTAAAATTTGGCTATACAATAAATAAGTTAAGCTTTCAAAATCCCCTCCTTTATACGTCGTAAAACATTTGCATAACGACAATAAAAGATTTTACCTGTAATATATTTTTCTTTAAAGCTAGTAAATGCTCGGAGAGGTTGCGTGGTTTTTACGGAAAATATGTAGACATTTACAGAAAATCAGTTATTTAAAAAGCAAAGTGTCCGTAATTTTACAAAGAGTACTGGGTTTAATGAAGGAAAATATTTGGAACAGTATGACTACGCTAGTAGCCGCTAGTCGACGCAGATGTCAGTTGCGCTTCCTTCTACATTTTCACCTGCAATGGTTGTGTCACTTAAGTACCACATTTTCAAACCATAATTTGACACGGTACGAAGTCACGTGAGTGATTAAAAAGAGTTTCAGTTGTTAATTCTACATTTTTTCGTTTAAAAATAGAAAAAAAATCGTCTTTCCAATTTTAGGTTTATGTCGACAGGGATAGGCTTACATATCTTGGGGATTTTTGCATCAGATAGCACACGACATTATTGGGGACAATTTACGAAACATGTGATGCAATTTGGGAGTATTTTGTTGGAAAGTATATACTTTTTCACACTGTAACAAATTCTTCAGAAACGCACAGATCTTCGATAAACTGTGGAAACACCCTAACTGTGTCTTCTGGCAAACACGTAGGGGAGATCAGCGTAAAGTAGCCACTGCAGGTAAAGTGGCCATCAGTTTTTACTACGCTGTAGAGTGCTGTAGTCTTGTTTCGAGACTTTGGAACAGTTAAGAGAGAAGCCATTAGTGTTCTGAAAGCGTCTGAGCTTATTTTCTAACAAGTAATTGGTTTTATTAAAGATTTTGAGATTTTGTTCATNTCACACTGTAACAAATTCTTCAGAAACGCACAGATCTTCGATAAACTGTGGAAACACCCTAACTGTGTCTTCTGGAAAACACGTAGGGGAGATCAGGGTAAAGTAGCCACTGCAGGTAAAGTGGCCATCAGTTTTTACTACGCTGTAGAGTGCTGTAGTCTTGTTTCGAGACTTTGGAACAGTTAAGAGAGAAGCCGTTAGTGTTCTGAAAGCGTCTGAGCTTATTTTCTAACAAGTAATTGGTTTTATTAAAGATTTTGAGATTTTGTTCATTCCTGATGTAAGATAAGTTATGAATACTGCACATTTTATCACAGTATGCAGTGAGTTCATAACTATTTGCTATACTCCCATTGAAAGATTATTAAAACCATGCGTTAACCAATTTAATTTTTACTTTTGATGAGCTTTTGTGAAGTGGCGTCTAAGAGAGTAAAGAGGCCAGCCAACTAGTTTGAACAAACGCGTTGAAAGAAGTGGCCAAACGATGTCCACTTTATCCGACACACTAATGCAAAGTAACAATTTTATAAGCTTTTTTTTAAATTTAGATATAAATAAATACTTTTAAATGATTAGAAAATAGTCTGTTAAGTTGTTTGTACAGTAACTATATTGTATGGATTTTTATTTTTGATTTACCTACATTAAACGAAAAAAATATAATTTTTACCTTGGAGTGCCCATTTTATTTTGCTCTTCCCTTTGCATCAATGTACCTCGATATTCCAGTTCAAAATTCTTCAAATACACAAACTTTTTTTCATTGAAACTTAAAGAACTAGTTTAAGTAGAATATAAATGTATCACTGAGGATATTGGGTCCTGCGATAGACAGGGTGATTGGGGGGCCTTCTCGCGATCTTATTTCTGAAAACACATGGACACGAGTAACAACTTTTTTATGCGTTTATATTCTGCAGGTAACCACCCAAATTGTCACAATTACTAGTACTGCCGCGTAATACATATTGTTGAACGTTCACTTGGCGTATTAATTGCTAAACTAACATATTTTAACAACATATATACATTTTCAACCACATCATGTAGACAAGTTAGTTTTGGTAGCTTGATTATTGTACGAAAGCATCACTTATAGAGAAGGAATTGAATATGTGTTACAGAGAGTGGTTGCTTCAACTGTTTATAAACAATGGGACCAAAATACTACAATACGGCATAGTGAGAATATTACAAAATTCTTTATACAATCAGATTTCATTTTAATGGGTNCAAAATTCTTTATACAATCAGATTTCATTTTAATGGGTATTACCTGTGGTCTTTCCCTTCCTCGATAAGCAAATTCTGTAAATAACGAGAAAATTATGTGAAACTGTAGAATATACGTTGCTCGAACATTTACAAGTTATGTTACTTAAAATACCAGTACAGTGTTTTGTACAGGAACTAATATAATCGCTGACTGATTTTCGTTTAGCACACATACATCTGTTAAGTAGCATTGCTGATTTNTTGTACAGGAACTAATATAATCGCTGACTGATTTTCGTTTAGCACACATACATCTGTTAAGTAGCATTGCTGATTAGTTGCAGTACAGCAAACTCTTTTCTCACAGTTTACTAGCAACATCTCCATTGTGAAAGCTCTTACTTGTTTTGTCCTACGATGGTTTACGTTCTCAGACCATATCAATTTACTTTTCCGTATCAANACCTACATTAAACGAAAAAAATATAATTTTTACCTTGGAGTGCCCATTTTATTTTGCTCTTCCCTTTGCATCAATCTGCCTCGATATTCCAGTTCAAAATTCTTCAAATACACAAACTTTTTTTCATTGAAACTTAAAGAACTAGTTTAAGTAGAATATAAATGTATCACTGAGGATATTGGGTCCTGCGATAGACAGGGTGATTGTGGGGCCTTCTCACGATCTTATTTCTGAAAACACATGGACACGAGTAACAACTTTTTTATGCGTTTATATTCTGCAGGTAACCACCCAAATTGTCACAATTACTAGTACTGCCGCGTAATACATATTGTTGAACGTTCACTTGGCGTATTAATTGCTAAACTAACATATTTTAACAACATATATACATTTTCAACCACATCATGTAGACAAGTTAGTTTTGGTAGCTTGATTATTGTACGAAAGCATCACTTATAGAGAAGGAATTGAATATGTGTTACAGAGAGTGGTTGCTTCAACTGTTTATAAACAATGGGACCAAAATACTACAATACGGCATAGTGAGAATATTACAAAATTCTTTATACAATCAGATTTCATTTTAATGGGTATTACCTGTGGTCTTTCCCTTCCTCGATAAGCAAATTCTGTAAATAACGAGAAAATTATGTGAAACTGTAGAATATACGTTGCTCGAACATTTACAAGTTATGTTACTTAAAATACCAGTACAGTGTTTTGTACAGGAACTAATATAATCGCTGACTGATTTTCGTTTAGCACACATACATCTGTTAAGTAGCATTGCTGATTTGTTGCAGTACAGCAAACTCTTTTCTCACAGTTTACTAGCAACATCTCCGTTGTGAAAGCTCTTACTTGTTTTGTCCTACGATGGTTTACGTTCTCAGACCATATCAATTTACTTTTCCGTATCAAATATCTTCTCACTTAATATTTTTGTATTTAAGTGTATATAATTTAAATATACATTTATATACACACACAGAAGCATTAACATACAAATAACCTTACAAACCAGATAGAATCGAGCTTACTGAACTAGTGAGTTCGGCCAGCAGAAAAATAAACAAATAATTTTTATTTTCAGCTGGTAGTCTGTGAAACTTATACATGCACGCCAGTAGCCCGGAAACTATGTGAGCAACCGCAGATAAATACGTACTCTGTTTTACTGACTCCGCTCCTGTGTAAAAAAGAACAGCCGATTCTAGATGCAGCATTACCGAAGCCTTATGGTCCCAACATTTCCTATACTGTTTAACAAGGGCTATCATACGTTTAGGTTATGTGCAAAGTTCATCGTATTATTGTGCCTCTTTTTTACAACATAAAAAAAACGCAGCCTTCTTTAGTTTGTTAAACCAGTTACTTAATAAAAATCGCATAATTAAAATTGGGCTCTTCTGAGAAATCAAAACTAGTAAAAAATTTTAGTTGTCAAATGTATAAGTAACTTTTTTTTCACTAATTTTAAAGATTTTTTTTTTCCTTGACTTTATTTACGTAGCTGTGAATTTTAAGTGCAAGCACAGAGACAAACTTCCTCCGATTATCGTTATTTTATGCTTTCAGAAATTTGGGAAAATTTTCAATTTTACATTTTTATGTATCAGATGCCACAGCTTGATACGCATAAAGAACGCGTGCACTTAACATTATAACGACATTCATAACTAAAATCAGGTGAACAGCTTTCGGTATTTTATTAAAGCACATGACTTCTAAGAGACATTTTCGGTTTATTCTGTAATTTCATATAAGAGATGGAAAATTCTTATAGGTTTTAATACAAACCTATCTTTGCAAGCTAAATGCAAATTTACTAAGTTGTAAAAGCTTTCATTTTGTAATTTTTAAGAGCAATATTTTCCCATACAAATTCCGTTTTGATAACTGCCTGTTTNATACAAATTCCGTTTTGATAACTGCCTGTTTAATATTGCACACAATTATTTAATCTTTTATCGACAATAAGAAGAGTGTAATAGAATACCTAGAAAATATGGAAATTTGACTTATGTATATGAAACTCTAACACTAACAATGCCTGGAAAGCGACAAAAACAAATTTTACATCCATGGCATTGTTTTCAATTTTTTAATGATTTCCCTAAAATAATATATATGATAGTTTGGAGCTTTCGCATAAATATTTATTAATTACAGAGGACATATTTAAAAAGAAGACAGCTCTATGGTGGTGCATACGCAACAAAAATACTGCACGATTTCTCCCCAATCCCCCTTTCCATTCCGTTATTTTGTAATGTTGTTATGTACTTCACTTGCAAACTTTACTGTAGGGGATATTTGGTTAAATTTATATATCAACTTTGGAAAGCATGATTCCTTTAATACAGGATTTATACTACCCAAATTTATATTTGCAACATATTTAGATAATGCTACACAGTAAACAGGATAAAGAAGTCCCTTTTAGTCGTTAAATACTTTCAGCATGTTAAACATGTTTTTAATATGTGTTATATTTGAAAGTCATTCTTTGCGGGCTATTTCTTTACAGTTTAAATTAGTGTTCAGTTTGGTCGATTCTTTATTTAGTTACAGAAAACCTTACGCTTATTCTAGTACATGTGGCCCCGTTTTGACGAGGATAGCTCTCCATTGCACAAGGATACTGGTCTTTTACAGATAGCGTCTTCATAAAATTATTTATATACACACCTACAGTTAGACANCCATTGCACAAGGATACTGGTCTTTTACAGATAGCGTCTTCATAAAATTATTTATATACACACCTACAGTTAGACAGTAGGAAACCCATAAACTTTTCTATTTCTGCGATATATTTAAGGTGCTTCTGACAAATATTTTTCACGAGAGAGACATCTGCAACTATTTCCTGCAGCTTATTTGCTATGCAAACAATATTTACGCTATCCTTCTTCAGCGCATCAAGCAGCAGGTAGTCGCATTTGGTATCTGGAATTCTCTCTTTTTTTCCCCATGTTCCGCTGCATGAACTCAAAAAGATGCTTAATCTTCCGTTCTATCCTGGCGGCTGATATGTCTGACAAAAGGATGTTGAAGATGTCTTGAATATAGTCGCCGTGCTTTGGAAGAGCTCCAAAAAGCTCCTTGCATAGCAGGAGATTGCTGTCGAGAGAAATCAGAGAAACGCCTGGTCCTCGTCCTNCCATTGCACAAGGATACTGGTCTTTTACAGATAGCGTCTTCATAAAATTATTTATATACACACCTACAGTTAGACGGTAGGGAACCTATAAACTTTTCTATTTCTACGATATATTTAAGGTGCTTCTGACAAATATTTTTCACGAGAGAGACATCTGCAACTATTTCCTGCAGCTTATTTGCTATGCAAACAATATTTACGCTATCCTTCTTCAGCGCATCAAGCATCAGGTAGTCACATTTGGTATCTGGAATTCTCTCTTTTTTCCCCCACGTTCCGCTTCATGAACTCAAAAAGATGCTTAATCTTCCGTTCTATCCTGGCGGCTGATATGTCTGACAAAAGGATGTTGAAGATGTCTTGAATATAGTCGCCGTGCTTTGGAAGAGCTCCAAAAAGCTCCTTGCATAGCAGGAGATTGCTGTCGAGAGAAATCAGAGAAACGCCTGGTCCTCGTCCTGGTAGGACCCGGAGATCTGACACCTTCATATCACACATTTCCATCCTCGGCGAAAAAGTCATATTTTCCGAATGCCACTGCCGCCTGCATTCCTTCCAAAGTTGCTGGTTCTCTTCCTGCAGATGTGCGATGCGGATGTCCTTTTCCGACATTTTCTTCTTTAAGTCCTCCAGACCTGTGACCAGCTTGCTCTTAAATTGTTCCAGCAGTTTCAGTTTGTTTTCCAGCTTTTCTTTCTCCAGGCTGGTGGCAGAGTCGTCTTTACAGAGATCTTTGGATGTCCGGTAGTTTCTGACTCTCTTTTTTGGCTCCTTCAAAGATTCGTCGCCAAATATTGTTTTCTTTTCTTGATAGCCAGTGACGCTCTGTTCCTCGGGAAATAGACACTTTATTTCACTAATGGGTGTGTTTCGCAGGACAGATGGATCCTTTGATATTACTTGAACGAATTCATCCTTTGTCGAGAACTTCTTTCGAAAACTTCTTTCACTAGAAGATTCTAATGAAGAACGCTCATTTGAAACTTCGGAGTCACTGACAGGGTACGCTGTAACGCTGTTTGCGTTGTTAGGAGCGTTTTTCTGATATTTAGAATGTTTGTGCAATGACGTTATACCAGTTTTATATTTATGATTCCTGTTAATTTTTAAGATGTGTTCATGAGGTGCAGCAGACTATAAATTTCAGCTCAAGTGTGTTCTCAGTGTTAAACATCTTACCACTTGTACATATTTGTTTACATTTGTTGGAAAATATGAATAAAATAGAGAATTTTTGCCGGTTTACTGTCTGGAACAAATACAATCAAAAATGTACACTAGACAAATAGCTTACAGCTGATTTTGGGATAAACTGTCCGAAATATCCTTGGTTATTGCATGCGTGTAAGCATTGTTGGAAATACAGACACCAACAATAGTTTACGAATTTGGTAATTGTTTTTCCTATATGTTATAAATGTTGTCATTAAGTCAGGGATTATAATTTTCTGCTGAAATGGTGCAGTTTTAGAAATTAACTTGCATAATCTTCGAAGAAACAATAAGCAAAATGGATACTGTTCTTAAAACAATCTCATGCTTCAGTTATCATTATATAATCCTATCAGTCTCAGAAGAAAGAGTTGTTATTAATAACGCACATAAGGAATAATTACGTAATAAGTTAAAACGTATTACTAAGTAACAAGACGAATTTAGAACATTTGCATATATGTAAAGTGTTACTACATTGATTTAGGAAAACTAGAAACTGGAGAGAACTTATGACATATTTTTTTCTTAACTATAGTTAAAGCAATGCTTATTATGACTGACAAGAAAAATATTTCAGGGATACATTTCGCAGGGAANTTTTCTTAACTATAGTTAAAGCAATGCTTATTATGACTGACAAGAAAAATATTTCAGGGATACATTTCGCAGGGAATCTCATTTACACTTTCAAGACTGCGTCATTAGTAAGTTTGAAAATATGTAAGAATCAAATATATTTGAAGTCATTTAAGTATCCCTGGATTTCGTCGTGAACATAACACTAAAATGTGTGCTATTACACTTGTAGGCCCCACGTTTTTCTTATAAATATCATTATTCTTCTGCATGGCAAATGGCGTATCGTCAATAATTTAAAAAATACCATACGTTTAAGTGAATTGTGAAACAATAAATTGCAACAACCAAAATATTTAATTTTAGGATCTATTAAAATTTTTTTATTTTTCAAGTATTTAAAATGTGCAAAATATTTCATTATTTGCTGGTATTCAGTCATAATGAGTGTTGAAAATCTATCAATATTGAATTATAAAACGTTCAAAAGTAGCAAATAATGCACATTGCTACTTTCTAAGATTTTTTTTTGGCACGCGTTGAAGCGTGTGGGATGATTCAGATGGCATAGCACATTTTAATGAGCCTTCGTGCTAGGACTGTATAAATAATGTTAGGAAGGAAAATAAGAAATACTTTTGGTGCTAACTCATAACTGACACTTCTTTTTTTTTTTTTTTTTTTTTTNCGCAAGGTGCATACTTTTCAACGCCCAGAGGGAAAATCGATTTGAAAAATTACCGGCAGCCCCCTCCGGCGGGATATACAATTTGTTGTTTTCGCGAATAGTTAATGGAGAGTCGTGACGTCATGCGGTGGCGGTGCTGCCCCCTGCCGGCTACACAGCAAATTAGGATACGATTGTTGGCCAGTGAATAGGGAGGAGGTTCGGGAGGCAGGAACTGGGGGCACAATCCTGAGCATGCGCATATGACATGAGTTATGGACGGTCGGGCAGAAGGATGAGTGCTATCGGCCTCGCTGAGCTATGTGAAGGGGAGCGTCTTCTTTCCTTCCCCTCGATGCAAGAATGGACTGAATGTACGCCAAAATTTCCTCTTGATGCATTCACGCAGACTGCAAGTACGAAAAAATTTCTGCGATTTTCGTGTTGCTTTCCGAAGCTGCTGTGGTGCAGAGGTTTGAGCTCTTGCCTCCCACCAAGACGAACATACTTCGATTACCGGCGGGGTCACTCCTGGATATCCGCAAGTGGGAATAGTGCATCGACGNCCCACCAAGACGAACATACTTCGATTACCGGCGGGGTCACTCCTGGATATCCGCAAGTGGGAATAGTGCATCGACGATGCCGCTGGTCAACGGGTTTTGCTCTGGGATCTTCCGTTTTCCGGCTCTTGAATTTCAGTGATGCTCCATACTCACCTCGCTTCATCCTCATCGGTTCTTACGACCACGATGCTAAGAGCTACCGAAATATCTCTACTCAACTCCACTCCACTTGTGTGACGTCTTAAGTGCTCTGTAGTGTACACTCGAAATAGTCCGTTAGACGAATTAAAAAAAAGATNCTACTCAACTCCACTCCACTTGTGTGACGTCTTAAGTGCTCTGTAGTGTACACTCGAAATAGTCCGTTAGACGAATAAAAAAAAAAGATTTAGCGTTGACGTTTCTTAAATGTGACTTCTAAAAACTTTTGCTTGTACGCGTATTATTTTCTTAAAATTTATTTTTAATCGAAGTTAACATAATTAATTAATTTTCTTACCTTGTAAAAAGTTGTTACAATCTTTAGCCTTCTTTCCGAAGGAAAGATAGGAAACTTTCCTATCTATGTGTCTGTGAGTGTGTGTATGTTTTGTGTCTCTGTGTGTGTCCCTCTTTTTCGATTTTTGAACGCGAGAACCGAATTTCATCCAACTCGGTACACAAATAGTACTAAGTAAGGACACCTGACTTTTACAGTTATCGACCACATCAGGCACTTACTTTCAAAATGACGGCCATTAAAATGTTTGGGTGATATGTCATATCTCGGAAACTATTCAATCAATTTAGACAGAATTTTGTATGCTAGCAGAACATTGTGTAAGCATTCCATTTTAAGATTGATATAGCTGTTAGTCTGCCAATATTGAACAGTAGTATCAATTTTTTTTATAATTATTTTACTTTATACCTCGAAAACTATTACACCGATTCTCACCCAATTTGGCATGTAAGTAATACTGTGGTAAACAATGTAAATGTAAATGATTGAACTTGATTAGAAACTTATTTTCAAAATGGCGTTCATACAAATGTTCAAAGTTTTTATAGTATATCTGTCATACCGTTAACAAATTTCAACCAAATTTTGTATACTGAAAGTATATATTACAAGTATTATATATACCAACAAATAATCAAATGTTTAAGTCATTTCGGAATATAGGGCCATTCGAATAAATAAATTTATTATGTTATAACTCGGTAAGTAATTAACCTGTTGCTTCTTATTTAGCAAACAAATAGTTCTGATGCAGATGATTTTAATTGATATGTTTAAATCATGTCAGACACATATTTCCAAAATGGCGGCAAATAGCAATTTTAGTTTAGAATGCTATATCGTCAAAACTATATAATCAATTCGAACAAAATTTTGTATGCTTACAGTAAACATTTCACCTATAAACGGTGTCTACAAAGAGAATATTATGTCCACCATTTTGTAAGATATCGCCATGCGAATAATNACATTTCACCTATAAACGGTGTCTACAAAGAGAATATTATGTCCACCATTTTGTAAGATATCGCCATGCTAATAATATTAAAATTTATGTCATATCTCAATAAAAAATTTAAATCCATTCAAAATCGGGAAACAGGTAGTACTGAGGCAGATTATGTAATGTGGTAGGTTTTCAGCATTCCAGGCACTTATTTTCGAAATGGTGGGAATATAGCAATTTTTAGCGTAGAATGCTATATCGTCGAAACCATAAAACCGATTTCAACAAAACTGTGTACGCTTGCAGTAGATATTACATATATCAACTGTATATACATAGAACATATTTTGTACGCTTCTCTGTAAGATAGTGTAATGTGAGTAAATAAAGTTTTTTTGTCACATCTCGGGAAAGAATTGACAGAATCCTACCAAATATGGTAAACGAATATNTGTGAGTAAATAAAGTTTTTTTGTCACATCTCGGGAAAGAATTGACAGAATCCTACCAAATATGGTAAACGAATAGAACTTCAGCAAGTGAAGTAAACTGGTATATTAGTGTAGGTCAGTGCACTTATTTTCAAAATGGTGGCTTTATAAATAGATAGCTTATTTTATTTTATTAACGAAACAAATTCCATCTTAACTTTATGTAGATACTCATTTATCTGCCTTTTTCTATGCTATTCCTGCCAATAAAAATATTAATTTTATCACTTATCTCGGGAAACAATCAACCCATTATTGCAAAATTTTGTTGAAGATGTTGTACTGCGGTAGGCCATAATAATAAATGTATTTATTTAAGTAAGGCACACTTNTCCGAAGGAAAGATAGGAAACTTTCCTATCTATGTGTCTGTGAGTGTGTGTATGTTTTGTGTCTCTGTGTGTGTCTGCTCGTGTGTGTCCCTCTTTTTCGATTTTTGAACGCGAGAACCGAATTTCATCCAACTCGGTACACAAGNTGTGTCTGCTCGTGTGTGTCCCTCTTTTTCGATTTTTGAACGCGAGAACCGAATTTCATCCAACTCGGTACACAAGTAGTACTAAGTAAGGACACCTGACTTTTACAGTTATCGACCACATCAGGCACTTACTTTCAAAATGACGGCCATTAAAATTTTTGGGTGATATATCATATCTCGGAAACTATTCAATCAATTTAGACAGAATTTTGTATGCTAGCAGAACATTGTGTAAGCATTCCATTTTAAGATTGATATAGCTGTTAGTCTGCCAATATTGAACAGTAGTATCAATTTTTTTAATAATTATTTTACTTTATACCTCGAAAACTATTACACCGATTCTCACCCAATTTGGCATGTAAGTAATACTGTGGTAAACAATGTAAATGTAAATGATTGAACTTGATTAGAAACTTATTTTCAAAATGGCGTTCATACAAATGTTTAAAGTTTTTATAGTATATCTGTCATACCGTTAACCAATTTCAACCAAATTTTGTATACTGAAAGTATATATTACAAGTATTATATATACCAACAAATAATCAAATTTTAAAGTCATTTCGGAAATAGGGCCATTCGAATAAATAAATTTATTATGTTATAACTCGGTAAGTAATTAACCTGTTGCTTCTTATTTAGCAAACAAGTAGTTCTGATGCAGATGATTTTTAATTGATATGTTTCAATCATGTCAGACACATATTTCCAAAATGGCTGCAAATAGCCATTTTAGTTTAGAATGCTATATCGTCAAAACTATATAATCAATTCGAACATAATTTTGTATGCTTACAGTAGACATTTCACCTATAAACGGTGTCTACAAAGAGAATATTATGTCCACCATTTTGTAAGATATCGCCATGCTAATAATATTAAAATTTATGTCATATCTCAATAAAAAATTTAAATCCATTCAAAATCGGGAAACAGGTAGTACTGAGGCAGATTATGTAATGTGGTAGGTTTTCAGCATTCCAGGCACTTATTTTCGAAATGGTGGGAATATAGCAATTTTTAGCGTAGAATGCTATATCGTCGAAACCATAAAACCGATTTCAACAAAACTGTGTACGCTTGCAGTAGATATTACATATATCAACTGTATATACATAGAACATATTTTGTACGCTTCTCTGTAAGATAGTGTAATGTGAGTAAATAAAGTTTTTTTGTCACATCTCGGGAAAGAATTGACAGAATCCTACCAAATATGGTAAACGAATATAACTTCAACAAGTGAAGTAAACTGGTATATTAGTGTAGGTCAGTGCACTTATTTTCAAAATGGTGGCTTTATCAATAGATAGCTTATTTTATTTTATTAACGAAACTAATTCCGACTTAACTTTATGTAGATACTCATTTCACTGCCTTTTTCTAAGCTATTCCTGCCAATAAAAATATTAATTTTATCACTTATCTCGGGAAACAATCAACCCATTATTGCAAAATTTTGTTGAAGATGTTGTACTGCGGTAGGCCATAATAATAAATGTATTTATTTAAGTAAGGCACACTTGTTTTCAGAATGGCGGCTATAAAATCATTTTAGTTTTGTTGGCGTTATCTATGAAACTATGTAATCTATTATAACTTAACTTTGTTTATTGGCGGTATACAATCATCGAAATTGCAAAATTATTTTTTGTCCTATATTGATGAAGATCGTAACATGAAAATTATGGAGCTTTTATGCCATGTCTCGAGGACCAATCAACCGATTCCACCAAATGTTAAACTGGAATATTTTAAATAAATATGTACCAAATTGCGGACACCGTACATGATACAGAAGGCTATGTAAACTTTCATGTTTTATATGGCAGCTTCATAAGACATTTAGGTATGTTTGACATATGTAATGAACAATTTAACCAAATTCAACCAAAATTTGTATGTAGACATTATAAATTAAAATCATCGTATATAGAGCCTCTTTTCTGGAATATTTTTACGATAGCATCAAATAATAATATTAACTTTTTATGTCATATCTCAAGGACCAAACAACCTATTTCGANAATATTTTTACGATAGCATCAAATAATAATATTAACTTTTTATGTCATATCTCAAGGACCAAACAACCTATTTCGATTAAATTCTTCGCATAAGTAGTGCTATTGTAGGCCATGAAATCTTACATGTTTTATGTTGCTTCATCACATATTTTAAAAATAAATGCCCAGTAAATATTTATGCTTTGTAAACTATCATTCGCAACATTATACTTATTAAATCCGAAGATAATGCTTCGAATCCGACTTCCGTAATACAGTGGATTGCACGCTAGCTTATAGTACCAGGTTTTCTGGGTTCAAGTCCCGGGTAAGGCATGTTTGTATTTGTAATTGTCTTACTACTTTTGTATAAGTTTATGGTATCATATCTAATGCTATTGTTTTCAAAGAGAAGGCATGTACTTCCTACCAGCTCAATTATTAAGAAATTAATAAAAAATTAATTTTACGCATGATGAGGAAAGTATACTCATTAGTTATATCAGTATCTTATTGTCTTAGGCATGTATTCAAAATAAAATTTACAAGTCATCGTCAATGAGAAGTTGAAAAATTTTATAATAAAAAATTTATTTTAGTAAGCATACCCCAAATATTATTTGTGGGTTCCAGAATTTGTGTATGGTTATGTGAAATTTCTATCGTGTTTGTAACTAATACCTATACCAAAATCATGTAGTGGAAGCGTAAGTTTTTTTATTGTATTTGGTAATTTTTTTAACCTCGAGTTTTTTCCGCTTTCACTCAGTAGTAATCGGTGATCGAGCATAATGGGCTAGGAGGGGGCGGCTTATACAATTAACTATAATTTGCTTACTCCTAAAAGCGACTCACATAACGTTGCTCAAAATTAAAAAAAAATGGCCTTCATTTGCACCGTAAGCTGACATCCGAACCAACTACACCATAGATGCTCACTATTTGAATTACAAATTAAATTTTATCTTACGTAAAAATATTACTAAATATTCTGTTTACAAATTCATTATAACATTGTGTTCGCGTGCTTATTTATATATTAGTCTACATTCCGAAGGAAAGCAAGGCTTATGAGATNATTCATTATAACATTGTGTTCGCGTGCTTATTTATATATTAGTCTACATTCCGAAGGAAAGCAAGGCTTATGAGACCACTTTCCTTTTTGTGTGTCTCTCTGCGTTTATGTGTGTTTAAGTGTGTGTGAATTTGTGTGTATGTGTGTGTGTATGTGTGTGTCTGCATGTTTGTGCCCCCCCCCCTTTTTTTTCAGTTTTTGAACACGAGAACTGAATTTCACCAAACTCGGTACTAAGTAAGCACACCTGGCTTTTATAGTTTTCTACATCCCCGGAAACTTACTTTCAAAATGGCGGCTATTAAAATTTTTTAGGCAATATGTCATATATCGGAAATCATTCAACCGACTTTTACCAAAATTTGTATGCTGACAGAGCAAGTTGTAATCATTAAATTCAGATGTGAGTTGTTGTTTGTCGGCAATTTTGGAAGAAAGCGCTACATGAAAACTCAAAGCTTTTACATTATATCTCCAAAATTACTCAACCTGTTTTCGCCAAATTTGGCACGTAAGTAATACTATGATTGGTCAGGTTAATGTCAGTAATTGAACTTAATAAGACCCTTATTTCAAAATCGCGGCCATACAAATATTTTAAGGTTATTTGGAATAATTACCATGCGGTTTAAACAATTTCAACCAAATTTTGTACGCTGTCACGATCTATTACAAGCATCATATAAGCCAATAAAAAACAACCTTTGTTTGACATTTTCTAAGATAGCGTTGAATGAATAAATCTAGTATTCATGTATTTTCTCGGGTAACAATTGATAGATTCCCACCAAATTTTGCAATGAAGTACTTGTACTGCCGTAGTTGATATGTACAAATATGTTTCAAGTATATTTGCCACTTATTTTGAAAATGGCGGGCTTTCTAGCTATTTTAGCATAGTATGCCATCTCTTCGAAACCATTTAATCAATTTCAAATTATTTTTGTATACAGGGAGTATATACAACTAACATCAAATTTGTCTACACGGAGCCTCTTTTGCCCTCTATTGTATAAGATTAGTGCCACATGAATAATTATTATTTTATATAATATCTCGGGAAACAATTGGCTGATTCATACCAAAAATGGCAAACAAGTATAACTGTGGTAGGTAATGTTAACTGATATGTTTTAGGTATGTCAGTCACTTGTTTTCAAAATGGTGGCAATATAGCTATTTTAGTTTTGTACGTTATGTCGTCTAAACCATGCAATAAATTCCAATGAAACTTTGTATGATGGCTCTATATTTTACAACAGTAAAATATGTACACACAAAATCTCATTTGTCCGCAATTTAATAAAATAGTATCACTTGACAAATGGAAATCTTGTGTTCTCCGAAAAAACCACCAATTTCTATCAAATTTGGCAAACAATTAGCACTATGGCAAGCTATGTAAACTGATAAATCTTTTATGTGTCAGATATAAATATTTTGAAAATGGTGACCATATAAACATTTTAGCTCCGAATTGTTTATCTACAACACAGAAATACGGATTTCAACGTACCTTTGTATGCTGACAGTATCAGTTATACCCATCAAAAGCCTCATTGCTCTGTCACTTTGTATGATAGCCCCACATGAAACAATACAGTTCTTGTATTATATGTCAGGTAACAATCAACCGATTTATTTCAAATTTGGCAACGAAGTTGCACTGTCAAGGCTATATTAATGTATATGTCTTAAGTATGTAGGTCTCTTATTTTCTGAATGGTGCGTATACAAACATTTTAGCTTAGTGTACTATATCTATGAAACTATGTCACATATTTAAATTTTACTTATTATATTGTATATATGACAGTAANCTGTCACTTTGTATGATAGCCCCACATGAAACAATACAGTTCTTGTATTATATGTCAGGTAACAATCAACCGATTTCTTTCAAATTTGGCAACGAAGTTGCACTGTCAAGGCTATATTAATGTGTATGTCTTAAGTATGTAGGTCTCTTATTTTCTGAATGGTGCGTATACAAACATTTTACCTTAGTGTACTATATCTATGAAGCTATGTCACATATTTAAATTTTACTTATTATATTGTATATATGACAGTAATTGAATGTGCTAATATATAAACTTTTGCCCTCCATTTATGAAGATCTTTACAAGATAAATAAATATTTTATGTCATATATCGAGTACCAATAAACCGATATGCATACAGATATCCTCCTTTGCCGGAGTTTTACAAAGTAGTGTCTGGTGAGTAAACTGAACATTTGGTGATATTTGAGGGGTAATTAAAATAATTTCCAGGAAATTCTGCACACCTACAGAAGTCCATGTAAAATTGCATGATTTATATGAGGTTAGACTTTGATTTTAAAAATGGCTACCATATAAATATTTTCATATGTTTGGCATATCTATTTAACTATTTAACAATTTCAACCAAACTTTTTATTTTGAAATTATATATTACAAACATTGTGTACAGAGCCTCTTTTTAAGGAGTTTTGTAATATAGCCCCATTTAATAAAATAATGTTTTTATGCCATATCTCGGAGACCAATCAACCGATTTCCATAAAATTTTTCACACAACTAACGATATGGTAGGCTATGTAAACTTATGTATTTCAGTGGCTTGGGCACTTATTTTCAAAATTATGGCCTAGTAAATATTCCAGGTTAGTGAACCCTATCATTCGAAACATTACACTGATTACATCCGAAATTGATGGTTCCAATCCTACCTCCGTGATGCAGTTGACTGTAAGCTGGCTTAATTTTACGAGTTTTTCTGAATTAGAATCCTGGGTAGGTAACTCGTGTGTTTTAATTGTTTTTGTACTGTTTCGCATGTTTCTGGTTTCTTCTTTAATGATACTGCTGTCAATGAGACGTCAACGCCTACCTACCATTTAAGCTTTCAAGAACTTCACTAAAATTTATTTGCACCCATGTAGAGGAAAGTAGGCTAATAATATATCAGTTACTGATTGTTAATTAATAAATTATCTTATTTATTTTAGTCATTGTGTGTTAGTCTACATTTTGTGTACGGAAAATACTCCTCGCGACTTGGTTTCTTGTGACATTCTTACCCGAATACAACTCGTGCACCACATGATTTCACCTAAATACCAATTGTGTTGGTAGCGTGAAGATCCCCGCTGGGCCAGCGCCGAACTGTTGGCTACCTGGAGAGCTGCGCTTCGGCTGCCAACTGTCGGGAACTGAGGCTGAGTGAGTAGGCCCATGGCCGCCATCTGCTCACGCCAGTACACACAATTATTTTATTCGTGCTTTCGTTATCAATCCATATCATCTTCTCGCCTAACAATGTACCTACTCTAACTACATTTTTCATGGTACCGCTGTTAATTTACATTATTATTATTATTTTTAAGTAATTATGATACTTAGTAAAAATGAAATAATCAAAAAAGGTTAGAAAAATTAAAAGTATTATTTATTGATGATTAACAGGTAATTTAATACCACAATGAAACAAACTTATTCGTTCCAAACAAATTCACAACATATAAATTTTTCTCCAACACTTACTTCTTACAAGATATAACTGAGAGGCATTTATCAATCATATATTATATCGTCATATAAATATATGAAGAGTATATTTCCCGAAAAAAAATGTATGCTTTTTTACAACGCTTTATAAGGNTATTGATGATTAACAGGTAATTTAATACCACAATGAAACAAACTTATTCGTTCCAAACAAATTCACAACATATAAACTTTTCTCCAACACTTACTTCTTACAAGATATAACTGAGAGGCATTTATCAATCATATATTATATCGTCACATAAATATATGAAGAGTATATTTCCCGAAAAAAATGTATGCTTTTTTACAACGCTTTATAATGTACTCACACAAGCAGACAAAAAGGGACGTGACATTCCAAAAATAAAAAAAATTAAGCAAAGAAAATTTATTTATTAAATATCCAGAATGCTCTTAATTGCACTATTCTCTTATGATAAATAAAACATTATTAATGCAAAATGTAATTACCAAGATTTAGGGGAAATGCTGATATGTTCCATCATGCATCACGTGGCTTACAAAAACAAAGATTTACTCGAACAGAAGTCCCGTTCCGATACATACTAAGTGGCGTCCGGCGCTGTAAATCTGAAATGCCGGAGCCATTAATAACAAACCGACCACATTATTGCAGTTTTTCTGCCGTGCCGTAACAGCCGAGACTTCAAGGTCTAACATCCTCTTCTAGCCATGCTATTGACCTCACGACTAAAATGCGAACATAATTGGCCAATGCAGCTGGCAACTTGGTTAGTTTAGGCAAATGGCAGGTCGTACTTAAAATAAAACTGTGGCGTCTGTGTAATAATACACCATGGTGTTTAACATGAGTGTCCTCGGTGTCTTGGAAATGACTCAGAATAGCTCAAAAGTACACATCATTATCTTCCTGACAGTCATGGAAGTGTAAATGCCTGGGTGAACTCTTATTTTACGAAATTACTTCGTGCCAACAAAGTTTTCATGTTTGTCAATAAACTTTATAGACTTTCAGTAAAGAAAACTTTTATTCAAGTAACATTATTATTATTGCAGTTCGTATTTGAGTGTACTGGCGTGAGCAACAGCAATGGATTAATTTTTATCTTATACCGAAGCTTATGCACTCCAACTAATTCGATTTTTGCACTATTTTGTGATTAAAACTAATTTCAGTAATATTTAACAAATTTATTAGAAGTAATTTACTTACACATTAATAAGAATTTCCAATTTATTTCAAACATAACAACTTTTTTAATAAATATAATATTCACTCCAAATACGTTATATCTGCAATATTTTCCCGTTGGTTAAATGTAATTACATGACATCATTGCTCAGCAGCTAACAATAAAGAAATGGNTTATTGCAGTTTTTCTGCCGTGCCGTAACAGCCGAGACTTCAAGGTCTAACATCCTCTTCTAGCCATGCTATTGACGTCACGACTAAAATGCGAACATAATTGGCCAATGCAGCTGGCAACTTGGTTAGTTTAGGCAAATGGCAGGTCGTACTTAAAATAAAACTCTGGCGTCTGTGTAATAATACACCATGGTGTTTAAGATGAGTGTCCTCGGTGTCTTGGAAATTACTCAGAATAGCTCAAAAGTACACATCATTATCTTCCTGACAGCCATGGAAGTGTAAATGCCTGGGTGAACTCTTATTTTACGAAATTACTTCGTGCCAACAAAGTTTTCATGTTTGTCAATCAACTTTATAGACTTTCAGTAAAGAAAAATTTTATTCAAGTAACATTATTATTTATGCAGTTCGTATTTGAGTGTACTAGCGTGAGCAACACTAATGGATAACTTTTTATCTTATACCGAAGCTTATGCACTCCAACTAATTCGATTTTTGCACTATTTTGTGATTAAAACTAATTTCAGTAATATTTAACAAATTTATTGGAAGTAATTTACTTACACATTAATAAGAATTTCCAATTTATTTCAAACATAACAATTTTTTTAATAAATATAATATTCACTCCAAATACGTTATATCTGCAATATTTTCCCGTTGGTTAAATGTAATTACATGATATCATTGCTCAACAGCCAACAATAAAGAAATTGATTATTTTTTTTGTATACATATAGTGAATATACAGTATCATTAGGTTATATTTCTCAGCATCATTTTGCCTTGCTTGCAAATAACAACAAAGTAAATATAACAAAAATTAATAAATGGCCTACAACCGGTTTATATATTCGTGAATATAATTTTTACTTGCTTACAAATGGCAACAGACTTAAGGCAGAGAAAATTTTATATTATTCGATACTGCCTATTCTATTTTACCGTTATTTATATATTCCAAAACAATGCCACGTAGAGATTTAATTGTCTACCGCCAGTGACGTCACATAGAGGTTTTAAGGCCTTGTAGTGTCGGTGGTTACGGCTGGTGTTATGATTTTGATATTTCGTTGATACTTATCCTTAACGGGGATATACGGGCCTAACAAGTTATTGAAAAGCGCTATATAATGAACACTATATAAAAGAGGTTTTTTAGTATTAAGGTTGTAAAATATTATTTCAATATAAATATGATTGAATAATAACGGGAGAAGCGATACTAATAAACCGAAATATTATATTAAATTATGAAAATTTTACCAGCCACGTTCTGAGTAAAACCTAATTGGAGAGTCCCCACCTTGTTCATGATTCCGGAGGCTGATTAAGATGGCGAAAGTTGACGGCCTGACACACCCACTTTCAGTGGTCTTCCGTTCCAATGGCCCGACGAAAAAAAGACACCACCCACGGACTACACCGTCCTATATCGGCTGCGTTGCCCCAGTTTACTGGCCGTTGGAGGGGGTTTCTGTAGTTTGCGATTTCATAACTAATTTCAGCGATCACGGCCAGTGTCCTGGATAAATAAGTGAAGGTGTGATCAGGCAGGCCGCCCAGGGTAAGGGCCTGACCACAACTCGTAACACTGGGCTAAAGCGCAGACTACCAGCGCAGCAATGAGGCAGATGAACAGGAGAGTCGACTTAATCTGCAGCAATGACGCAGCAGGAGACAGTTGCAGACAAGGAGAAAACTCAATGAACATGCACAACTTAAAAACATTTTTGCACCACCTGTAATTGGTTNAGACAGTTGCAGACAAGGAGAAAACTCAATGAACATGCACAACTTAAAAACATTTTTGCACCACCTGTAATTGGTTGCACATGTAGGACGTTCGCTGGGACAAGAGACCCATTGCAAAAATATATTGGTCAAGTCTTGCGTGGTATTCTGTACATTCAGTTTGTATTATCATCGCTTATTTTATCTTGGGCAGTAACCTAGTAACTCAGATATTCTGGAGATGCCAAACTTTCCTGAGGTGTGTATTTTTAAATACCACCGAAAAGAGAGCGTATCGTATCGTTGGTATAAAATTGGGAACGGCTGTTCTGTGCTGTCGTGTTAAAAAGGTAATTTCTTAATTGGTAGCCTCTAATTTTGTTAATTTCTGTTTTATAAAAAAACGTAGAAATTTCTCAATAGTAACATACTTGACATTAAGTCCATTGTAATGTTGTGATATTTACAGTTAACAATTAACGGAAGAATACAACACTAATAGTAAAAGAAACAAAGAGGGGCATAAAGAAGTGTTCATTTTAAGTATGTGCGTGTGTGTGCGTGCGCGTTTAAAGGATATTTAAGCCAAAACAACCAAGATTTTTGGCCGTAATGTTCCAATATACACTGTGGTATTGGAGTCTCCGAGGATTAAATATTTAGAACCTAGTCTTTCATTGCATTGTTTCTTGAACTTTTTAGAGCACGAAAAAATCGACAAAATATCGTGGAGATAATTTTGAATATGAATTATATATGCGTATAAATTATTAAATCAAATTTTACGAAGCTAATTTGCAAAAAAAAGTTATAATCTTTGTTTTTTTTTCTTATTTTTAATTTTTTTTTTTGTTCAGAATAATTTTGATTGTTTGTAATGACAAATCTGTCTGTTTTGTAATCATTGACGGATAGAATTTGAATTCCAGAGACAAGTTTTGGCACATAATACATTTGTGTGCTGCCCATAGACATATTGAGTAGTATCAAAATCATGTACTCATCACTGACGCATGTACATAATATGCCGTGCATGCCATGCATCACCAAATCATGTAAAATTGAAAAATAACGTAAGAAAGCAGCATTTTAATATTTTTGTTAAACATCTTCTTATCAAATTTAGCGCTTGAATAGGGGACAGATTACGCAGTAGCAGTTATTTAAGTGTATATGGCAGTGGTTCATCGACATATGAATTTGACAGCATAAACAATATTCAGATGTTAGATTTTTCGCTGTGTGAAAAGTNTCATCGACATATGAATTTGACAGCATAAACAATATTCAGATGTTAGATTTTTCGCTGTGTGAAAAGTGTTATGAAAATGGTACCTCTGCGATACATGTGTTTTTCCAATTGTAAATTGACGAACACGGAGACTGCGTGTGGTACTAAACAAACTAAACAAGCATTTTTCAAGTAGTAATAATGCACTGGAAAACATGTGAGCATTGCCTATACATAGTAACGTTTTGAATTGCACCCAAAAATAGAAACAGTTAAACTGCTCCATATCAGCTAATCTTACTGCAGATCTTCTGAAACTGTTGCAAATGAATTGATAACACTCTACTCATCATTTTAGGACCTGGTATGCACTGATAAAAGAGTGATAAGTTATTAAATGATTTTTTAATCCTGCTTGTATGAATAAAACATAGTGACACAAGTACACAGTGTAGCATATGTATATATNTATATATATATATATATATATATATATATATATATATATATATATATATATATATATAAGTGAAAAATACACCATGACAACATGCTTGTGTGGTTGTAAACAAAAAATCATAAACCTAAAACTTATACACCCTTTCTTAAATAAAATGATTCGAAATTAAATATCCGAATTGTTTTCCAAGTAACAAAAAGAAAGCTGGTTGGATGATTCAGCTGTGTTCGATTTACGAATTAAAGAAGTGTATCCAGGTATAAAATAGCGAGCTCACAGTGATGTACGTTGTTTACCTTTCCTTAACGCATGACCTATGGCGTGGACGAAAGTAGAGAGAACTGTGGCGGTTAATATTGCCACTTATATATGACCTGGTTATCTAGTCACTCATATAGGCGTGCGTCTGTCATGTTTCACATTCGTAATAAGTAGGAGGGCGAAGATATTGTGAAAGGAAAAATAAAATGGCCACTAATGTAGACTTTCTTGTAAATAAATCACCACCCAACGTACACTGATGTACATCACACTCAGGGTTTTTTAAACCATTTCTCCTCATGTGATGATACTTTTTGCTACGAAAAGTGAATAATTACCGACAAAAAAGACACTCATATCCAAAAGCTGCCGATATTACCACAACACCACCTTCTTCGCGTGTCAACGAATGTTTTTAAAGTTGCATATGGTCAGTAAACACACTCTGAAATTTAATGCAACAATGTTTATTTCCAAGAGATCTCCAAAACAACTATATATTGATGTCTTCTCAAATTTCGAATGAAAGAAAATTTCTTGGCGCAGTATACACACAAATATCAAGGTTTTGTATTCTCTTTCAAAACCACTGGCGGCGAGGAATTTAGAGACATATTCGAACTAGCAGTTGCTGTTAAGTAAAAAATGAAAAATAATCACATAATGCCTTAGTGAAATGTCTTTCTTAAACAAACGAAAATATTGTGTACAGCGATGAAATTTCAATTAAGGACTCTTGGAACATACCCTCATTTCGTGTTGCTGCACTTAACGAAATGCGGTTAATGTTTGATCACAACAACAGCATACCGGTTTTATACCTGTTCGAGCATTGCTTGTACAAACTGCTGATTTATTTACTAAGTGGAGTTTCTAATAAATGTACGCCCACACATTGCGCAGCGATATTTAATACACTCGGGATTTTTTACACAACTGTTCCTTTCATGACGAACCGTATTACAACTATGCTTAAATTTTTTGTAACATTACTGACAATGAAATCCAGGCGATGGTCTACCCATTACGGGGGTAAATCCGCAACATCTCACACCATGCAGATATAGTTCACCACTAGTATCAAAAAACAAACACAGACATTTCAAACAGCGATGAAGATGGCGAGTAGGTTTACGGTGACAATACCTTTTTTGGTGATATTACTTAATCGCAATACTACTTAACACAATAACAACACTTTTGTTTCGAATCCAATGATTCCTGCAAAATCTCATATGAATAACGCATATCCGACATCATTACTTCTGACACAGCAGACTGAGATGGTGTTATAGTGCCCCAATGATAATGTTTCACATATGAAACGCAACGAGGCTATATGCTTTCAAGTAAAAACATTTCTCAGACATTACTTATCCCTTCAATACTTGCAAGGCCTCATAAACTGAATTAATTAAATAGGTTTACACATTGACATTTTATACTTTTCATGCACTCATTAAAATATCGTGATAAAACGACAAGAATGAAAAAAATTATCGGCAAACTATAGTATTCTTATTATGTACCATGAAATGTGAAAGAAAAATGTATTTGTGTCAAAGTCTTTGAAAATGTTTTTATAACCAATTTTCTTACAAGAGATAAACAATGTTCATGTCCTACTCACTTACCATGCGAGGTGATGTATTGACAAGTACTGTATTTGAACTCTTATGAAGGAGGATCTGGATTGGAATTTCAAACAGAACATTCAGATTTCTTTTTCACAGTGGTTTCCCGAAATAACTCCAAGCGAATGTTGGAATGCTTCGATACTACAGACCATACTTGATTAGTTCCTCGTTTTCATCTCTATGAATAAACTGCTCCAACTCTAATGTAATTTCTATCCAGACACTGTGGTACCTACTCTACTCATATTGTAGCTATACTGTTAAAAGTGTGTTAAAACAAATGGGCAATGCATGTTGCTTCACCCAAACTTTCACGTATCAATATCAGAGAGAGAGAGAAAGAGAGAGAGAGAGAGAGAAAGCGAGATACCACATTGTTGTGTCAGGAAAGAAACAACCAATTATAGAACTAGTAATAATAATAATAATAAACATAAACCATTATTACTAATTTAAAAAAAGCAATCACCAAAGAGAAATTAACTTTTACATACGAAGAGTGATGTGTGAAATATATTCTCTATTAAATATCCTTACCATCGCAAATATATGTAATCAGAACCAAATTCGCAGAGGGATATAATGTATTTTTCAACCCACAACTTATACCTAATTGCTTAAACAAACCCACATCAAAGTGCGAACTGAACATTTACCCTCATCGTTAACATTTCCCCATATATTTCGTAAAATCAGAATAGCAAACACCCATATACACCTCATATAAATTAAAATAGTTAAGTATTGAAATTTAATCAATAAACCAACAATCTAACTTATTGCTCTGGCAATCCCTAGCTCTATCACTACAGAGGAACACGATGTCTGACATGTTGTGGAGCACCTATCAAGCCACTCGACTCCTAACAAAACACATCATATTACTCGATCCATCATACGAATTTTCGATCGTTTATTACTCGCGATCGCGATGAATTTTATGTAAACAAAACCGATGTAAGTTTACCAACGTAAGTTTACACAAAAAATCAACAAGAAGGCTAGCCATAACCTTGTCTTGCGCCAAAAAGTTCAACACATTCTGTTTCGAGCCAAGCAAAGTGGCGGTACCCTTACATGTAACAGACTGTCTTCAGATTTTCGCATCTACCAAATAATGCACCACAAATATCACATGTTAGTAATCTATAGATCGGTTTTTTCGAATATTCGCGGTGTTTGAGGCGACGTGCGTTGCTACTTCAACTAAAGGTTTTGCCACAATAACTGCATTGTTTTCCATGTAATTATTCAACACTCGGTGAACATTTGCATGTGCACGTCATCTTCAACCACATATAAGCTTATCTGCTGACTCCTCATTGCTGATTCCTTACCTCTGACTCCTTGTCGCTGACTCCCCACCACTAACTTCTCGCCGATGACTCCTCACCACGGTCTCCTCACTGCTTACTCGTCACTGCCGACTCCTCACTGCTTACTCCTCACTGATACCTTCGTGCACTACCGATAATGCACATATCTGTTTAACCACTGAGTGATTTTCTGTGGTTGAACTTATTTATATCATCATCCTGTCAATTGAAAGCGAAGTTATGCAGTAAGTTTCTATGCTGTTTTAGAGAGAAATCGGCATATATATTTCTACCAAGTGGATACCATCCACTTTTTCTCAGCTCTAGATGATGTACTATAGACAAGGTCCAACCCGAACCCTTAGTTACCATTTCTTTTTCCTCTTGACATAGCTTGTGTATACTATAAACAACAATGCTTTCTATTATATCTACACGATACACATATATATTCAAGGTCTTGAATACTCTGATACAATACACGACATCGTGAGGCTCTGGTTTCGTATAGTTACTGTACAACAAAATATTAAATTTGTCAACACCATCTTTTTCCACCTTATTGATAAGTTGGTTTATTGTATTATGTTTCATACATGACAGGAAAGAGCAAATATCTCTCGATTTAATTACACAATCGGTGATATTTATTCCTCTAGAAGGTCCCTGAATGCAGATCGCTTCAGCTTAAAGTGATAAAAGTGATTAACATATGGTTATGGCTCGCTTAGCACTGACTTAGTTTGTGATGTACAATCAGATGTTTACAATGAAGTGACAGGCGTAATATCCGATGCAGCTTCAGAACAATTTTGCCACTTAAAACTCTGAGGTGGAAGGGTAATCATATCGTTGATCAGACATCCTTGTAATCATTTCATTGCAAAGCCTTAAATAACAATTTTAATTGTCAACATATGGATACATTCGTCTACACTTATCACATCGATATGTCATATGAATAGTGCTCCTCTTGTATATAATTTTTTCATTTCTTTTTGAGGTGTATGCATATGTAAACATATTGTCACATTACTTGCATGATTGTCTTGGTGGGAGCAAAAATCTGCTCTCAACATTTATAGATGAACCATCACATTTATCTGGTACTCTCACTGTATAACGCTTAACAGACAGTGCAGGAAGACCCTTGCATGTTGCAAGATGTCTTTTCACGTTGCTACGACATCAAAACTAAGATTTAAACATTTCTCATGTGAAAATAGTACATACTACATTCTGATGAAAAACAGATTAGTGCTGCCGGCATTTTATGATAGAAAAGGTTTTCTTGCTGTTGCAACATTAAAAACATTCCCGATTACTTTCCATAATCTAATAAGAGTGCATCCTACGCAGCAAATTTTCACTCTTCGCAATCTGAATAGAAACTGTGCCAGCCAACCTTTACTAATAAGATCATATATATTACGAGTTAAATTAGACTTTTAGCTAGGAATAGTAGGAACCATGACGTCATGCGATCTTGGCCTTAACCTTTGGTAATCATATTGGACTACGTCTATGCTAAGGATGAAAGCTCTATTTTGTAAATAAAACAAACATGGGATCACTCTGAGTAAATCTATCTACCCCACTCCCAATAGCAGGAACAGCGACAAGCGTCATTGACTTAATCTTGAATGACATCATGCGACATTGAGATTGACATATGAACACCATCTCGAATAACATATACTGCTTCAAAAAAAATGCAATTTTTTTAGATACTTTGAAAATCGCATTAAAAATAATAAGACCTTGGCTTCGTCTTCGACGAAGTTGAAAATGGGTCGCATCCCTTCTTCAGTTGCCAAGGTATTATAATTTTTTTCTGCGATTTAAAAATTAAAAATTAAATTGCACTTATTATAATCATTTAAACACACCCCTACACTTACACCCACACTTTTAAATTAATATTGCATTTATTATTTTTTATTTCGGGTTCGGATTTCACATTAATGTAGGAGTGTGTCTTGCAAGATGCTATTTTCGCTTCACTGAATGTTTCATGTATGCTTCTCCATTGTGTATATTCCCTTGCCCTGCTCACCAGCTTACAAACGATAGGCGATGTGTGCTAGATGCGCATATAGTTGCAGGAGAGAACTCGAGTGGTGCGACTGCTTTTCTCTTCCTGTCTCACCTACTCTTCTAAGAGAGGGTATCAATGTTTTAGCTTCGACTGCTGGGGAGTAGTGTCGTCTCCCCACCACTATCTCCGCATGCCTGTTGGCATTCAATATAGCTGTACTCGCCCCTCGTTCTTTCTACCCCTTCCCGCCATTTGTCAGGGAGCAGCCCGGTGTCGTTTCTGTCACATCTGCTAGTCGACTGTGTCTCTGCACTGCACAGCGCTCATAGCAGGAAAAATGTGAACACTCTCACCTGGCGGCAGGGAATCTCCCCTAAGTGTTCGTGAGTTCCTCGGTATTTTTTGCTTGGTTTAAGTGGTCCAACACGACATTTGCATGATAGTTGATGTTCTTATTTAAATTATATACTTATATTAAAAGTGTTCTTTGCAATAAGGATTAAAATCACATCCCTTAAACCAAATGTATGGAAAAGACGATATAACTATTAAAAATATTTCCCTCTTATTTTATGTTCAAGATAGTAAGGGGTTTAAGCGAAGGTTATTAGTGTTTTATATTTATTTTGCTTCCAGGCTCCGAACGGTTTGGATGTGTACTTTGTCCCTATATGCCTCTATGTATTTACTCTCGATACACAATTACTTCTAATCATTTTGGGGGGTGGAGAGGTTGTAATTAAACTGCGTTGGGGTTCAAAATGTCATTGGCTTTCGAAGAGGTTTGATGTGTAATTACAGGTACTTGTTTAAATGTAATTATCCTGTGTAATTATAGTTTACTTTCCCTGTATGCTGTGTATAACTTTATTACAATTTACTCACCTTCACCAGGAGTCGAACCAATAACTATGTTGGTACACTTGTAATTACCCTTACGAGGATTTTAACCAAGGTCTATGAAAATATAAATATATTTACGCTTGAATTACTCTGAATGGTGATTTATCTAAGGGCTATCTCAGTTAACATGTTTTAACCTTGGTGGGATTCGAACCATAGAATAACCCAGTGCAAATGTACTTACGCATCAATTACCCTCGATGGGCATGGAAGAAAGTTTTCGGTCAGTAAAACTATATTTGTATTTTCCTTACCCTCGATGAGATTTTAACTAGTATGAATGTATTTACAGTATAATTATCCTTGATGCCATCGAATCAGGTAGTAGAAAAGTATGTATGTAATTATGCTTCACTTATCTTTGGCAGGAATCGAATACAACCAAGATGTCAGACATAACGCAGACATATTAGCGATTCACAGATTAGTTGCGTTTGAGCAGTCGTCATGGTAGGACATGTGCTTATTGTGTAATTACCATGTAATTACTCTCGGTATATAATTACTCTAGGTATAAATTATTCTCGGTATGTGTACTTATTCAATTTGAAATTACTCATTATATAATTACACATTATGCAATTTTTCCTTATGTATTACATACCCCTACTTACCTTTGACGGAACTCGAACCAAGGAGCACCTTACCACCCTCGTCAGTTGTGTTTCAGGAGCCGATGGGTAAACATGTGTACTTAGTGTGCAATTACATTCATGGTACATGTACTTACCCGCGGTATATGTACTTACTATTGGTATTAGTAATTGTTTATTATGCAATTACTCAGTATGCAATCACAATTATTACCCCTAATTACCCTCAATGGGTGTTAAACCAAGGACTGACAGACTCCTCGACACTCCTGGTCTAACACTACACCCCCCTTAACTAGCATCTAGCCTTTCGCCCTCTAGAGTACCACCAAAAATTTCAAAGTCCCGCAAATGTCGCTTGGGCGCATTGTCCAAAGAAAAAGTACCCCCACAAGCAAATACCAATCAAAGCACACTTAAGAAGGGGTGGGAGTACCCATCAGCCAACCACAACACACCTCGGAGGGATGATAAGATTCCCGGGTTAAAGAATGCCTCCAATTAGTGTCCCTCTCTCCGACACCCGTTTACCGATTAATCAAATGGTACTTAAGCCCCCAATGACTCCCTAGCATGTTAGACCATAGGCGCTCCTATTACTCAAACATACACTGAGATGATTTCCAAAGTCTTAAAACCCCACAAATAAAAGTGTGGTATAATTTTTTTTTCAAATTTTGCCGTCATCGAGCTCTAGTAATGTTATTAACTCTTATTATAAGTGATACTGTAACCGTTGTCGGGGGTCCGTATCATCACCCTTTGACATTTACCCAACAAAATATTTTCGAAATTAGGCGTTCCTAATGTCCGGACCACAAGTTACCAAATGTATTTATCCATCACATCTTTGCTACAGGCACTACCACCGTCCAGCAACAAGAATGTCGTTGTTGGACTGGGAGAAGGGGAGGAAGTATGCATTTGAAAAAATCATATTTTAATGTGCAACAGCAAATGATTACAACAAAACGAAGAGATCTACACTGAAGAGCCAAAATCTGGTACACCAGCCTCATATCGTGTAGGGCCTCCGCGAGAACGCAGAAGTGCCGCAAGACGACGTGGCAAGGGCTCGACTAATTTCTGAAGGTATGCAGGAGACAATTCACACCATAATCCCTGCAGAGCAGTCCACAAATCCATAGGAGTACGAGGCGGTGGAGATCTCTTCTGAACAGCATGTTGCAAGGCATCCCAGATTTGGTCAATAATGTTCATGTCTGATGATTTAGGTGGCCAATGGAAGTTTCTAAAGTCAGAAGAGTGTTCCTGGAGCAACTCGGTAGCAACTCTCGACGTGTGGGGTGTCGCATTGTCCTATTGGAATTGTCCACGTCCGTCGGAATGCACAATGGACATAAATGGGTGCTGGTGATCGGACATAATTCTTACGTATCTGTCACCTGTCAGGGTCGTATCTAGACTTATAAAGGGTCCCATTTCACGCCAACTGCACACGCCCCATACCATGACAGAGTCTCTGCCAGCTTGAACGGTCCCCTGTCAACATGTAGGGCCCACGGATTCATGAGGATGTCTCCATACCCGTATACGTCCATCCACCCGATACAAATGGAAACGAGACTCGTCAGATCAGGCAACGTGTTTCCAGTCATCAACAGTCCAATGGCGCTGTTGGCGGTCCCAGGCGAGGCGTAAAGCTTTGTGTCGTGCAGTCAGCAACGGTACACGAGTGGACCTTCGGCTCTGAAAGCCCATATCAATGATGTTCCTTTGAATAGTTCGCGGGCTGGCCCTTGTTGATGCCCCAGCATTGAAATCTGCGCCAACATGAGAAAGGGTTGAATGTCTGTCACGTTTAATGATTCTCGTCAGTCGTTGTTTGTTCTGTTCGTTTACGATCTTTTTCCGGCCGCAGCGAAGTCGAAGATTTGATGTTTTACCGGATCCTCGATATTCACGGTATTCTCGTGCAATGCTCGTACGCGAAAATCCAAATTGTATAGCTACTTTGGAGATACTATGTCCTATCTCTGGTGCGCCGACTATAACACCACGTTCAAACTCACTTAAATCTTGATAACCTGCCATTGTAGCAGCAGTAACCGATCTAGCAACTTTGCCAGAGGCTTCTTGTCTTATATAGGCGCTGGCGACCGCTTCGCGTTACTCCACCAGTTTTTTTTTTGGTTCTTTGATGTTTTTTAAGTCACAATAAAATGTAATCTGAAACTTTTAAATCATGAAATCGAGTATATAATTAAAGTTTTCTTTCATATCAGAAAATATCAATACAGTATTGCGCTGCTGTGCTTTGCGTTAGTAGAAGGCATGTTGATTCTATGTATGTAGCTTTACAAAAAAGGTCAAATAACTATTGCTAAATAAGTTTGAAATTTTTTTTTGTAGAAGTTGGTTTTGACCATAGGATACCGAATTTTCTACGTGATTTAAATTACGCATCCAAATTTACGCAACGTTTGCTTTCAAGATTATCATTGTTTAATAAATTTCGTCATAAACCATGATCACGATCAAACGTGTAAGTTATATCGCAGAACATAATTTCTAAAACGTGTAAAATTTTGGCAAGACATGGAATATCAACTCCTCAAGACGTTACTGTTAGGACATCTTAGAACATTTTTACAGCTTTATTTCCTTAAGCGTTTTTGTAAACCCTCTACCTTAGGAAACAGTGTTAGCAAAGGACGAACATGGCGGAAAACTGATAACCTGTATATAAGGACAAGAATTTGATGCCAGGTTCATCCACTTCTCAAACATCTGTTCAGACGCTACAAGTCATCTCCACAGAAAATCAAGGTAAACAGCTCACTACTTGCATTCGTAAGTTAACTTGTCAGCATTAAGTTGTTCACAGTATGTATAAAATAAATTACTCATCACTCATGTAGGATATAGCCGACACACTGGGGAGTCATATTCTTACTATTTTTAGATATATGGGTTAAGGTATAAAAAACGTGACCAGCCGTGGGCTACGGTTGGCAATTTGAATTATTTTACAATAACAACTCCCGGCTGGTACAAATTAATTGGATAACTTACTCACATAATTGGGAAAATTATATGAGGTAGTATTTTCTGTCGGAGACGGGATAAATATTGTAAAAAAATGCCCTTTAGGCTATTATTTATTAGTGAATCCATGATGACTGCACAAAATCAATACTGGTTCTTATGTACCGAGCCGATTTATCTATTTCTCAGTAAAACTCATAAGTTGTGAGCATATCATCGTCTTTTCAAGTAGCTACGAGATGAAATGGAATAAAGTTTTCTCACTTCTAGATGTGAGAAAAAACAACGAAAGTGTTTTCCTTTGAATAAAAATGTACAAATAGCACAAATTAAAAAATATTTCCATTGAGAAAATTTTATTACAGNAAGTGTTTTCCTTTGAATAAAAATGTACAAATAGCACAAATTAAAAAATATTTCCATTGAGAAAATTTTATTACAAGAAATTTTATTTTTTATAAAATCTTCCATAATATTTAGGATGCTATATACAATAAGTACAATAAGTGCTCGAAAGTGCTACGAATGTTCGCAGCATAAAAAAATCGGCTGGGCAAATACGTGTTTATATATATATATTTTTTATTATTAACAGTGCTATAGAAGAACATTAACTTTCGGGCCGCATGGTTGATGACACTGAAACTTGCATAATGTATCAACTCTCGACGGAAAACAACGGTCAGAGCANCATGGTTGATGACACTGAAACTTGCATAATGTATCAACTCTCGACGGAAAACAACGGTCAGAGCAATAGATTCATACTTCAACAGGAAAGTTAATATTCTCATCCATAAAAAAAAAAATCTGAGACGTTTAGAAACTATAATATTTGTAATATTTGTTTGTTTGTTTTTTTGTATCACACAACTCAATTTCCTGATCTTCTTGCAGTACAATTATTCCACAAATTTAGCATATTTTGACGCGAGTTTTAAAAGTAAAAAACAATTTNCCTGATCTTCTTGCAGTACAATTATTCCACAAATTTAGCATATTTTGACGCGAGTTTTAAAAGTAAAAAACAATTTCCATTCATATAAGATGGTGTGAATATACTTCGTCGCATTCTTTCTTTTAATTTATAGGGTTCCAATTATATAACATGTATCGACGGCACAGACAGTGGTCATTTGCTCTTTTATAAAGCTGGTAATTCAAAATCAAATCAGTCCTTTGTTTGTGTTTCGTACGTTCAAGAAAACGGTATTTGCAGAATTTATGTTAGTTTTATCATCAACTATTACAATTATTGTAATGCATTTGACACTAAGTTTGCAATACGCTTATGCTTATAATAAACTTACATAAAGCAAATTAGAAAAAATTTCGAAAACATTTACTGAAATTCGAAATCTTTACTACTCCATACACATTGTCAAACAGTCCATTGTTGAAATTCAGATAACGAAATTGAAAATTTTATTCCCAAATTAAAATTTAAAAATTTGCATCACAAACTCCATTTTTTTCCACCTCTGTAAATGCGAGCTTTGGAGAAAGTCTCATATTTCACAACAAAAAATAGCAAGTTATCTTTAGTTTATACTAATATATTTATGGACATGCGTGTCTCACAACACGTAAATGAAAATCTTCGTGTCTCTGCCGCATAATGTAGGGTCAAAATAGACATTAAAGAGGTCGAAACGAATGGTGTCAGTTCATCTTTGCGGGAAACAAACCCGTCGCTAGTTACCAGCTTACCAGCCGGTTGATATGTGGAAGCCGAAGGAGGGAAATTAAAACTAGGTAAACACGGAAGTAACAAGAGAAAAACGTCACAATCCCTTACTATATACTATACTACCCACACGACCATTCCCGAACTGCCGTAGCCCATGATACAACCCAGCACCTCAGTATGGCGGATTTCGGTCTCTTACCAAGGCAGTGCGTGGAAATTTATTGCTGTCATTTCATACAGCTTTCGTATAACATTACTGAAAATCATTTCAGAATATGGACCATGTTATACGTGTTGGGAAGAAACGTTAATTTTCAAATAAATAATATATGTCCTAATTCTTTTTTATTATGCTTTATTTTAAATGATTCATCTTATATCTACCATTTTGGTTAGTTGAGAGTATTGCTGTTAATTGCTAGTACAAGTTTTCTATGTCCCACTAAAGCAGACCAGTTTGTGGTTAAAGAGGTCCATGACACCTTTAATATGTTATTACAATCATAAATACATATTTTTACGGTGTTATTATCTCTCGACTTGGTACTCGTAACTTTTTCGGCTTGAACAATTTCTGGCATGGCTTCTCCAAACATGAGCGTGACATGTAACCATTATTATTATTACAGTCGATCCAACTGAGAAATAAGAAAATGTGAGTTTATGAAAAAGTTGTAAACATACGCTAATTGTAACAGGAATTGTAAACAAACTCTCGAGCTCTATATTCTAACCATGACATTCAAATGGCCTCGACCATTCTACAGCCAACAAAATGAATGGCGATACTGGACAACGCTAATATTGCTGCCACAACAAATTCTGTAATACCAGACATAAGATTGTTCAAGTTTACCAAATTTTTACTCACTCCAAGCGAAATATTAATTTGACATTACTATTATTAATAATTTTTAATGCAACCAAACCGATCAGTTGAGCGTACTTGTAAAACGGTCGTGTGTAGTAAATACGTCTAGATGATGTTAGAAGAAACAAATAAATGTTCGGCTCAACAAATTATGTTCAAATATTTAATTTGTTTCAAGGGAATGAAAACAGATGTCTGGAGCAAAAGCAGATTTTTCGAGTGAACAAAATGCTGTTTATTGCAAACAAATATGCTTCAAATAAGTATGTTTGGTATTTGAAACAAAATCTTTCTCTCAGTGAAGAACTTATAACTTAAGTGCTATTATTTAATTTTCGAAAAATTTTTATTCGAAAATATTTGATTACAATATTATTAAATATAGAACAATGCACTATGGTAATAAACTACAGACACGTTGTTTTTTTTAAGTAAAACAACAATAGCACCTAAAATATATCAGCCGCACAGAATGAAGTTATATATATATCACCAAATGTCTGTGTAGAGATATCTTGCAGAAATTCCTTTATGTATACGTCTTACTAAAAAAAGCAAGCATGGCTTGAATTCTATCAATGAAATTAATTTATTATAGGATATTGCACACAAATAAATTAAAAGAGCACCATTTTAACGAAAGGTAATAACAAACACAAAATGAAAAAAAAGAAGTGAAGCATACAGCAGGATTGTTCCAAATTAGACGTAATTAGACACACAAGTTTGCTACACACGTTGGGTTTGTACATTATTGTTATTTCAGTTGCTATAAGCTGTAACGTCTCGATCGGCCACCCATCAGAAAGTATGAGTGGTTCCTCCACGATAGCGGTTATATAATTGGGCGTGTGCGAAGAGTCAGGCAGTCAGTTAACACCATAAGGGTGGTGGGTAGATGCATTATGCAGTTTCACCAGAACTTTAAAGGCTTTGAGAGGGGCCGCACCATAGGTCTGCATAAGGCTGGGTTGACGCATCGTGCAATTCCCAAGGACGTGTTAGTAGATGAGGACGACCCCGTAAATTATTAAGGTCCCGGCCTACCAAGACAGATCATATTATAACTTTTTTTCATTTAATTATGATATATTTTATACGTCAAAGAAGTAACGATTACATTTATTTATTTTCATTTCAGTGTTTCGGGAGCTTGCCTGTGTAATTTATAACATATTATTGATTGACTGACCTTTACGCAAAAATTTTTATCTTAAAAATAAAAAAACATTTCAACCTATACATTTGAAGTTATTTCAACGACAATTTGATATAAATACAATTTCACTAGTAAATGTATAATTTATTTAAACTGGGAAAAAACGGGGGTGGGGGTCTAGCCTTATGCTACCATTTTAAATGTACATACCCCTTTATTTATTAATAACCCTTTTGCAGGAGGTTAATTCAAGTTTTTTCAATGAGTTTTAAAAAAAATATTACACAGTAACAATTGTGCTAAAACTGCTAAAAATCACCTGCTAAAAAGGCATCATTTTAATACACGTTATTACGCCTTCATACTACCAGATAACAATGTAATTTTAAAATAAACCCTAAAAAGACCCTGTAAAAAAATATAAAAGATAATCTTCTTATTATTAAACGCACACACGTTATAAACATTGAGCAAAATATTCAAACGTGGTCATCGAGCACGTTAACTGTGTTTATTCATATTTTGCGTATACTCTTACATGTGTTGTTCTTGTGTACTAATAATCATACGTTATAAACGTTAACATTCCTAGTATATTCATAAAAAATTTCGTAGAACTCAGGAGTTTATAGAATATATGGAGTGTAATGAGACGATAAAAAATTTTGAAACGCCAATTTCACCCAAATAATGCAACTAACGAACAGAAAATTCTCTCTTTAAAGTGTTATTTCATAATATATACTTTAAACCGTGAATCATATTTAAATTATTGTATTTTTTTAATTGTAATACATAATAACAAGAGATTTTGTTTCCTTCATTGTAATGGTAACTCGTACGTAGTACATGATAAAATAACGTGTAGGCTTATGTTGATATAAATGTCAGATATTAAAAAACGTTCTTAATTTGTGCGCACGGCGAGGAAAAAAATTTAAGTACCTAGTTTGTTAAATGCTGAAAAATGTCTATCCTTTATAAAAAAAAAAATTGGCCATGACGGATTAAAACTATGCTACAGCCCAATTGACATTTACGCGACTCACAACACTTTAAGTAGCTTCCGCACAACTGTGCGACACGGCATCTTGAAAATATACGTACTCATTTTAAAAACAAATATCAGTGTCTTCTGTAACCTTAATCTAATTTAGAAAAAGAAAAGAATACTTTTTTAACATACAGAATATACTGTTTCTAATCTCCATTGTTTATTTACATCAGTTTTTGATCACGAGGTTACGGCCACCCATGGAGAGTGTCCGCCATTTTCTCTTGCTGCCCAAGAACGGAAAGTGGTTTGCGCTGTGTATGTCTCCCGCGTGAAGTTTGCGACCGTATTTATCGTCGACGCAAACTGAGCGGTCGCGATCAGAACTAACGCAAAGCATGGTTTTGCGTCGTCGTTGAACGCAAAACTGCTTTGCGTTCCCTAGCGTCGCGGTCATAATAGACCCGCTGGGAACCAGGAAGGCGAGCCAGCGAACAACTCTTGCACGAGTCGCTGTGACGACAACAGCCGAGCCCCGGCAGAAGAGTGAGGGCAGCGGGCTCTATAAAGGCGTGGGTGCGAGTTGTTTCGTCACTAAGCTGCCGGCGGGCATCTAGGTCCGCCTCCCCTGCGAGAGGCTTGTCAGTATTCTACGATATCCTTATCGTCCTGGTTCAAGAGGCGGTTCTTCGACCCGTGTAGGGTCGAACCCTCGTGCGACAGCCATCACGAGAGCTAACACAAGTGGTAAGCAACGTTTGGTATTTTGCCTTCGGGTTTGTTGCTTCATATAAAGACATTCCAATTTTTAACATTGAAATAATTTTTAGATACTTTGTCATTACTGCTGTAAAGAAATTTTGATATTATTGCGTTATCTAACCATTATATTAAAAATCATTGTATCAATAAAGAGTCTTCATGTTAAGTCCTCGATTCCTCGTATACTGATGTGCAAGCTGCTTGGTAAGTAGACCAAGAAATAAGATTTGTAGCAATACTAACATGCACGCATGCGTCCATAGATTCATTCATATATAAACATATATATAGGACCTATTTTTATATACCGAATGTAATCGAACAAATGATAATAAACATCTGAGAGGGGTATATGAGCACAAATGGAGCATATTTCATCTAGGAACAAATTGCCTATCGATCATAGTTAATCCATAATGACAGTGGCAATGTTCAGGACTGAATATACAACTACAATAATTAAGAAACAGGCAGCGCAATGAAATGGCAATTTATTTACACATTAGGGCAGAGGGCATGGGGCTCATAGTGTCTGTTCACAGTGTCTGCCACTTTTGTCCACACGGACAGTGCAGCACTGAAACATGATGCGAAGCACGTTGAAAAGGTTTCCGGCGTGGAATTGATGGTGTCAAACTGATCTCCATATCCGCGTCATGAGCTCATCTCTCATGTCAAATGATGTGGCAAACACCGTTGATTGGATGTGGCATCGCAGCCAGAAGTTATGTGGTGTGACGTCAGGTGAGCGTGGTGGCCATGCTCTGGGGCCTCCCCTACCTATGCATCTACCGATACAGGTAGTGCACTTCGAGGTTCCAGCGAACTGTAATGGCGAAATGAGGTAGGGCCTTATCCTTCTGCAACCTCATTCATTCACGAGCACCTAAAGGAACATCCTCTAAGTATTCCAGTAACAAGTTCTAAGGAACTGGAGATATGTAGCACCACTGAGACTGCGACCACTAAGTGGTGTTATCAGGTACGCAGAACTGCGCACAGGCTAGTTACAAAGCCAAGTGCATAAAGTTGCATACCCACACTTTCCTATTTCCACTGCTTTTAACTGGTTAACTATGGACGTTAGACAATTTGTTTCTGGATGAAATATGCTCAATTTATACTCATGGACATAACTCTGGTGTTTATTATAATTTGTTTGAGTATATATGGGATATATGCATAAACAGAAGCAGTAGTAAAGTTTGGAGAGTTCGGTAGCACGGTGCCTAGTGTGTGGATTGTGGATTGTCATGTTACAACGTGCGAACGCCATCATGTCTGCTATGTTAGATATGCGTGACCTTGACCTCAACCTAGGTGACTTCCACCCTGGGATAAATATTTAATAACTTTGAAACTAAAAATTCCAGAGAAAACTAATTAAATTAAAGTAATTTGCAAAAAAGTTTAAAAAGAAAAGTTTAAGACCTTTAAAAAGCCTATGCTAAAAGTATATTTTAATAAAATATCAGATGATATGTTTTCGTCTCGTGTTCAAGAGCTCCCTCCAATCCACTATATAAAGTACGTATCGTTACGTATTTTCGCCTGCCCGTTATTAAATCCAGCTGTGGGCGTTTTTCCTAACTTTGGTGAATAGTTTGGAACAGCTCTTGAAGACCCTGATGTATGCTGCTTCGTCTACGGTGAAAAATACATAGCAGATTCGGCGCTGGACGTGAAGTGGGCCTTCAAAGCAGCAGCGAGTCGACCAGCATAGTGGTCGCCTCAGCATCAGGAATCAAAATACCGGGAGCGCCCGTGTTTCCAGCCCGGCCAGATGAAATACTGATGTGCCTCACCACTATTGGCTATGGCTTAGTGACGTCAGCGGTGTTGCTAAAAGTTGCAGGTTGAAGAGAGAAAACGCTCACGACTGAAATAAAAGGCTGGCGCCGTGTAGCTCTGAAGCACTCTGTTTTAAAATACATATTTCATATTGGTTAAAATTAACTGTACCTAGTTAAATGCTGAATGCCGTATTGCCAAATCTTATAAATATAAATTAGTGGCGAGAGTCGACTTAAGGGTTTTGAAATAAATAGGCTTGTATTCTTGGAGCTGGGGTTCTTGGTTCTCATACTCTGAAGGTGTTCACAATGGAAATAAGTATTTTAATATTTTGCGTCTTTAAAAAATAGTTGTAAATGTAGAATAAAGGTAGAAAAAATTTTAGGTTTAGTTTTTGGCCAGAATGTTTTTTTAATGTTTTCAATTGAAGTTTTGTAAACAAGTAAATAACTCAAAGCATTTAAATTTTGGGGATGATACTTTGGAAATATACAAAAGTGTTGCTGTGCTGTGAGATCGTAGAAATCATTATAAATATTTTTGTATCAATTTTGTTTTGCTAAATATTTAAATTAATCTTTATCTAAAAAATTAGGAATTATTGTATTAAGCATTTGGTGTAAAAGTAGTTATAAAAAAATATTCAAGAAAATATTTTAGGTTTTGTAGTAATACATTTTTTCATTTCCTGTAAAATGTTTCCAGTCACAACCACGCAAATAATAACGTTTGAAAGGTTTGAGAAATCATGTCAGGGCACCTTTGTGAGACGACATGATGCAGACCAACATAAAATGATCACCTTTCTGCCTTATGGTGATGATGTTTCTTCAGGGGTGTTTCCAAAGTTCAGAAATGACATTTTTTTTATTAAGAAAAATCAACAAATATTAAGTAGGAAAATTCTGAAGAAAAATTTTGGAAAATTATTTTGATACTTACATGCAGGAAGACGGAGTTTTGACTTTTATAGATTTCGAAGCACACCCTCCAATTGAGCAACACTCAACATTTGAGCGCCACCTATATTTTCATTGGCTTACGTCATACTGTACATCGGCCCCCACCTGACTACACTTCTGTGCTGTACTCCACTACCGCCCAGCAACTCGTAAATATTTCGGCAATTCCCACTGGAGTGTGCTGATAACTCATAATTTCACTGTTGATCATCAAAGCGCACTCATGTCGCCTACGTCTGAAATATATGTGGTGTAGATCTTAGGCTAACTTTGCTTATTTAAAGAGACATCTCTACAACTCGAAGACGGTAATTTTTTTTCTAATAACGTCGGAACCATATATGCAGAATATGGCAGAAACTAAAAAAATTATAATTATTACAGTTGGTTAGAAATCGATAAACAAAAACTATCGAAGTTCTACAATTACTTTTATAATTCATTCTGAAATAATTCTACATATAATATTACAGATACCTGATAAAGCCTCTTCCAAGCTCTCAATCACTACATACATATCAATCTCTTATAAAATTGGTACTTTCATATTTAAAGTTTTTAGACTCGTTTAGAGCATGTAGCATACGACTGGATGGTGTGACCTTTGGCGCTTAGCAGACGAAACCAATCGGTCAAACAACAAAAGAGATCATGCCAGACTGTAGGAATATTTGCAATCCCCTGTGCAGAACCAGTACTATTCTGCTTACTATGTTCACAGAAGATGAGGCAACGACAGACAACAAAAGCCAAGTAAAGTGTGAGATACAGTCGGTTCATGGGAAATTTATACTTGCTTAACCGACATTTGAAACGGGTGAACTTCAAACAAAGTATGAAGCGCCTGTAGCTTTGAAACTTATGTCGCCAAATAGGCTCCAACTGACCAGAAAAGGAAACACGTTGATGTCTTTGTTGACGAAGAAACAGGAGAAGTCTGTGCTGAAAAAGAAAAAAATGTGATGAAGGCGATAGTGAGGCCGGTGTTGGTGAAGAAGACTAAAGTGATTTTCTCGTCGCCCCCACACTCCTGCCCAATGTATTTGCAGCGGTGACAAGCCAAAAGAAGACGGAAGATAACATGAAGACTGGATACATAACTTCCCGAAGCCCCTAATAAACTTCTTTATAGACTCACAGTTTTGGTCACCTTGCAAAGAGGTGGAGTTATTTCGCATAGTATCGTCAATAAACTGAAGGACATGGATTACACAGAATCATATAATTAGTAATTGTTAACGAATAGGAAGCACCTGACAAATACAACGGTATTGTGTACGAAATTAAAATATACACATATTCATATTCACATAATTAGAATTGTATTTTTGTAACACAATTTACTGATTTTCCGAAACACTTATATTTTGAGTTCTGTATTGAATCGATTACAAGAGTTTAACACAAACTCTCTGTGAGTAATTGTAGAAGCAGGACTACGTTTTACTCGTAAGCAATATTGTTTCTAGAGGCTGTTTAAATTCAATTGATTTCTATTTGAGTAACGATTGAACAGAGGAATATTTAATTAATGGAAAGACCTGTATAATATTTGATGAATTATATGTGTGTTTTGAGGAAAGAATGAACTGGGGAATGTTTTAAGGAATGAATGGAATTTAGAGACTTAATGTTTTTTTAACTATGTCTATGAAATTCTTTGCGTACAGTACAACATATCGTCTTGTTCGGCTTGAACTAGTCTGATACAACCCAAGATTCAGGAGCCTGACCATAATGGGTTTAGAATGAAGGGCAACTATAATTTTAGTTTTGAGGCCACAGTATGATTATAACATAAGTTGTTTCAGGGTGTTAATTACTTGTGTGAAGGGCTTGGTTTGATTACATATGCACGCAAATTTCTTCGCGGTCGAAGACGGGACCAGTTTCAATGATGGCATTCGCCATCGTTGAAGCTGCCGCGAATTTCTTACAATTTTTTTGGTTTTTTTTAAATATGATTTTGGGAAAAAAATTTTGTAAGGTTTTTACAAATTTTTTTTTGTTTTTAATTTTTTTGGGAACAATAAATTTTTTGTAATTTTTTTTATTTTTTTAGATTGTTTTTAAAATTGAATTTATCCTTGCCCTTGACCTTATAACAAGTGAACGAAATGGTTGTCATCTAAGTGGAATGCAAGAGCATGGTGTTTATGTACTGGCCTACAAAATGGTTGCCATCCCGGGATCCTTCGATAGGGGACTGAGTTCGAGCCTTGGATCTATACAAACTATTAATTCTCTTTCGAACTTTGATCAAATCTGGTAACTTACTTTTCCTAGTGATGTACGTGAACCTAATATTAGCTTGGTTATGATAAATGAATAATGCTAAAATAATAATATGACGTCATCCATGATGGTAGTGGTCTAAAGAATTCTTCGATAGAGAACTGAGTTCTAGCCTTGGAACTATACAAACTGTTAATACTCTATCGTACTTCGACTATTAATTCTCTTTCGGACTTGGACAAAATCTGGTTATTTACTTTTACTTGTGATGTACGTGAACCTAATATTAGCATTGTTATGATAAATGTGCGATACTGAAGTAATAATAGTAATTTATGTATATTTTACCTTTCTTTAACAGATGTGAGAGACGAGTCATACAGTCACATTAAATATAATTATTCCAGCATGTAGGTCGCGTGCGTGTGTGCATACATGTTACATGTAGTCTGTGTATGAATAGCCTACTTGATATGATCCGTCCCTCACCATACATAGACTACGATGACTACTGTCTCTCTCTCTCTCTCTCTAGAGTATATTCTAATTGTTATCATTCTGTCTGTCTCAGTTGCTTTTCAGACTTCGACAAGTGAACAGTGGCTAAGGTGAACATGCTCTTCATCTTCGGCGATGGAAAATAATCAGGAAAGTTATTTGTATCGTTACTGTAAGAAGACTTTTTTTTCTCAAACACCGTCATACTCGACGAGCATGGAACTTGCCACCACTAGGATGTCAGGTGAAAGGATGCTGGACGGAATATGAGAAAATCGAAGTGGAATGGTAGAGCATGAGACATGTCTCCATCAGGATGCCAGGTAAAAGGTTGTTAGCAGGAATATAAGAAAACCAAGGTGGAATGACTGTTATACTGACCAGGATGGTCTGGTCTTGTCTCATACTATCTAAAGTCTCGTAGAGTATCTGGCACTTGTGCAATATGTGCTGGTTAGTTGGTAAGTACTTACAAATTGCTTATTTCAGATATTTATATTTTTATATCTGTTTGCGATGGTATGTGGTAGTGTTGACCTTATCGTTCTCCAAACTGAACGACTCTGTCATAGTATTTTACTTTAGTCTAATTTTACATATGTTCTTCGTTGCTTGGTTGAATTTGCGTCTCTCTGTAGCATAGCTTGGACGTAGGATGTATGTGAGAAAGATAGTTTTACTATTTACTTTGCTGTACTATTCAAGGCTACAACGGCTGTTTTTTCAGACGCACAGTGTTGTCTATCAACGCATGATGTGTTGTACAGTGCTCGTCACTTGTACAATATAGGTTGGTAGGTGATAATAACAACTTTTATTTTATTTTTATGCCGGCCAGTATCAGCATTTCGAGAGTGTATTTTTTTTTTCGGTCTAACGTAATGTATAGTGTTAGTTGTGTGTGCAATATGCAGCGGTCGGTGGGAGTTTATAACTATTTACCTTTAAATTATTTTAAAAATATCTAACAGTCAATATATATTAGTGACATAGACTCTTGCATAACAACGGGTTTTCATACACAATGTTTAGAAGCAAGCAAAGTATAATGAAATGCTACATTAACTTTGGTGATAGAAAGTATACACCATTTAACATATTGTATATTGTTTTGGTTGGTTCGTGTGAACATAAGTTCTTTTTCCTGTTGGTAATCATTCCAGCTGTTTACTAAAGTTCTCATCGCAATAGTAACACAGATGGGCGGAATACCTGTTTACTGATCAGGATGGTCTGGTCTTGTCTAGCATCGTTATCTAAAGCATCCTTCAGCCACCGACACTTGTATAATATGTTCTGGTTGGTGCGTGTTTATAACTTGTTACCTTTATATTTATATTTTTTTAATATCTGATTTGTATCTGTATATAAATATACTATAGCAAAGGTGAGTGTTCTTCATGTAGGAATTCAGTCATATGGCCTGAAGGTAATCGTGGCCCTAGCAGGTGCTGTGTGGCCTTGACGTTTTATGTAACACTCACTCAACTAATATTATTCGTTAAACTTGACAAGACCTGTACGATGCTTGCATCGTCACCCAACCATCTGAACTTTCTCACATATTCCCTAGCATATGACAACAGTCGCGTTCTACTGCTAGAGATGTAAACAGATTGTATTGGGCCGTTTCAGTTGCTTTGTAAGGAAGTTATTTACTAGTATATTATACTGACCAGAACAGTCTTGTATTGTATAGAATAGTTCCTTTTTTTTTTATTCTATGTCTGGTTGTTAAGAGCAAGCCATGTTAGCGATGACTCGAGCTGTCGTCCTTGTGTAGGATTGATGGTGATCGTTTATATTAATATATATATTTTTTTACAGTTATCATTACTATGTGCTACATGTATGTATTAAATTTGTATATATCTTGCTTTTTGCATATCTCAGTTTGTTGTATGTTATCCTTCCTGAATTTTATTTATGTATATGTTTCATATTTACTTGGTTCGGAACTTATAGCTAACTATGCTTAGGAAATATAAATATATTTATATGCGCATGTGGTAATTTTAGTTGTCGATGGTGAGAGCTTCTGTATGTATTTCTCAAGCAGCCCATCGATATGGAACCGAGTTCTAGATACTATACAAAAAAACTATTAATTATCTTTCAGTATGTGACAAAAATCTGGTTTTTTTTTCTCAGTGGTGGAGATGAACTTAATATTGACATGAGTTAAGATAAATGAATAACACCGCTAATCATTTACATACTTTTACGTTTACTTACAGACTTGGTATAAAAAAATTACATAATCATATATGAAACATGCTCGAAATAGTGTTCATTCGAGCGAAACCATTATGCTGACTGTTTTAGAAGAAGAACAATATCTTCTGTGAGCATTCAAGCCACCCTTATTTGAATATACTGCATGGCAGTTATCACATGGGTCGGTCTTGTAGACAGTAGCAAATTTGCATTTGCTATCTTCATTTTGTTTGGCCCAGCTGCGCTGCCTGAATGTCTTGCCGCAATATTTGCACTCACTTCCCGATGAACGACAAACATAGTCTTTACGTGTATTTTTATGTCTATACACACTTTCACTTCGGGTAAACATGGCATTACAGGTATCACAGTGGAATGTTTTGTATGCTGGGCTGAACATGCAATGGCAACTTTCATGGCGGCGTGAACTATAACTTGTGTTAAAATTATTTCCCACAGTAGTTATATTGACTTCGTATAGATTGCATCGACTCTTCAGGATCCCTTGCTGTTGACCATGTTGTAGTCGGTAAATCTTCAGCTATTGGTTTCGTCTTCTTATTATAGCCCGGTGCACGATTGTAATAGTTACGTTGACATCGTAATGCCTGTAGTAGCTCTTCAATACACCTAGCTGTTGATGGTGAGTCTTCATCTATTGATGCAGTCTTCATATTGTAGTAAAAAGACATATTTCCAACACAGCACTCGACAATGGAATGATCTTCATTTTACATGACGCTCGCTTATATATACTGTACATATGTTAGTTTGTATTGCTTGTCTCGGCTTTCCTCAGTGGAAGACTGGTGGGTTATGATAGGCTACCAGCTTCGCTAGTGCCGAGACATTTTCAAAAGCCTCGGGTAACATGTTAGGCTCCTTTATCGTTGTCCTTTATGTTAGGTCACCGATGATGAAACACTTTCGCAAGCCTCGAATAGCAGGTTAGGTTCCTTCATTCTTGTGTATGGGGATGCCATTTATGAAAGGCTGCTCGTTTCGCCAGTTACGAGAGCCTTGCATAACATCTTATAGTCCCTTAATCATTATGTGCGATGTTGACCTTTATGTCAGCTTTGTTAGTGTCGAGACGCTTTCGAGACATGTTAGGCTACTTTGTCGTTGTGTGCGACAGCGCCCTTTATGTTAGGCCTGCGAGAGCCTCGCGTAACCTGTTAGGCTCCTTTACGCGCAGTGTTTCTCTTTCTTTATTACATCGATAGCTTGCATTTATGCTTTATATATCTCTTCGCATTGTAGGCATATGAAAATGATATTTTACAGTAATGATGTGACTGTTCCAGCCATTTTTTTATAGTAGTGTGCGTTGCCTTTAATGATTTATCATTGTGTATGGTTGGGAAGACTCTGAGATAACCCTCGTGCATATGTTGGGAATACTCTGAGATAACCCTCCCAGCTTGGCATGCAAGAGTATGATCATCTCATAGGAAGGGCTTAAATGATAATGCAATTTGGGAAGACTTAACCCTTTCGAGATGATGGGAGTGAGGTTATAAAGTTGCCGAACATTTCTTACAAGATACCGAACTTATGCGCACCTATGCTTGTAGGGCTTGAATGAATCTGTATTCATTATTTAATACATATAGGACATAAATAACTCAACGATGATTTGTGTTGTCAGGAACTATATATATATTATGAATTTGTCGCTTGTGTGTTAAACAGTTCGGAAATTACGAGCACCTATGCTTATAGGGCTTAAATTATTGTGATAATAATTTGTTTTCACTGTCGAGGGTGTGCTGTGTATCGGAACCTGCTATGCTTATACACTGTTGAAGTAATATGATAAGACGGTAATGAATACGAACATTCTTCAGCCATGATGAATGGTGCTAGCTTGTAGGTGTTGATATTCCTTAGCCAATCAGAGCCTTGCACAGCATGTTAGGTAAAATCCCTCCATGCCCAAAAAAAGGAGTCACTACGCTATATTGTGAGATTATTAATAAACAATTCCAATGCAAGAGTGTGCGTGAATAAGTTTAACATATGCGAATCGCATCCGCTGCTACATGGCGTCCCATGCTGCTGCTGCATTGCGGACCGTTTCTCACATGCTATGTCGAAACTATACACCTGGGTTTGGCAAAGCATCACTTGACCGCACGACTGCTTCATTGTCACTGAAGGGGTGCAATAACGAAGTCCGGCCACTGCTTGTAGTATTTGCTTAAGGCGGAAGTAGATTCGTTGCTGCAGTGATTTCGACAAAGGGTAATGAAACCTATATTAATATGTTTATAAAACAATCACTCCCTACAGTAAAAGCCATATCTAGTAATGAATATGTATTTTTTTTCTCTTTGGTGTAACTTACTCGGTTAATCTTTGTTTGCATGTGTTGATGAAATATTTAAAGTTACGAGAGCTTATCAGACACGTCGTCCTTTCGCGATGAGAGCAAGACCAACAACGGACGGGTCTGCTGTACGTGTGTGTGTATGTAAAACGTATTTCTCGGGAGGAGTCGCGCAGAGCCTGGCTGTTGCAAAAACTATTAATCATACTAGTTTACATTTTTTTTTCCGAATCTCAAGTCGGGCTGGAGCGAGACGCCGGACGTCACGCACAGCCTGGCTGTAGCGAAATATATAAATACTTTATATATTTATGTTTTTCCGAAACTCGCGCTAAAGTGTGTGTGTGTGTGTGTAATACTAATTTCTGCACTGACTGGTCAACCGTACACAGTATTTAAATACGTTATTATTTTCTCGTGGCATATCTGTGATATTTGTGTCTTGGAAGTGCTTGCATATTTCAGTGTGCTAAGGTGTGCCTAACGCTTTTGGCATGTCCGACTGTAACTTATTAATAAATATTTTATAAAGTCTTTTACGCTACACCCTCTTTCTCACACGAGGTCTGGGGGACAGTGCTATAACGAACATGGAATAATTTTTTTGGAATGCTGCTCGTTGTCTTGGAGAGGTTGACGCGCCTGCTGTGTCTGGAGGATAACTATTTTTTAACAACGTCCAATTAACTTAATGTCTGTTGACTGCCCGCGTTTCTGCAGCATCGTGGTGGGCGTCTCTAAAGAGCGTGGTGTATATCTAGTATGAAGAGCTTAAATGATAATCGCATTTAGGAACACTCTGAGATAACCCTCCCAGCTTGGCATGCAAGAGCGTAAAGTATATAATCTTGCAGGAAGATGATAAATGTGAAGTTTAACATGTCATCTTCGTCGGACATCGCGCACAGCCTGGCTGTTGCAAAACTAATTATCATAGTAGTTTACATATTATTTTTTATATTTGCGAAAATCACGTCGGGCTGGGTGTTATCATACTACTTTACATATTTTCCGAAACTCGCGTCAGGCTTTGTGTAGCAAAAGGAAAAAATACTATTACTTTAAATATATAATTTCAATCGCTCACGGCATACTGTAAATAAAACCCTATTTATCTTGGCGAGTCAGTGGGCTCGCGTCATGGCAGGAGCCTGGGGCTGTAACAAAAACATTTATTATTTAAACAAGTTTTTTGAACTACTTTTCCACGTTGTGTGTTGGCGCATTTGTACGAAACTGCCATTTCTCTCTCGAGGACCCTGGCCAGGAGTCTGCAGCTATAACGGAATACCCATATGTGGGGTTATGCTATGCAGATGGTAAGTGGGTGGACAAGGCTGCATCAAGTATGTGCATGACTTATTTTGCGTACTGACTGAGCGTTCAGCACGTTTTTTTCTCGCGCACACACACAGCCTGGCTACTATTAATTTTCATCCTAACTCTTTAAATATATATTTTCATCGTTTACGTCGGAGGAGTGATGGTAAAAACATTTAACGTATTATCTCGACAAGACGGAGGCTATAATGGTATATTAATGATTATTATTGTTTAAACATACAAGTTTTAAAATACTTATACTGTTTCTCCAGCATGGCCCAAGCTTATATGTGTTTTCGAAACCGACATTTATCTATGACTCTGGTCAGAGTATTCGGCTATAACGGAATAGAAAAGATTATTTAATCATGTTTTTTTTTAATACTTCCCGCATTGCTCAAGCCTATATGTATGTTATCGAATTTTTTTACGAAACCGTCATTTTCTCGAGGACACAGCCAGGACCTGGGGCTATAATGGAATATGAAAGATTATAATTTAAAAATGTTTAAATGTCAATTTGATTTTGGGAAGACTCTGAGAAAACCCTCCATGATTGGCATGCAAATGCGTGAAGTTTATAATCTCGTAGGAAGGACTTAAATGATAATCTGCTTTGGGAAGACACTGAAATAACCTTCCTGGCTTGGCATGCACGAGCATGAAGTACATAATTTTGTAGGAAGGACTTATATGTTAATTGATTTTGGGTAAACACTGAGATAACCCTCCCGGCTTGCCATGCAAGAGTTTAATGTACATCATCTCGTAGGAAGGACTTAAATTTCAACTAGATTTTGTGACGACACTGAGATATACCTCATGGCTTGGCATGCAAGCACGTAATGTATATCATCTTGTAGGAAGGTATTAAATTATAATCTATTTTGGGAAGACACTGAGATAACCCTCCCAGCTTGTCATGCAAGAGCATAATGCATATAATCTTTTATGAACGACTTAAATTTCATTTTTATTTTGTGACGACACTCAGATAACCCTCCTTGCTTAGCATGCAAGAGTGTGAAGTTTAAAATGTCATCTATCCATTGCATAATTGCGACACCCCGTCGAAATGGAATGCGATAGCATGAAGTTTAACTTGTCATCCATCCATTGCATCACTGCCGCACCCCGTCGAAATGGAATGCGAGAGCGTGAAGTCATGAAGGACTTAAATTATAATTGAATTTGGGAAGACTCTGAGATAACCCTCCCAGCTTGCCATGTAAGAGCATGGTGTATATAGTAGGAAGGCATTAAATGTGAATTGATTTTGGGAAGACTTTGAGAAGATCCTCCCAGTTTGGAATGCAAGTGTGTTAAGTAATAATAATAATACTTTGACTCGACACTTCTCTCACCTATGACTTACAGGCTGCATGCGGGGTCAACACAAAGTCGTACTCGGGTTTAATTTACGCACACTTACGTTTATTTGGTAAACACAGGTCACTGTTACACATACGAGACCTATCCCCTTTTCCTATCTGTCTGAACTGCTGGGTTAATTCTAACGCGTTCTACAGACGTTCTGGCGAAAGGCTTGTGTTGGGGGGGAAGGTTCTTGGCGGGTTGCTGTGTTTACCTCTGTGTTGGCTGTGGTGCGTTGTCCTCTCTCTCTCTCTCTCTCTCTCTCTCTCTCTCGGGTTGGTGTCCTGGTGTATCTCTTCGGCTTCTGGCGGGAAGTCCGGGCTCGTATCCCGGGATGTGTAGTCTCTCGCTCTCTGGTTCCACCTCCACTCGCGTCCCGTCCCTCTCCCGATCATAACTCGTACATCACTGCCTGGTACTCGCTTTGTCTTCCCTATATATAGTTTTCTCGTGGTACTTCCCCTGAAGCCCGGTGGTTTCCCTAATTCTGCGGGGGAGATGAGGAAGGGGGGGTGGGCGCGTGCTGTGCTTCCCCGGCTCGGGGGGGTTCCTTTGCTCGTTACTGTCCTCGGGGTGAGAGGTGGTGGGTGTGGCGTCCTCGGGGAATCCTAGGGTCATTACCTCAGGTTGCTCCCCTGCGCGGGTATCTAGCGTCGTGACTAATCTAAGTATGAGCGATTCGCGTCAACTTTAAATATTTTCGTAAAATCCCTCAATCCCTCATTACCCAAAAAGGAGTCATTCCTCCATATTGTAGGGTCATTAAAAAATTTTGAAAAAATAAAATTTGGAAAAAAAAGTTGGGAAACTTGTGAAATTTTTAGGGAAAAAGGTAAATTTTTACTTACTTTGGGGGAAAGGGACATTTCAAGGGGAAAACGGGAAAAAACATGTAATATATGTGGAATGCAAGAGCATGCTGTTGAGGTTTTCACAACAAGGTTCGGTGGGGTCCCTGTGTCCCTGTCATGAACCTGTGTTTAAATGCCCATTTTCTAACTACTGTAATACAATGTTATATTAAAGTATAGATATGCCAATAATAAATAATGCAATATCGCATCGATCAAGTGGCTCTAAAGCGATAGAATAAGTAATGAGAAGTTTGATGGCATCATATACGTATTAGGGTAGAAAAGAAGCGTCAAAATTAATGTCATATGCTAAAAACTGTGCCTCTAGAATTTGGGGGGAAAAATTAAAATATTTGGTAATTAATACCTTAACATGTTTCTAGTAATTGAGAGGTAGGACGAAAGTTTCTCAGGAATCTCTAACAATCGGTGTAAACTTTCAGAATGAATAGGGAAAAATAGGGTAAAATATATATAACGTCTTTATAAACGAAAACATCGATGCAATAATCAAATAACATGACTTCATTACTAAAAAAATATGATATAATTTTTTCGCAATTTTATAAATATACGTTCTCATGGCCTAAAAATAGTATTGTAGTATATCAGTTACATTGATTTTAAAATTTATATATATATATATTAAATAAATAAAGTACGCAAAGTTGGTAAAAGATTAATACCACACACGTTTTACGTGATGGAAACATGTGTGCATTCTGAGTTATCAGCGCACCCTAGAGAGAAATGCTGAAACATACGTATGTGAGCTAATGGGCGGTAGTGAGGGATTAGTAGTTGGCTGGGGCTCCAGGTGTGATGTAAAGCAAATTAAAATATTGGTGGTCAGTCGTCGGCTGGCCACGGTATTGGGAATTTCTGCACCTCCATATTAAAAATCCAACACCGAATTTACATTTCGTTTTTCAAATTTTTTTTTCAGAATGTTTTTAAAATTTATTTTCAATTAACATTTTAAAAAAATGTATACCGTTATTTTTATATTTTCAATTTTATTCGTTTTTATTATTAGGTAAGTGTTTTTAATTTTTCCTATTTTTGATGAATTTTTAACTATTATGTTATTTCAAACATACGCCGGAGTCAAGGTCTAGGCCTCACAAATCCATCATGGCGTACACAAGAAGGATATTAATTGACAAAAAAAAAAAAAAAAAGCAAAATCCGCTGTGATCAGTGACAATTTATCGGTGAAATTAATACTGTTTATGGCCACTGAAGTGCTAGAAACCACAAGTTAATCAGTGGAATAACCAACCACTGATCCAAACTCTTGTATCAGCTTATAGTACAAAGCTTTCGAAACCAGAGCTAACAGTTTTTGGTGCCGTGGTTCCTGCGGAGAAGCCATATCCCCTTCCTTTATCGCTATCTTGGCTTTAGTAGGAAGGTAAAATCACGAAGCCACAAATGAAGCTCAGAGAACAGGCAATCTAGATTCACGCGCAAGTGTGCGCACGTCTAGAATTAACTTAAGAGAACCACCATCATTTATTCCAGCCATCTTGAACGCCTTTGCCGCAAAGTGAACAAAAAATTTATATCTACGCCACCAACTGCGATACCTAGCCACGACAAAAAATTTGCAGCAGCCACTTAATGGAGTTCACTGTTGTGCAGATATTTTAATATCCAGTGATGATGGTCGAGCAAGCGCGGAAAACTCTGTTATAAACATAAGGAGAGGAAGTCGCATATTTATCGACGTACCATATGTTCATACAGTGCTTCCTTTCTGTGCGAGTTAAAGAGCTTGGCTGGAATTCCTACCATAAAACGATTTAAATGTTACTTGAGCAATCTATAAAGCGCTGCTCAGTTTATTCTTTCAGCACGCTGTTTATCCCATCGCCAGACGCGAAACTGTACATAACTATGTACTGAATAACCAGTTTTCACGCGTCTGTCTAGTGATATGTTAATCGTGTGGACTCTGCAGGTATAAAACATAAAACAAGAATGTAATACGCGATGTTATGAGGAGATCAGGCCTTAGCTGAACGTCCTGCCTGATCACACCTTTAAAAATTAAACCAGGGCACGAGCGTGATTGTTACACCACCTTGTGAAAGACAGTTGCAGAAATCCCCTCCACCGGTCATTATACTAGGCCGAAAATATTAAACAACGCAACCGATATAGGCCAGCGTAACACTGGGAGCGGCGTCTTTTGTCGTCGACCCGACTAGAGAGAAGACCACTGAAGGTGGGTGTGTCCGGCCGTCGTTAACCGCCTCCTAGAAACAACCTCCGGCAATATGAACAAGGCGGGGACTTTCCAATTAGATTGTGACAATAATGTCGTGAGGTTTTAAATTTTAACATAGTTAATAAGCATCTTGGAATTCAATTAAAGCTCCCCCGATCAATAGTCATGTAAATATTTATTGTATAATATTTATGTTAAATAAACCTCATCTAATACTATTGTGCTCTACCTAATGATGACTCATTATTGAGCTACGCTGAGGTATGAATTGCCGTAAAGCTAATTCGTAAGAATGGTGGAGGCTTGGTTCCTCCCTACCCTCTCGCTGCCTTACATCAGCTTATCTACCATCCACCCCCATTTCAATAAATTCCCCACCCACCCACGATAATTTACGTTCGTATTTATCTTACCTAATAGCCCTCTTTCTCTATACACATGCAAGAAATTGTGACAGAAAACCCAAAGACTTTAATAGTAGGACCAGGAGTTAAAAAAATACCTAAGAAGGAGTTTTCCAGCAGATTTGACTGTAGAAATAATTTGTCGAGCACTCCCTGAGACACGATGAGAAAATATTAGAATCATTTTTTGAAAGTAGTAATTTCCTAAAAGTTTTTCATAATTTGTGCATAGGTCTATAAGATTTTAGGGTTGTAAAATACAGATCCACATAGGTATACACACAGCCAACAGCCAGAAAGTTAGTCTTTTTGTACGGAAAGTACGCTAGTAACTTGTCTCTATTGTCACCAATTAAAGCTTTTCGCTTTCATTAAGATGTAAAATTATGTAACAAATTATCCTTATTTTCCTTCAATATTACATTAAACTCAGGAAAACGGTAACCGGCTGTTGACGTAATCGGCAGAAGCTGAACTCACTGCCGACGTATCCCGCGGTGGCCCAAAACGCAGTCGAAATAACCTGTGGTAGCCGAACTCCTGAAGACATAACCCGCTGTAGTCAAAGGGAAGAGAAGTGAAGCATTATGATCCGTGTGCCTCCTGTGTCTTACTTAAGTTAAGATCTAGATGACTTCTTGTTAAACGTAACACAGATTTCCATGTCTACGTAAAACCTTGTTTTTTTGGATGCCATATCGTGAAGCATTACCCACGCATGAAAACCTCATGTACTACGTTTAAAATGTCAAGAAAAATACTGTTGCTTTTCGGAATGAATAGTTTTAACATTAAAATTGTATACAGTTTTAGTCCCCCAAACCCACCCCTAATTCTTGTGTAACAAAGTATAGATTCCGAAAAATTGGGTCTCGGGAAAACAAACAGATGGCCATAACCTTTAGAATTAAATATGCGACAGGTCAAATACATAAGTAGAAAACATGGCAAAAGAATTAAATGCAAAGAAAAAGGTACTGAAACAATTACAGTAGAATTTTCGTAAGTAAATAACATTTACGCTCTATGCCATGCAGCCTGAAAAAAATTTCTGTCTACAAACGCAACAGTAAAACACTTACGCAGGCAATCAGATATTAGCTGAATAAAATAGCAGGTTTTAGATGGATCGCGGATATTTAATATTATTTAGTTGAGTAATCTGATGTTATAAACACGTTCTAAAGGCCGGGAACACCATCCGACACAGAACCTACACCCATTCTTCTTCTTTCCAAGCCGTACAGCTTAGCTACTTAAAATTTGCCAACAGGGCATATCTTAAAGGAGAATTTCACCAAGCCCAGGCATTATGGATAATTCTGAGATTTTAAGGGGGGAGGGGAACTTTTTTCGATTCGCTATATCAAACCCATCGTATCCCATTGCCTCACGGCTTCCCGTTGAATCCTACTTAATTATAAGATTTTAAGAGCCTTTCTTAAATTGCTATATAACCGAAATGGTATGAGCTGCGTTTGTAGGATTCGGTAGTCACGCTCAGAAGCCCCGACGGCTATCATCTGGTTAGTTAGACTACTGAGGGTTACGTCGTCCAGGGGTGCGGCTACTACAGGTTACGTCGACTGCGTTTTGGGCCACTGCGGGTCACGACGGCCGTGGGTCAGCTTTTGCAGGTTACGTCAACAGCTGGTTTCCGTTCTTCGATCGCGCGCCGTTTGCGCGCCGTATTGCCTAGACACTTGAAATTGGTCTTCGAGGTATCTCTCAAGGAGCAAATGAGTGAAGAGATTTGGGCGGCTCTTAACATCGAGTTCTTGAGAGACGATGAGGGTGAAGAAGTGAAGTGAGTATGGAGCAGCGCCGAAATAAATGGGCGGGAGAAACGGGAGATCCCCGAGAAAACCCGCTGACCAACGGCATCGTCCAGCACGATTTCCACATGTGAAATTCTGGAGTGAACCGGCTGGGGATTGAACCCGGTTCGCCTTGATGGGAGGCGAGCGGTCTAACCGCTCTCAAGGAGTCTCGCCCAGCCCAGGTATTTTCGACATTTTGAAATTATAAGGATGCCATTTATCGATACTCTTCTGATATGGTTCTACGCACAACGTTCGAATTTGGCAAACTCCTTAACCCTACAGGTTCCCAGCTTCCTGTAGTGTACCGTTGACCGCATCTCAACAGTATGATTTTAAGGGGGGTCGAAATTCAAATTGCGACATCTGTGGAGGAAATTAAGTTAGGGCTACAAGACTCGCATAGCGCGCTGAGAAGCCCGAATGCATTGACCCTTTAAGGTACGCGAATAATCCACCAATGTCAATTTTTCTTAATCAAGGAGGTTATTTTACAAAATTCGCTCCCTGTTTGCCCTAAATTCTTTTTTGCTTTCATCCTCATACAATCTCTACCGTTGCGTAAGAATTTTCCTATTCATGGTTACTTCCAACTTTTATGAAGCACTGCTAAAGATCTTCTTCCAAGATATTCCGCTGCGGCGAACTAACCAAGTCTAGAAAATTACACCAAATGGACAACACACCTGATTCGTGTGCAGTCAATATAGTATTATTTTCCATAAGAGCTATTTCTTACCAGGCGTTACCAACATACGAATTGTTTCTGTTTCTATTCATATTGATTACAAATTAAATATTTTTTTATAGATAGAATATAAGTAAAAGTTTAATTTTAAAAAAAATAAGTTACTTTCGTTTTGACACATGCATAAATCGCTTGTAATACGGTATATATTCAGGAAATAACCAAACGTGTCATACATAGTGTGATTTTTCAAAGGTTTGATTAAAAAAGTGTGAATAAAATGCGAATTGACTCTACGAGTTACATTGACCACAGTTTCATTTACTGCGAGTTACACTGAGTGAGAGATCGGCTACTGTGTATTAAGTAGAATGAAGAGGTCGACCCGACCGCGCTTTTGGCTACTGCGGGTTCCTTCACCCGCGGGTTCCTCTAACATGTCACCTGATTGACCCGCGCAGAATAATCCCGGGGAGTACCTCGGACCCGATCCCTGGTATTTTATTATAAAAATTTTTATTTAAGATTCACCTTTCACCTTCTATAGCATTTCAGCCAAAAGAAAAAAGGTTGATTTTCCCAATATTATTCTACTCACAGAAATTTATTCGTTTGGAGTACTGCTTTGCTCCATTCTTACTATAGCAAAATTTATTATTAATTACATTAAATGGTCTTATATCGTAAAGTTTAAAAAAATTAGTGGCTGCTCCGCGGAAAGCCAGCGAACCACTTATTTTTTTTTAGAAAGATAATTTACAAAAAAAAAACTTTTGGAATCATTTTATAACTTTATGCTTTCATCTCGTTAATAACACAATACAATTTTGTGTAAGCAGTGGTTGTATTATTCATAGTACTAATATAGCCGTCATTTCGTCTAAACCTGGGATATTAGCTTTAAAATACTACACAAGAAAAACTGTATATTTGAACCATTACAAAACTTCAGCGTTTTTAGTTAAAAGTCCCGTAACAAACAAAACAGAACTGCACTGCGTAAAAAGAAAAGAACAAGCTACATGAAATAAACAGCATATATTACAACCTAATTTCGATCACATCCAACGCGGCATTACACGCAGATGGCGAAACGGAGGGAGGTAAGATGAGTTTACTGAACACAAAAATAAGTCTAATGTTCTTGCGACAAAAAAGTACTATTGAGGCATTTATTTGAATGTTAATATTGTAGTAAAATAATAATGTTGGAACAAAGTTAATAGTGTTAACCATTTGCAAAGGCTTGAATTACTATAATGCAAATATACTGTTGAAGCATTAATGTAAATAAAGTCTTCAATATATGTTACCGCAACCAAAAGTTGTATAACACAAAAAATATCCATAAGAACAGAATATATTGTTTTATTAGAAATGTCCAACCAACAAAATTGAACACTGACTTAGCTTTGTGAAATGGCGGATTGTAGATAACAGCCATAAACTCGTACAGTTAAACCACTGTACTTGAATTTTAAAGCATAGTATGGGAAATAAATGTAGCGTGGACCAGCTCTAAAGCCTTGCAAGGCAGTTTACGAGTGCCAATTGTGCATATATTTATAGAGCACAAAAGTATTTCCTCGTAACGAAAGAGATCTGCAGTTTGGCGTAATCTTGTATTGAATACCCACAATGTGAAACACAGCCACACACGTACTGCTGGGAAAGGAGTGGTGGCTTCTATGAATAAATGCGGTGGTGTGAGTGATACGTCGCCTCCGGTTATCTCCGGTAGTTAACCGGTTTTCCGTAACCAATCATTGTCCGGAGAACATACGGTCGTAGGAGAAACGGAGGGAGGAAAGACTGAACGCAATGCTCTCTACCTTCAACATTTACTATGCTATAGGATGTTCACGGTAAAATGAGCACTTTTGAAAGCACTGCTTAAGACATACTTGTATTCACTTTGTGTATCCTTCCGACTTATGTAAAATTAACACTTTCATGGGCCTCATCCCTTTATTCATGTGCCTGTCGTGTGAAACTGTGAAATTATTATAAAAGCAAATATTTTACATATCTGCTCATTTCTACACTTTGATGCATTAACAATATAGAAAGCGAAAGAAATAATTTAAGTTATCACAAATGGTTACCAAGCACATTTTAATCGACGTTAATATATGGAAATATGTTCCCACTATCGTAACCAATTTGCTGGTCTCATGTCACTCAGTGCGCCCGTATGCAAGTAGAAGCAGTGACTTTTCTAAGGTTGATTTCAAAAGTGCTCACCTTATCGTGAACAGAACAGCCAATAGTAGTTACTCAACGCAACATGTTAAGCAGCTGATCTCCGATGAGGCAGTGGACGATCGGCAACCTAGAAGAAAGTAGGAATACTGTTGTGTTTAGAAAAGCTGGGTAAGTTGGAAGTTCAATGCGACAAAATCAGGGCAAAAATACAATATATAGTCAACATTCCTATTCATCTGTTTGATGGATTTTCAACAGGGGAATTTCAACAAAGTGTAATAACATAATTTTTGTACATGTTCACAGTACCTAATCGATTGTAGAGTATTTACATGAAATTAATAACAAAGCGGCACGCAATGCCACGAAAAGCATCACATGCCTGGCATTTATTTTTAATGGTTATCAGACAGGTGTTCTTCTATGTGAACAATGAAACAGGATCGAACGAGCTCAACACGTTGATATTGACTTGCGTTTGACTTTGAAACGCTAATTCAGTAGAATTAAAGGCATTAGAAAGTGGAATTGGAAATATTATGTGCAAAAGTAAATCTAATGTTCCAATAATGGTCAAGTATATAGCATGTGTCTCGCTCGTTGAATATTGTAGAATACCGCCAGCATATTACGTGTCATGTACTTAAACTGTTCGCCACATTTTCAGTTGGAGAACTGCCGGAGATCTCCGAAGAAACTTTAGTAACTGCTCCGCTCCGCTCCTACCTTTCCCAGCTCCACTTCACACATGTTTAGATAGAGCAGTTAGAAGGGTATCAAACATTCATGGTGCAGGTTCAATTCCACTCCCAACCATACATTTTTTTTTGTTGTTAATATTTCATTTTGTGACCAAATAATTGCACATACTTAATTTATTTTACATCGTAATTTTTTTTAAAAGAAAATAAAATACAATTGTTAAAACAAGTGTTAAAGTTATTTCAACACAACATTAGTTTTGCTGCAACAGAAACACCACCTTAATGTTGACGGGACAGTAACTTAGTAATGTTGATACAAAAGTACTTAATGTTGACGGGACAGTAAGTTAGTAATGTTGATACAAAAGTACTTAATGTTACGTTAACATTAACAACTGAACAGTATACTACATTAACAGCAACTAGTTTCTGACGGTTCAAGATATATATATTTAAAAAAATTCTACTGTAGTGACATTCACATTGTTGCCACAAAATAGTTTTTTTTTTCCTATGAAAACGTGATGTTACAACTACTTAGCTGATGACGACGTTGATATAAGAATAGTGGTACGATCCCGTTAACGGGCACCGCCGGTTGTAGACGGAGCTTCATGTTGACGCGGCCTCGGATAGAATAACACACTGATATACCGCCGCGGTCACCGCTCCAACGGTAGCAGGAACACCGTCTCCAGCTGGAAGTCACTGGCGTTCTCCCTCCAAGCTACGTCGATCGCGTGCCAAGCCGACGTTCGTTTAAAGTGGCTGTCGGTCGGCGCTAACAGTCGGCTCCAGCAGGGACAAAGAGGAGCACTTTGGCGCCAAATGACTCGGTCGCCCTTGAAACTGCGCAGCCGCTGGTGACAAGCCAACTTTCTTGACCTTAGATAAACGGAAGATTATTGTATAGTATTTGCTCTCAATTTTGATTTCTGTTTAAGAGCGCTGAAATGTTAACCAATTTGATAATCTACTCGGTGTTAAATAAATACAAACTTTTTATTTTTCAAATAATTTGTATAAATTGGTTGAAATATTGTTTATATGCTTTCACCTAGAGTATCAGAATATTTCAACTACGATTTTAGATTTTTTTTTTTAAGTCTAACAATAACTGAAGTTTGTACTACCGCAGCTACCATTACATGTTAAATGGCGCATGATTGATGTTATGGTTTTTACATTAACAATTACAAGTTAGGTGAGGACAACTCTCGTATATAAAACATTTATTTAGAAAATAAAAAGTGTAGAACTATCACATTTGTCTCTTAAGATTCATTCATTTGTTATATTCATCTCAAATACCAATAATTAGTCTTGTAATTGACTACACTTCAAACAGTTTTCTAAACGTCAGTTTTAAGCTTACAACACAAAGAAACATAATCCTATGATACATTCGTACTTTCCACGACAGAATATTCAACAACGTTTACGAAATTGAACATAAGAGACAATAAAATAATTTATTGAAATATTTTTGATTACACGTATTACTGAAATGACTTTTAAAATTGATAATTTAAGTGATTCGCAAGGCACTGTTCTTATGCAGCAGTGGTATATTTTCGCTTATAAGATTTCATTTTAAATAATCTGGTTTGATTCTCACTATGTCAAAGAAAGAGAGCTCCAAAAAATTTCAGTGAATCGGCTGGTAAAAAAAGGGACAATTTTGATGTTGCGGCTGTGAGTCTAAGCCATTGGTGTTGCTATGGGAAAAAAACTTTGTAAGGGTTTTTATTGTGAGTAGAGACGAATGCTGCTGTTTATCTTAGTTTACACTTTTTCACAAACACGAGATTATGAGCCATTTTTATAAGTAAGTTTTCGTTTTTAAAAAAATTTATTTGCTCTTACTTTCAACGTAACACATTTAGGTTCTTGTAAATTGCTGACATCGGAAAACATGTTTAGTTTTGTATGAGAAACGCACAATGAAATAATAAATACTAATTGTATTTACAATCTGCTTACTTACAAATAGAACACTTGATTCAAAACCTGAACAACACAGAATGCTAATTGCAAAAATACAAACGCCATTTCGGAAGCCTTGTAATTTTCCACAGGAAATAAAAGCATTTTCAGACTGCTGTAAGCGTTTGAACATGTAAGAATAAGATTTTTACATTTGGGACTGAATTGAACTTTCATACAGACTTTTCACTTACCAAATGCTACGAACGTTACCTGATAACCCTTGTTTGCGCAAAGAAAGGTGGTAAGACTGTAAATAAGTTGAGCGTATTGCGACACTCAGGACACTTAATACTGTAGCTGTTTGCACAATCATTGCTTTCAGTACAAAGTATGCAGAGTATGAAGGCGGACGCGTAAACCACTAGCATTTATTATTTTGTATTTGTGCAGTTTGAAATTGAACGTTTTCATGTTTGGGCTTCTTTATATTTAAGCCATCGAAATTCTCTGTGTAGACATGGGAAGAGCAACTGACGAACTAAACATTCTCTAACATATTCTCATGTGGTTCACATCGCTCGTGACATTCGCTTGTGGTTTGCACGTGTTTTCCTTCGTTTCGTCAGAAGACGTCCAATCATGCAAGCCAAGAAGGCAAACTTAAGTAATGAAGGCAACGCCATGTATATAGTGAACGGTTCTAGCAAAATTCCAATCTTCGATCAACAAAAATGTTTAGCAAGCTATTTTCCCACTCTCATTGTACCAACTCCGCAGCAAACATGATCATATACGTTAGCATCATATTTTTTGTTACAGTCATAGAATCATTGGGAACGGTCCTTTCTGTATCTCATCAGCGGCACGTATAACTGCCAATTAACCATAACTGTTCTGCATTGGTTCCATGATACAAAGCGCTACTTTCTTGTTTTGAAAAACTGCATTCGCTCTTGGTGATTAGTATGGAGGGGCTGCTTATTGCTTCTGTATTTTTCCTGGCGGGAAATTGGCAATCTTTTATTTAATCCCTGCATGAGGACCGTCAGTAATAAGCTTCGCTGCAATAAAACCATGTCCGAAATGAGATATCATGCCGAATTAAGGAAGTAATAGAACGTCAGCGAAACTTTAGAATCAAGTTAGACTGACGATTTCATTGCGTACGTACAATTTTATTAAATCTACGAAGCCAAAAACTGATAATGGAGTAATATAAATAGAGACATTACTTATATTGGGGCATTTTAACAAATTGATATGTCCATTGTTGCAGATGGTAATATTTATACAGCATCCATCATGAATAGACTAAGCAGATGAGAAAAATATATTTAGGACATATATTTCTGTAAAATTTAGGCAGTAGGGAAAATCATAAATGCGACAACGATAGCGCCCAGCTACACAGTGGGGATATACCAATACAAGTAGGTATAGATAGCTCAGTCTGCTAGGACGCATGTCTACCACCACAATGACTTGTAGTTCGAGTCTCCTGCCATCTACAGATTTGTCTCACAAAACCCCGGTGTTAAGAGTCGTCCATAACTCTCTTTTGTGCATGTACGTGAAAGGCAAAACAGTTGACTCCTGGGATGTACGGCTTCGTAAGCACGGGAAGAGTAAAGCGGAATGAAAATCGTTTTTGGAACATTTGTACGATGTGGACAGAACCACGTGTTTGTTACCGCTGACATAGTGCAGCACGCAGGAAAGATTATCTTCAACCATAAAGTGCAATTTATTACGCACTCGTAAATAGTTACATGCAACCTTCAAGCTTAGCCAAAGTCGTGGTAAAAAAAACAAAATTCGTTCGAAAAATGAATGAAAAACGTGCATAACTGCGACAAAGTTGATAAAACGCTTAAAATCCAACAGTTAAACGCATCACGCCAGTTCAAAGTATTGCGCAAAGCGGTTATGTGGTATATTATGAGCGAGTTAATTTTGCCCTTATCGCTCCCTTGACTGGACGACAAACGAGAAACATGCAGGCAGGTCGATGAGCACATTACAGATTACTCATAATTCAAGAAAATCCAATATTCTGATTTACTGAAACCCTTTATTTTACTGAATTACACTGATTCTATGGCTAACAATTACAAAATTCTTATATTTTCAGTGATTAATTGTATTATATATTGAGCGTCTAATTGCAGGAAGTGTCACAAAAATAAAAATAATAACATCCATGGTAACTGTGCAACTATACTCTATAACTAATTTCATGAATGAAAAATTTTCGTGTATTCGCTAATATAGTATCAGTTAAGCATTATTTTCAGGAAGTTTTCAAATTTGGAGCAGATTACCAGGTATTTAGTATGGGATCGAAAATGCATTGTCAATTCACTGTCTAAAGTGGCGCTTATTGGTTACTCTATATTTTTTACGGTGTTCGCCTTCCTTTAAATTTAAAAATTACAAACTAAATACAATTATTATATTTAACGACTCAAAAATTAGTGCTTAAATCTTGATTTGTTTTTCATAACTAGTTATTGAATTTACAACTTACTATGTAAATACGAATGTATAGTACCCAGATGACAATTTCCAACAGCGGTCATAGTAAAACTCCTGGCCAGTTAGCTTAGACCTCCTCCTACCTTTGGCGAGCCGTTGGGTAATACTGTATTTCTTCCCGTTGAAACAGCATTGGGTTTCCTGCTGTTTAAAAGCACGTCTTAAAAAAAACACAAAATCCAAGAGAAGCGCTTTCTTGAGTTGATGCATATGCGTGAAGGCACGGAGAAGAAAATACACTCTTTAAATAGCCATACTACGTGGAAATTTGTGTCCGCGACTAACATTGGCCGTGATTGGCACCTTTATGGCATTATTTACGAGCACTGAATCATTAACCAAGTGATTTGACGACCAATAAAATCAAAACATTTTCGACGCTTTTAGCCTTGATGTCTATGAACATGTGCTTCCTCAAACACGCACTTCAAATTCACCTTGGTTGATGGCGACGCCCAGCAGAGAACATTATGCTGTACCATCAGTACGCGCAAGACCTTGGATTGGCGCGTATGCCTAGTCTTCTGTTCAAGCAGTGAGCTAGAGTTACACTATAAGGAGCAAGCACAACTTTTCTTGGAAATCCTATTGCTTAGTCTATTGTGTTTGTTTACCTTTGCTTATCATTTATAAACACGGCTAGTGGATTTTTAAATTATGCCAGTCTAAACAGGCTATTTTTGGCAGTGTTTCGAGGACTTCTAGATAGTGATAATTTATTTAATAAGCGTGGTTAGAAAATTTCATTTTTTTTCTCTCCTGAAGTGGAAGTATTCTAGTTCACCTAGAAGACGGAGAAAATGTTGCACTTATATTCGGTAAATGGTTAGTGTGATTATGGACTCAAAGATGCTGCTACGCAGTCAATTTAAAGGTATACACATAGGGACTAGGGACAAGGTAGATCAAATGGGGACATTTCCGTTATGTTAGTTTCTGCCATAACAAAAATATATTATCTTTATTAAAATATACAACTCAAAAGGACAAATATCTGTAATATTTTACTTGGTTTTGATATTTTTTTTTAGTGGTAATCATTTAGTAACTGGCAGTTATGTTTATCCAATTGCTGGTAAATATAGACTATGAAACTTTAATAACTCAACTGAATACGCAATATTTGCTGCAGAGTGAAATTATTTGTCGATCAAGATGTGGTTATATGTATAAGACACCTTGTGAGCTATGTGTATCAGGAATAATATAAAATACAATTTATTTTGTGAACATAACATGATAAAACTTTACATGAAACAACATTTAAAAAAGTTCTACAATTCTTAATGGGTTTGAAATAATATCTTTGGCAGAAGACGTAAATAAACCATTCCATTCAATACTTTTAATAATCTCTCGAACTACAAAGTTCAAAACAATACAGTAATTTTCAGATCACACAGAATAAACGATCGCCAGGTGGTTTTTGATTATTTATTGCTGGCAATATCTCCTAGTGAATAGTTGACTTACTGAGGCAAATATTTTGAAAAAGTGTTTAGATGCCAGTGCCATGAAATCCTAGAGGTTAACAATTTTATACCTCGTGTTTCTTTTTAAACGCATGTGATTACTAACCGAGAAAACGAAAAAATTTTTTAGTTCTGACGAAGTATGTCCTAAATGCAGACATATGGCGTGGAAGATCTGATCTGGCGTCGAGCACGTAACGTTTCATTGGCCTGCCATTGCCTCCACACATCCTGTAAATTTCGTGGACGACTTCATTCCGATCTTGAAGCATGTCAATAAACATTATTCTCACCTCTCCAGACCGCAACTCAATATTCTCTTCTCACTCCCCCCTCTCCTCTTCTCCCTGTGCAATCGGAAATCCCATACCGGGGGGAAAAAAATCCGTCCGGACTCCAGGCTCCATGGTTTATGCAGCAGTTGTCGCTGTATATCTGGACGGTATATGTCGGGGAGAAGGAGCGATGTACGGGCTTACAGAGAAGGAAACAAAAAATAATCCGGGTAAAAAATAGAAACCTGATGCATCGAGTTCGTTTCCCGGCGTCGATAAATCTATCAATCAAGGCTGGAAGCTCCCGTGTTTTCCTTTCAAAGGCCGCCACCGCTCATTAACTTTCTAACAACACGCCCTTCCTTCCCTCCCGGCCACCTCCCCCACATACAGACAGTCCAATACCGCCCACCATGGCATGTTTCCCCTTTCTACGCGCCAGCCACTCTCTCCTCGCCCGAATTTGTTTCGATAAATTGCCCCTTCTCCTGCCGTTATAAATATTGGGGCGGCTTTTACGGAAAGGTAACACAAGATAGAGAAGCGAGACTGTTCCGAGTAATTTTTGTCGGTGCGCTCGAGAGAAAGGGTGGGGTGTTTATAGACCCGGTATAGCGAAGGAATTATATCTAATCCCGTAGTTAATGGAGTCGGAAGAATATGTGTCGTGCTGGCGAACGCGGAAGAATAAACCGCAATAGGATGAGATCTTAAAGTAGAGAAATCTAGTGCGCAACTTTTGGAATGTTAACGAATAAAACTGATAAAACGTCATACATTTCCATTCATATTTAGCGGTGTTCAGATGTGATAAAATTACAACGCTACTTAATAACATCACTGAAATTCACATTTTTTATTTCGGGCATAAAATTTTAAGTAGCCGTGTGAGTGTAAAATGTTTTTTTCTTATTTCTTGGATTTAAAAAAATACATTAAGCCTAATTATATATGTGTGAATGTTTTCTTAGCTTGGTTCAAAATGAAAATAGAGTCGGCGTTGTGATTATATAGAGGGTTTTCTGAGACAAACATACTTAGGCAATAAATAATCCTACGTGTGTTTTGCCAACGTTATTTTTATAACGTTCGCCACCCCTTCAAGCAAAGGTTGTATTATCGTTACCCTAACCAAAATATGCTAAATGTAGAGTTTTAATGTTTAAGCACACCTGAAGTTTATGACTTCATTTAAAAGAGTTAAAAGTGTATTACATTCGTAAAATGTAATATATTAAGCCGCTATTCCATTTCCTGCAATACTAGGCCCAGTACGTTCAAATAAATCTAAGTGCACACAGCGGTTATCCGAGTACGAGGTTCCTGAAGTTCACATATCAAACAAACCGCGTCAAGAAAAAATCTGGGAGTTTACGTATGGTGATATTGGTGGCCAGAGTATCGGCCCTTCCGTGTCAATCCAGGGACTACGGCGTGTGTTTTCCACAGCGGCCTAAATGATCAAGGCCATAGACTGAAAAAGCGTCACCCTGCTGAATCCAGGTGTCAATTGTAAGTCTTGTTCATTAATACGTACAAATTGTTCTAGCAGATCTGGGTAAACAGCTGATATTATCAAGCCTCTGCAAAGGAAATCAGATCCAGCATGCGCTCATGCGGCATTTTCGTGGACAATATCCAAGATGAAATGTAAGCTCTATGAGACCCAAAATCTCATATTGCGTCAGTTTACCTTACTTGAAACATGAAAACAGGCTCCGTCAGTGAAAATCGCTCATTTTAGGATGTATGGATCCTGACCATTGCAAGCCAGAATATTTGAGGGGAATAAAGTACGTATCGGCATATGATCAGACTGAAGCGCTTGTGAAGCAGCTACTTGTAGGCACGAAGTTTCAAGTTCTAGGCGCAGCCTGCGCACAGTGGTTGTTGGTAGGTGAAATTCTCTGAAATCACGGCGGACTGACTTTCAGCGACTCCATACAAATGCGTGTTGCGCCCGTGCGATGTCTGCATTACTCGTAATTGGTCGCCCTGGACTCTTCTGTTTCTAATCCCGATGACTGATCGTGCCTTGTATTGAAACGACGCTAGACCTGTGTGTCGGACTTTTTCTTTCCGTTATCTGGGTAATCTGCTGTGACGTCACAATTTTATTCCTTCACAGACGCGTCTGAACAGACAGAAAAATAAATAGTTGTTTGTAAACACTGGACCAAAAAAAAAACAGTTTTTATTATTTGCCGTGCCAAAATATTTGCCACCAAAATTTAATCACTTATCTGGAGAATTCTGTAGTAATGTTACATGAATCATATACCTATCTTGATTGTAAGAAATTAAATAAAGAGAGTGAAACTGGCTTTCCCATCACTGCAAGCTGAACACACTACTCTAAGACTGTTCTGCAGAGTGGTACATAACGCTTTGGGCCGCTTTAAGATTTGCCATTATTGTTTTCATCGCAATCTTTCTTTTATGCTTCTGAAACACTCATTATCTTCGTACATATGTAGCCTTTAAGCAACTGTGCATGAAGGGTAAATAACAAAAATTATTACTGTCGTGGTGGTCGTATAAGCCGTTTCGGTGGTCGTCTTTCAGAGCATTTAAAAGGCAAGATTTAAAAATATGTAAATTCCCTTTCCTTTTTGTCACCACAAAGGAGAAAGTTCCCGTTCTTCTTTCAGGCATAACAACAACACTGAATGGTTACTTATACGTTTTCGTACAAGCAGTAGGTCACATTCACAGGGGATCTTTTGATTTTTTTTTTCTCCTTGGCCATACGTCTGCAAGCTGTATCGTAAAGACTCCGCCCGGACTAAATACCTACCGCGGAGTAATTCTTCTTTTCCAAAACACCGCCAACAATGGCGTTCCCTTTCCGCTATTCCGCGACACTAGGAAACTGTCAGGACAAGCCTCATTATCCTCACCCGATTCCCCGCCTGTGGCTCACGCGTGTTGGGTCAGGGGTCTATGAGGATGGTTTGTAAGGGGGTGGGACACAGGGGCTGGAACCGACCCCACACCTATCCCCCCGCAACCCTCAAACAACCGCAAATCGTCCCCTTGTGCGGTCCCAGCGCGGTCGTGCCAGTCAGCTGCGAACGCGCACTCCTACACACACACACGCACGCACGCGCACCCCTTTCCATGCCATTCGACACGTGTTTGGCCATTGTCGCGGTGATATACGACACGGCGCTTAATCCGGTGGCGGGCGCGCAAACAAGCCGGCCTGCCTGCGTGCGCGGATAAAGGGTGGTTGTTTGGGAGGATGGGAGGGGGGAGGAGGCCGCCGCGGTTTAAGTGGCATCGAGCCGCGACCCGCGCCTGACACCTCCCACATCAACGCCGACTGCCAAATGGCGCGTCTATTAGCCTGCGCCCTCCGCTTGCTAGGCAGCGTTCCGTGCGGGCATCTCCAACACCACGTGGAATACCTGTTCCCAGCCAATTAATTCCACTTCATTACAAACTACTTTTTTTTAACAACATCATATTTTGAAATTACTATAAGCTATTCGCGGTTAATTGAACACTTTTGAAATCAACTCATGAAAATCATCGCTGCCCCAACCTGCAAAATTTTAACGGGCACAATTACTTGTATGCGACCAGTAAAGTTGGTAACTAAGTGACGAAAGTATTTTCATGATTTAATGATTGAAATAATGTGTTTGATAAACATTTGTGAATGTTTAAATTATTTATTTTGCCTTCAATTTTTTTTAAGTAAATTTAACAATTAACATATTTATAAAGTATTTATTTTTCTTATAATTTCACAGTTTCACTTGACCGAAGCATGGATACAGTGGTCAGGTTCATGGCAATGTTAATTTTGAATATGGTGGAACAATACACAATGTGCATAAAAGTAGATATTTAGCAATGCTTTAAAAAGTGCTCTCACTTAACCATCAACAGCCTTTCACTATGACGCTGAGAGTTTATTCCATAATTATTTATCTGTGATTGTAACTTTATTTCGTAAATTTTTATCATTCAAGTGTTTGAGAAAGACATGGCGTAAAAGTTTGTTTTTCAGTATTATCCTACGGAAACGAATTAAAATTCGAACTTGTGGACATTAGCTAATAAATACTAGGGTGATAAAAAAGTTACGTAATAAGAGTTCTAACGATTGTCATACTGCTCTTCTTATTCGAATTCCCAGTCAGCAAAAAAAGACTAAGATTTGTCACACAGCCGTTAGATGTCATATATGTTGCGTAAGACTCTCGCAATAACAGTTCTAAGATTGCCGCACTCACGAAAAGATTGTCAAACGTGGAAGTGGGTAGCACTATTAGGTCTGAGCAACGATCTGGTAAGCCAAACACGTCCACCGCAGATCAAAATGTGTACCGTATTGAAGGTCTGGTTGAGGAGCACGATCGTCACATTCGACTTAGCGATATTGCTAAGGAACTCAACATCTCGGTGAGCAGTGTGGACCATATCGTTTACGAGCAATTTTGCAACTGAAAGTCGTGCTCACGCTGGGTGCCAAGACAACTTACAGAAGGTTACGAAGTCCCTAGGATGGGATTGTCTCTCGTGCACTTGATGCGGTTCCACGAGGAAGCAGTGGCGTCCGTGCGCTGCACTGTCACAGGGGATGGAACGTGGGTGGGTCATGTGACATCAGAAACGAAGCAGGCATAAATTGTCCTGGAAACAAGCACCGCCTTCGTTTTCCAAGAAATTCAGAACATCTCCGTTAGCAAAAAAAGCTATAACCATGGTCTTTTGCGAACGCAAGAACGTGCCCTGGCCAGGGGAGCGACAGTGATAACTGCAGAAAACCATTCACAGAAAACTATCTGATCTTATCGCAACGGGTGTCATGTTGCTGCAGTGCAACGCCCAACTATACTCGGATAGAGACACGCGTTAAGGCTCCCGCCTACCTGGTGCTTGAACTGCGTTGTAAAGTGTTTGAAATGATCGTATTTCTATGAAACTATTGAACGCGCATCCAATGCGCTCATCTACGAAAAGAACACACACTTCAGACGAGGAATGTTGAGTGCTTTCAAGACGTCACGCACGTTAGAAACGCCATTTCATAGTAGGCCTCTAAAGTGACGAAATACGGCTTTTTCAAAGTGCTGCATTTCAAAATATATGTATCATATACCTACAAAACTACTCAAGTACCATGCAGTGAACCTTCCTACAGACTTTCCATCAATAAAATAATAGGGTCACTGCTGAAAGTCCCATAGGTACACGCAGTGCGACGAGAACACTGCACGCCAGTTCAGAGCCTTGCGCTTAGCGGCAATGGCGCTCTTGATGCTCGTGGCAGTGTCGCCCTTATCGCCTCCGCGCTTCTCGGCATCAGATGCGGGGAAAAACTCCAGGTAGGCGGGAGCCTTTATTATTGCGAAGCTTCAGGTGGAAGGTCGGTACAGCCCCAACCTAACACCCAGTGATTTATTTCCATTTCTTCGGACCATAGAAGAAGCACCTGGGTGGTAGGTGATTCACAACCGATATAGAAGTTTAGCAAGCTATCGTTACGTGACTTCAGGAATTGGACGCAGATTTCTTCTTTGCTGATATCGATGTCTTGGTACACCATTGCAACAAATGCTAGGACAAGCATACTGACTATGTTGACAACTAATGTTTGCCAGTGCTATACTGCCGTATATTTGTAAAGCTACTTGTGAAATAAAATTTGGTCATGAGAGCTCTTGTTACTTCACTTTATGAGTCATCCTCGTGTTTTCTCTGCTGTTTACTCCTGTTTGCAATACAGTTATATATTATTTTAATTTCTAATAGTTTTTTTATTATCATGTGAATAATACGTACTAATATTTCATTTTTGAAACATGCTTTAAATTTTAGCTTATTTTGGACTGCAGGAAAATATTCTTTATATTTACTGTTGAAACAAAAAGGTGGTAAAAAAATGTTAACTATTACAATTTAACTTTACTTTCACGAGGTAGACAGACAGACATCTCAGAGATTAATATGACATTATTAAGAACACGAATAATTTTATAGACATTAATATAAAAAAAAACGTAAAAAAATTTAAGAAATAATTTTGTCTTCATTTAGGTGTTTAAATTACGTAAATACGTAAATTTTGTACTAACTTAGACTATACCCGGCACAGAACTACTTGACCGCTGGTTACCAGCATGTAGGCGAGCAATGATGAGCCCTATTGATACATTTGTCAAGCGTCTGCCCCGTTATAACACAAGTGTCATGAAATATCCTTTGTGGTAATATAAATTATAAAGTTATATACATAAAGATGACCACATATAAATAAATATATATTAAAAACAGAAATCGATATAGCACTTCAATATATATACACATTTGGAATTTTATACTTATTACGAAACTTCCTAATTATATGAACTGCATAATTTTTACATTCATCTTAAAAACATTCTGCATTACTCAAAATTACAGATTAGCAACGCCTATTAAATGTAGATATAATATAATTTTCATTTACTTACAGTTGCACGTAACACATAAATAAAGAATTCATCTTTGTGTTGTGACTTGCAATGGTAGCACAAATTCGTCCCTGCCCACGCAATGATTTACCTTTCCCTTATTTTTAATACAAACTTCTCTGTAACTCGCTTCCTGGCAATTTTTCCAGGTAACACGAATATTTCTTTTGACGTAGATGAAATGCGGCTCTTTCCTTCCTTGCACATCAGTCGCACTGAATGTTCATCGACACCACATGCTCTTGCTGTCAAAATGTTCATTTGTTTCAAATTCATACATTCCCAAAATAATTTTTACCGATTTAGTTAAAAAAAAAATAATGAAACACTGCAAGAATAAGTGGATACTTGTTATTGACCCACTTCCATTTTGCAGTTACTGGTGCTGGCGCAATATTTATTCAGCACCATAATTTTAAAGAAAACTATGCACGCAAGCAAATAAAGATCAGTGAGCGTCACTCAAAGTCCGTCGCGGTACTGGCCACCGGAGATACAGGATATAAGACGTCAACACTGTGCGCGGAGTGAGGAAGCTGTTGTGCTACGCTTATCTCGTATTCAAGAACGAATGAAGACATCGTTATCGTCTGCATATAAAGTAAACTGGAAACTTGTACATAGCCCTAAGAAATATGATTTCCTTTAAAGAAAATATTCTTGATTCAGAAAAAGTATTCGTGATTTCATATCCGCTGTCATGCACACTCCCAACTACAGTGGGAGGAGCGCAGCTGATCAACTGACTTTGGTGTACCAAGAAATACTGTGCCTAAAATAATTAAGTGAAAAGGGAATTTATAGTAAAATTATCTTTGTGGCTGTTACTGTTAACTGAAAACACAAAATTAAAACATATGTCACGGCAGAAATGACAAAGAGCATAGTCAGAAATAAAAACTCGAAATTACTTTACAGAAAAAATCAGCTCAATTTAGGACTGTTGAAAGTTAATCAATCGTTACTAGTTAAATTGCTAGTACATCATTTTCATGTGCAGTTATAATCCACACATAAACATCGTTCCAAGCATACACTCTTGTAACAGATCCCTATTTTATTCATCCGTACGTTTTAACAGAATAAAACGGCATCTCTTTTTCAACATCTTCAATGAACCGCAACGGTAGTGATTTTGTGAGTGTTTTAAAATATTTCGTATCGTCAATATCGATTTCTTATTTTGAAATCAAGAAATAACAACTTTTATTGTAATTCGTGTGTAATTTGTAGGATTTTTGTATGCCAATGTAATGCAAAACCACTTTTTTATAAATACGTTGTATGTAACTAAGGAAAATAAACATGTCTGCTGATATTGGTTTCCAGACGAAAACATTGATGCATTGTATACAGCAAGAATAAAATATTTTACACTAATCAAGTTAACACTTAAATTTTAAGACGATGCAGTGAAAAGCAGAGGATACTGAAGTAGAGAGATGAACATACAGGAAAATCGTCATGCAATCGGAATAAAACTCACAAATAAATTAGTTTGTGCTCACATACCTGTAATTTGGTTTTCCTTATTTTAATGAAACGATTCCTACTTGCAGACTTATATGACATTATTTAGATTCACTGTGCGGCCAAACAATACCGGCCACAAGTTTGTTTCAGAGACCGGTCCACAAGAACGCCAAATTAGAGCCTTCTTTTCCCCCAGGCAACTAGCTCACTATGACTCTGTGTTCAAGACGGCAAGAATGCTATAACACCATACATACACGCGTTTGCTGCCATACTGAATCAATGAGAGAGTTGTGTGCGATTGAATGGGTCATAACTGTAGTGGCTCATAAATGCTGACATTCTGTCAAGAATATCTTCCAGAAGTTAAACGTGTCTACGTCCACTGTTAGAGATATCAGATTAAAGTAGAACCTTCATGGGAGCATTGACCCCAAGCATCGCTCTAGTATTGCCAATAAACTAACTATTTGGTACCAGCGACCTTAGAAGCGCGTCTTTTGAACCAGTCGTCAGACAATCACGTCAACGGTGCAGGCACCCTACCGTACGTCGCAGCAGGTACAGATGCTAGTAATATGACTCTTCACTGAGCACTAGTCATCCTACCAGGAAGTCACTGATCACATGTAACAAAACCTGACGTAATTTGAAGTGCACAATCATTGGATAGTGAAGAAGTGAAGGAATTGCTAATTGGGTGACAACTCACGGTACATCACATGGCACTCAAAAGACGTGTGTGGACCTGCCGGATCCCTGGCCAACGGTATTTACCTGAGTGTTTTGTGTTGACTATGTTATGCGTGGGCAGTAATATAACGGCCTGCAACTATTTATCTTGGTATGGTATTGGGTCATTAGTGATAATCGATGGATCGATAAAACCTGGAACTTACCAAGAATTTTGGGTAATAACATGCTTCCCATAGCGTGGTTAAATTGAGTTATTCAGCACGATAATTATCCTGTCTATAAATCAATGCCAATTTTATCGTGCTTTGAAGACAATTATGTATTACTGTTTAACTGGTCAACTCTACTCAAACAATTGAACATCTTTGCGATGAGCTGGAATGACCATCATGTGCCAGAAACACTTGACCAACAGACAAAATAAATGTCTACTACTTACCTTTGACAACGAAGAATGCAAACAATTACCACCAGTTATATACTAATATTCAGTGGAGTGCTTATCCCGAAGTAATATTGCTGTAATAAAAAGAAAGGGAGATCCGACACCCTGTAATGTACACGGCTGCATTCTTTGGAAGCATAAACAACGGGTATTTGATAATATTTAGCAGTATAGTGTGAATGATGCTTTCAGAGATCTGTAAAAATATTTTGAATTACTTAATAAGAAAGAAGACATTGAAATGCAAAATTAATTTCGTATTTAGAATTATATAAGTTTAATTAATAATTTACATATCATGACACGTCCTTAGGTAAAATAACCCGTAATTTGTTGCCCTACTTGGTAATTTCGTGACAAAATTACGGTAGGTTTCTGACAAATTTTATGTTCCAAAGTTGTCAGTAGTTCAGTTAGAATGCTTCGGCAGTAAAAATTTAAAATATACGTAATTCGTAAATGTTACACAGACACCCTTAAAATTATCTAAATTGGTCAGTTTCTTATTCATCAGTTTAAAAAAAGGTTTCTTATCAAAATCTTATAGCAATTTTATAAGCAAACTCACGAATTTGTATGTCATCATTAAAACATATCACTTAATTAAAATAATGCAAACATCTATTATTGTTTCTAATTCAGGATGTAGACAAAAATATTATCCTCGTTCACTTAACAGAACCCTATGTCTTCTCTAACTTCTACTTCCGTAATTAAATATACAGGCTTACAGTCGTCTTAGATCAGCTTCTTAGCAATTTAATTATATTTCGAAAATTGCTTCTTTCGTCTGCTTGAACAGTTGAAATCCAAAACTCTTACAAAACTGCCAAATTTCAGTTTCTTACAACTACAGGTAAATAAACTTTTTAATTAATCCAATTGCTTAGAGAATGAATTTTTTCTAAAATTCGATTTCATACTAAACAACAAAATGAATGAAGTCCTTTCCGTAATCACTTTCTAACATTTTCCGGGATCATTTGGATTTATATGTAGCATGAACCACGTGTAAAAAGGAGTGAAAAAGGAATACAGGAGATGTTAGTAGAAAAACTCCATAACGTGAGTAGTGCAAGCGAATATACAGCTGAGTCCCACCAGTGATTCTGGTGGCCGGTAGAAGAATGAGTATTTGGGTACTTTGCGTTCATCACGACCATAAAATATTCAGGTAACGCACGTGCCGTTCCACTGAGATCTTTGCTCCCCATCCACTCCCCCTCGCATACACTCGAGGTCATTTTATGGAAACGGCACGGCAGAGGAAATAAAAACTCGGAATAATAATCGTTGTGCGTAGAGAACACAGCTTGTGTAGTAGTCATTAAAATCCCACTCTACCCAAGTTACAGAACAAACATTTCTTCCGCTACGGTTTCCAAACTCGTCGGTCTATAAGACCAGCTGGATTAGGGTACCTGCCTTCTTTTGAATTTGCATGCCATGTAGGATAGTTAAATTGATAACTTTACATGGGTGTAATTTGCTTTTACTAACGCATGCTTTAAGAATCACACGCACACACGTACATTTCTATACAGTATCGGCATATAAAAAATTTACGTTTATGTATTTTCACTCTGTGAACCGAAAACTCATTAGTAATATATATGAAATAATTTTATTGAACACAGATATTTTGATACAAAAAAATCCAAATATTGCAATTCTTACTCCGGTTGTTAGAAAAATGAATATTTTTACAAATAAGTTTTGGGTTTGTCTAGAACACATTTTAAAATGGATTATACATTAGTTTGTAAATAAATAATCAAGCATTTCGTTTACCTAAACTACTACTCCTCTCACATCATCTCAACTCAGTGTCCTTGTAGACTAAATCCTATTTTTTTTAGCCTACTTTCTGAAGGAAAAATAGGCTCATACAATCATCTGGTTGTCTCTCTAGAATGTATGCCCCCACTCTCCACAATAACTTATAAACTCGACAACTGAATTTAACCAAACTAGGTCAACATGTAGTATGTAGTAAGGACATCAAACATGTATAGTTTTCGATCACGCCAAGCACTTTATCAAAATGGCGGAATGTTTTTCAATTTAGGCCTCTTTGTTGTATCTGGGGAATCAATTATTCAATTTGAACCAAATTTGGACCTTTAGCGGTGCATTATATAAGAATTGCTTTTAAAAGGCGATAATGCAATTAATCAACCATTTTGGAAGATAGCACAAATATAAATAATGAAGCTGTAAACCAAATAAAATCGATTTAAACCAAATTCGGTACGTTGGCAGTGCTTGATGTAAGCATAGAATAAAGGAACCTATAAATTTTGGTCCACCGTTATGGAAGATAGTGCATATTGAAAAAGTAAGCACTTACATTACATCTCGGAAACATTTCACAGATTTAAACAAAATTTGGTTAATTGGCAGTGCAGTATGTAAGCATCAAATTTATAAACCGATAATAACATTTATCCGCCATTTTAAGGTTTATTTGCAATAACCACCATATTGTTTGTCCAGTTTCGACCAAACTTGATATACTGAAATTATCTTTTAGAAGCTTCAAATATTTCATTACATAAGATCTTTGTACGCCATATTGTAAGATAGTGCCTACCTGAACATACAAATTAAATGTTATATCTCGGAAAATAATCGAACGATTCCGACAAAATATAGCACTGAAGTACTAGTGCTGCAATTAATGTAAACAGACGTGTTTTAGTGGGCACACTATTTATTTAAAAATGGCGGACATATCAACAATTAAGAAAACTATGCTCTATCTACGAAACCATGCAAAAAAATTCACCTTAACTTTGTATGCTGGCAGTATCTATTACAGTAATCAAATTTGTCTACCCAGAGCCTATTTTGTCCCTCATTTTGTAATATAGTGCCACATTAATAAGTAATTTTTTGTCAAATCTCGGGACATAAGCAACCAATTCCTTCCAATTGGCAAACAAGTCATACTGTGGTAGGCCATATAAATAATCGGCTATGATTTTGAAGGGCCTGGCGCTTATTTTCAAAATAGCGACCGTACAAACATTTTAGCTTAGCATGCTATAAATACGAAACAATGAAACCAATTTCAACTTTACTTTGTGTGTACAGTGTTAATGGAAGCATCAAGTCATACATACATTTATTTGTTCTTAATTTTGGAAGATAGCACGACATGAAAAAGTAGGTTTTCGTGTCCTATCTCGGGGAACCATTAACTGATACCCACCAAATGCAGGCGACAAGTTATGATTTTGTACTCCACCTAAATTTATATAGCTTAAGGATGTAGTCACATATTTCCAAATTACACCAATGTAAATATTTCATGTCAATAAGGTATATATTCTAAACAATTTCAACCGACTTAATATGTAACAATATCTATAAAAACATAGAATGTGCCAATAGATCTCAGTTTTGTTCGTCAGTAATGAAGATACCACCACATGAGAAAATTGAGATTTTGTGTCGTATGTCCGGGGCTTAGCTACCTATTACCACCGAATTTTTCAGACTATTAGAGCTACAGTACGCCATGTTTAAAGTGCGTCTGGCTTTATTTTCCGTATGGCTGCAATATAAAAAATTAGATTAGTTTAACATGCCTATTAAAAATAATTTTACATATTTCAGTATCTATTAGAAGCATCAAATATTCCTATACAGAGAATGTTTTAAGATGTTTTGTACGATAGCGCTAAATGAAAAACTAAAGTTTTTGTCCCACAACTCGGGAACAGGTCAAGCTATTACCACTAAATTCTGCACACAAATAATGTTACTGTAAGCCATGAAAACTTGGATGACTTAAGTGACTCATACGTTTTCAAAATTATGTTACCTGTAAATATTTGAAGATGATATTCGTAGAGTACCAAAACTTTAGATTGGTTAGTATAGAAGTTAATCTTCCGAATTCAACCTCCCTTATGTAATTGGTTGCATGCCAGTTTATTGTACAGGTGTTCTGTTTTCAAGTCCCAGTTAAGGCACGTGTAAATTTGTAATTGTCTCACTAGTATTGCATTTATTTCTGGTTGCATGTCTAATGTCGCTACCAACGAGCCGTCAAGATACACTTACCATCTTACCTTTTAATAAGCTCATCAAAATTATTTGTCTCCATGTAAAGGATAGATTGCTCATTAGTGATATTGATAACTTCTTATTTTATGTTGACATCTCTGAGCTATTAATATATATACACTCTAAGAAATTATTCGCAAATTAACTATATGAATTCACACGTAGAGTGAGAAAGCGCGAATGGAGAAGTTATTACCCATACATTCACGCTAGCGTTCCTACACTTGCTCAGTAAACAGTTAAATTTGTAGGAAACTTCCCAACATTGTGTAGTAGCGACGCTAAACATTCCATATTTGTAGTCAGATGTGTGGTATTATTTCAATACGATATATGGATTAAAAATTTTCCAATTTATTTTTTTAGAGTGTAGAATGGCAAATGTGTACCGCAGCACAGTATCTGCAGTCAATAAACTTCGATTTTATTTTTGAAAATATTATCTGCTACATAAAATGTCCTGTTGTTACTGAAATGGTGAAGATAATTATAAGTTCATCTATGCTGGGTAAGCATATGAGACTTCAAAACGACATAAATATTTATCTACAATTAGCGGGGAAACACATTTAAATCTGTGTTAACATCACAGAAAACATAATTGTGATGTAAACATTTCAGTTAAATAAGTTAGTTAGCTTACTATTGGTAGAAATAAAATAACAATATCCATCTTCACTTTATCCGTCTGAAATCACTACCGCTTCACGATAGTTTGCATATGTTAATTCATTGCTTTAATTGTTAATTACTTACTTTGCCCTATTTTCGAGTAGACATACTAAGGACGCGTGCGTATGTGGAGTCATTTAACTCAATACAAATCGCCAACATTGAAAAAAAAAAATATTTACAGCAAATGAAAATTATTTTTTCTCATTATTTTTTGCGCAACTATATTATTGGCCTCAAAACTTGCATATATAGGACAATTGAACTGAAAAAAGTGTCATGGCCAGCCCTACAGATACAAAAAATTCATAAAAGTAAAGAACTCCCTTTAATTAACGTTGTTAGTACTATTTAATGAGCGTAACCACGTTTATGATAGTACGGTGGACTTAGATTAATTAAATACATAGTTCAGTTAAATGTATGATCTAGGCTTTAATATATACTAGGTACGAAATAACTAATACAGTTTTTATCGCCATCGTTTAACTATTTCTTTTTATATTGCATAACATAAAGAAATAGCACAAATATTAGTACAGTAAAAATTTATCAGTACCTCTACAGAAATAATTAGAAATAACAGTAATAAACTTTAATAAGTAAAACTAAGAGTTTAAGGTATCATTCACTGTCTTTCAGCGAAACAATTTAAATAATGTCCTAGAATTCTGATAAGATATTGGCTTGGTCATGTACTCAAGGTTTAACTCGCAGACCTCGCTGTAATCCCCCCTCCCTTTATCAAACTTAGCAACTGGCTACCTGATATGATTTAAATTGCGGAAGGGGAGGCAGGGTTCTTCAGTCACACCGCGGACACGAATAATATTCCGCATATAATATTGCGTAAAAATTATAATTATCGCATTCTGGCAACTTTTTTTAGTCTTCGTTGGTATATTTATGCGTTTTCCTCATTGTATATCTTCATTGCGAAAAACATTTCTAAATTTTCATATGAATTATACAAAGTATAATAACTACAAGAAGCTCTTTTTTTTTACCAAATGTTAGAATATTTTACTTTAAGAACGTCGATATTTCGTGGAAACATAAATTAATGCATTTTTGGTACTGGAAAGCACTGAAATAGCTTTATTGTTGTTAAAAAAAAATGTAACCTTAACCAATAGAAGTTGTTACGAAACCGAGTGTCTCATATTTAAATTTTAAAAATGTCAACAGGTGTAATGACAATGACCTGAATTGACTTGTTTTTCTTCTGTTCTTAAAGCGTTATGTCCAAATTTGTTATGGCGTCCATATTCTCCTTGCTCTTCCCAGCTCTCTTATTACATGTGGTATCTTGACACTACACATGCCAATCTATTATTTCACGTTCTTTCCAAGTGTCCGTGCCATCTTTTTCTGGTTGATGGTTTTTCGAGAATGTACATAACGTTAATCTCTTTCCTTGTACCTTCATTTCTCTTTTTATCTAAGAGACTGTATCCTTAGGTAATTCGTAAAATATGCCATTGCAACCGCCTGGATTCTAGAAGTCCGTGTTTGTAAAACTACTTACAGTTTCTGTACCTTTTTTTTCCTTATACTATTACTGGTATTGCTGTTGTATTATACAATTTTACTCGTAATTTTTGCTTTATTTGTCAAATTAATGGATAATCCCTCAATATTTCTAAAATAGTTAATTTTATCATTAAAATCTATATCCTGTTCATATGAAACATAGCATCCAAAGTAAGTATTATAATATTTGACCTACAACATTTTACTTTTTTGCAGGCAATTTGTTTTTGAAAAGTAATTCCGTTGTTTTTTCAGCAGAAATGTTGATATCATAAGTGCTTGTAAACTTATTTAAAATGTGTGATGTGGCAGTTTTTCTGCACTATCTTGTAATGTTACTTGGCTGCCAGCATAAAACTAAGCATTTGAGTTTGTATTTTTTAGAATGTCTTGAAGAATGTTCCTAGGAAATCTGTTTACCAGTTAGCTCGTATTTAAATTTTAACTAATGAGATAAAATTTTAAGTTGAAATAGCTAGGAGTTAAATCATTACCGCCGGTGAATGAAGTGTACGACTTAAAATAAATTGAAAAATGCAACTTTTATGACTTGATAAACTCTTTAGATGAAGTCAACCTTTGAGTTAAAATAACTTCTTAAAATTTGTACGAAATTTTTTTATTTTATTTTATTTATCCTTAAAAAACGTAATGGAAGTTAATCAAATTATTTTGTATTTTTATGAAGTTTATCATATATATCATGTCACAAAATATCTTTAAATCTAGAAAAAAATTGCCTCTTGAACAGATTTCATACCCCCGCTGTACCGCGGCGGCTTACATACTGTACCAACGTATTTTTTTTCTTAAAACATTACTTACCCATGTCTTACCAGGGATCTGAACCCGGAACCTAATGGTCTCTGGCCCACCCAGTAATAAAACCCATAGTCAGGTATTCTGACGACTGGGAAAATATTCTGAGAATCCTGTACGTTACAGTTTCACAGTGTTTGCTGCGGCATGTGAAGCACTGACTGCAATATGCGTGAGCGATATCATGATCCCTTCATTTTCCAATTACCTCGTCATCTGGACGTAATAATCGAATAGTTAAATTTTTATCTGCACTAAATATTACAAAATTACAGGTTTAGAGACAGCAAACATGGAACACAATTTCTTCGTGAACTGTGACAGAAATGAGTGGAAAGAAGTGTGGTCTACTCGTTGGTAAGGAGGACTTGCGCCTTCTCGCCATCGCCCAGATGGCACTCACGGACAACGGAGCGGCCGTAGCAGGACAACTGCACCAGCAGGCTGATGCTGCCGGCCAACTCGCGGGTGTGTGGGTGGAGGAGTGAGTACGTGCCCTGCACAGTAGCGCTGGCCGGCAGGCGAGCCTCCGAGTCCTGTAATGCCACACGCAGCTTCTTCTCTAGGTGGACGTGGGCGCGTCCCAGCTCATCGCCGTCCTTCACCACCGTCACCGCCATCGGCGTCGTCGAGAGTCCCCACATCATGCAGGCCGGCCGCATCGAGAAGATGCACGACTTACCGCCGCCGAAGTTGCCTGGCGAGTCGCTGCCCTCGGATATGTTGATGCGCGGCAGCGACAGGAACTTGACCCGGACAGCTGGCTGCGAGTGCTTGCGCTGTGGATCATCCGGCTTCACGCACACGTCATGCACCACAACCTCCAGCAGGAAAAATTGTCGTAACATGCTTCTTCTCGGGGACGTTTGGTTTCAGGTCAACTTTTCTAATAACTTATTGTTGCCAGGATTTCGCGTAGTATTGTTACTCTCACAATAATGAAACTAAGAAAGAAATATTTCTTTTTTTACTTTGAGTATAGCTAATAATCCAAATGTTGTCATGGTTCTTTAACATTCATTTTCCAACAAAACTGTTATGTATTACAGTAAAACGTGTCTCCGAGGGCATATACATAATTTTCAAACCCGTACGCAACATGAAAGTTCCGTGACATCAATGAAAGACAAGACTCCAGCAACACGATTCCTAGCGGAATTGTACATAATCTTCTTTTCGTGTTACAAGATTTACACCTAGGCAAAACTGTCGACAGAAATTTGGCTAATGTAAGGGACACATATCGGCGATTAAAAACATGAAAATCAACGATCAGTCACAGTAAGAAAATTCGACTGAAATTACTCACAGCATTGACTTTGCTAAGTGTCACCAACTACAAAAAAAAATGCAATAGGAATGTTGAAACCACAACCAACATAAACTTTGATGATAAGTACACATTTAGCAAAATTAGTACACCCCTCTTTGAAAAGTGTTTAAAACAGAATGAATAATGGGGGAGAGATGTTCCCTTGAACAAACAAAACAACCAAGCTAATTAGAGGGGATATCGTTAATGAATGTCCTTTGAATCGATTTTGAATTCTGAGACTTCGACGTAACTTAAGTGGAAAGGTGTGCTGCTCACAGACAATGGCCATGAAAGCCTGCAAACTACAGTGTCTGTAATAACATTATATACTTTTAATTAGCATTGCTATAGTAAGCTCTGTATGAATTGATACATTTTTGTATGTAGCATTTAACCTGTACTCGTAATGGTAGATAAACGAAGAAACTTATCTGTGATAATATTTTAAGCACCTAGTTCCAGAATTTTAACTCTAAACTCAGCGCGAGAACTTTAATAGCACCAATAAATATCCAATAAAAAATTATGGTTAATTTATTTTGTTATAAATTCGCACATATGTGGAGCTACAACAGACTGTTCAAATTAAGTAAACAACACTTCCGAAGGCATCTATAAAAGATTTTGACTGGCCAATTATGTGCCAAAGACATCCAATGCACATCATTTGATTCACGGAGGTACTGGACGATCTTTCAACCAACGTTTGAGTGCGTTCCAAACATAATATCCTTACCAGTTGACATCGGGCGGCCTGGCTGCCCACTACAAACTGGTGATACAGTGAAATCCCGATATTTCGCATCCCGATTATTTGTATATCTCGCTAATTCGTACAAATTTGCCGGTCCCTTGAGAAAATCCCTTGAATTCGTAAAAATAACATTGCTTTCCGGTCCCCTCGATAATTCGTATTAATTTTGGTGCTCGAGCTCAATTAAAACGTTTTATAATTCTTATTTACAACTTATAAATCTCGTTAACTCGTAATGTTTTTAACTCTAGACTGTACACCAGCTCTAGATTTATGCAATTCAGGCAGGGTAAAAAAGACCGGAAGGGTACTGAGGGACGTAGGAGGGTTTGAAGGGCAGGTAATGACGCCGAGTAAGCTGTGAGGCGATGTGTCTGTGATTCTCAGAACTAAGAGGTGCCTTGCTGTCCGGTCTACGGATATGAGAGGGTAGGAAGGAGCAGAGCGAGTGAAAAGTTAGTCAGTTCGGTCTTAGCCATGCCTCCGAAAAGAGCTAATAAGTGTTTTTCTATTAAAGAAAAAAAATCATTACCGCCGTGGCCGATGGTGATAAACAAATTTACGTGTCCAAACTTGATAACGTTTCTCCTTCCACAATAACATAAATTCTGAAGAACAAGGACAAGATCGCCTCCCAGACATCGGGCAGCAAATTAAAGCGCTTTAAGACTGGTGAGTATCCATAACTAGAAGAGAATTTAAAAAAGTGGTTTTCGCAAGCACGGAATTCGAATGTCCCAGTTGGAGGAAACATTTTAAGAGGAAAAGTAAAAGTTTTCGCAGAAAAAAATGGGAATTAAAGACTTTCGTGCAAGTGATGGTTGGTTTCATAGGTTAAAAAAAAAGGCACAGCATAAAATTGAAGAAGCTCAGTGGGAAAAGTGCGAGTGTATCGGCCGACGTTTGTTCTGAGTGGAAAGACGAATTAGGAGAAATAATCGATTCTTATGAACCCAACAACATTTTTAATGCCGATGAGACGGGGCTAGTGTCTCCCCGACAGATCAATGTGTTTTAAGGAAGAAAAGTGTCATGGCGGAAAAAATAGTAAAGAACGTGTAACCATATTGTTGGCCGCCAACATGGATGGATCTGAGAAATTAAGACCGCTCATGATAGGCAAATCAGCCAAACCAATATGTTTTAAAAACATGAAAACTTTTGCGATGACCTATCGTGCAAACAAGAAAGCGTGGATGACGGGCGAATTATTCAAGGAATGGATACAATCAGTGAATGCTAATATAGAGAAAAGGCAGCGAAAAATTCTGCTTTTCATGGATAATTGTACGGCCCACAACAATACCCCACCGCTCAGCCATGTTAATGTTGTTTTTTGCCTGCCAACACTACTTCTAAGTTGCAGCCTCTAGACCAGGGCATAATTAAAACGTTCAAAACCTTTTACCGCAAGGAAGTAGTGGTGCATCTCCTTGACAGCATCGAGGATGGGGAGGATCATAAAATCACCTAATTTTCAGCCATGAACATTGCTCACAAGGCGTGGCAAAGTGTTAGCCAAAGCACAATAAAAAACGGTTTTCATGCTTGTGGATTCACGAAGATGGAACTTTCATCTGCAGTTACTGAACAAGACTTAGAATTCCCTGTGAATTGGAATCTTCTTCCTCAAAATGAAGAAAATTATATAACGTTTGAATATTTCGTCCATTTTGACGTTGGCCTAGCGGAAGCGGGGATTCTAACTGATGACGAAATTTTGGCTCCATCTCAGGACATTGATGGTGAAGGTGATGATGAAGATGTGCTGACAATTACATCTAAAGTGGCAAAACAATACATCAACAACGTGCGCCATTACTTAGCGAAATCAGATGTTGGCAATGAAGTATTTTCTGCTCTGAACATGCTTGACAAAGCCATCGACAATACCCGTCTACAAGAAAATAAAACTGTTGTGCGACCTTTTCCAATCCCGGCCTCAATGTCTGCGCCCTGCACACACATGTGATTAATAAGCTCAACTGTCTGTGGTGAGTCAGTGCAGGAGAACAAATGCCTGAAGTAGAGTATCTCTGTATATTTAGATGTCCAGCATTAAAATGTGTTTTCCTTCTAGCAAGTGCGACCTATTTTAACGCAGATGTGTTTCTTGGAAATTCTTTCATGTCCAGTGTCAGGAGTCACTCTATAAAATGGTAGTTAGGTGGTCTGTATACGAGTCCAGCAGGAACGTGCCATCTCCATACATTTTAAATAAGGACAAAATATACGTGTGTACATTTCAAATTTTATTTGTCCAGTGCGTTATTCCTGTGCGTCAATAAAAATTTTTTTGAATGTTTTCATTTCATTAACTAATTTCCCATTCTTGTACTGGTTACGGCGGGATTGCACTCATTGCTGTTATAACCAGAAATCTGCCATTTTCTCTGCCAACCATTCGTGTTAGGATGCACATGACCAGGTGCGGTTTTTCAATTTGTATTCACTGACCGATTTTAACGTATGCTCAATTTAAATTGTTTCCCAATTCTATAAATAGCTTTCTTTCATCAACCCATCAGAACACTGGCATTTTTTTGTGATTCCAGAATTAACTTGGACGAATTGAGTTTCACCTTGTCACCGCCACGTCTTTGGCTATCTGATCGGTTGACTTAACGATCTGCCTGCGGTGTCTGTACACAAAACCGTGGAGAGCAAGAGGAATAATTTTGTAGACGGTGCCTATATATATTTTTTTTTACTTCTGTAACGCATCTCTTGTACAGTACATATTTGTACGTTAAATATTGTGCGCAAAAAATGTTACCATTTGTGTCTCGCAGTGCACCTATTTTCATTAATGCAGTATATCTCAATGTAACACAATTTCAAGGTGATAATATCACGAAATTTATTTTATTTGTGCACCTTCCAGAAAGTTTTAGCTGTCTCTGCTTAATAAGTATTTAACACAGTTTGTCACTAGGCCTGATCTATCACATTGGCCGAAAACCACCACGATCCTGCACTGGGTTTCATACAGACCGAGTAACACCAGTTGGCACCTTGGGAACCCGGCGACCTTTTGCGCTGCTACTGAAGCTACGAACCACATAGCAAGTATTCCTCTCAAAAGCGAATATTTAAAAAACTTGTGTATATTAAATAACTGTTATAAATTTTTTAATAATTCTATTGGATGCTATGGGATGACACTGAAATTTCAAGTAATCTTTAAACATTGTAATAAATATGTAATATTATTAATTTTAATGAATATTTCCCTGAGCAATAAATCTAATTTTTCAGCACGTTTTATATTGCTGATACGTGCTAAACTCGTCATACCATGTTAAACAGTGTAANATATATATATATATATATATATATATATATATATATATATATATACCGTATCCCAATTTTTTAAATTTAACAGTGTACACTGTTCTACTAATTGTTCAGCTTGTATTAAATTAAAGTAAGTTAATAAAGTAATCGTAATTGTTACATTTGAATTTGCAAAATGCTTGCCCTGTCAACTTATATATATTTGGGTCAATACTAAACTAAAGTGTAGAAACCATGTCCCTAGCCAAAAAAAAATTAAAATTAAATGGTTTTTAACAGAAAATTATTGTAATGTAAATAGTTGTTTGCAACATTATTAACCCCAACAGTATCATATTTTTTAAAAATAGTGTACATTTCTCAAAGATTTTTTTGCTAGATTACACTGTTTTGTCCATTCCGTGGACTATCCATAAGGCAGTTCTACAAAAGTAAACATTATTTCCATGTTTGTAAATAGTTATTTTACCAGCATTGTGTGTGGTTTGTGTCAAACATAAAATATCATGAACAGATTAATTCACAGTACTAATATTTTATTAACAAACGTCCCCACAAAATGTGTGCACTCCATGGACAAAGTTTAAACTTCCCATAAAAACCTCTAAAGTCAGGATGCATGAAGAAAATGTGATAGAATCCATCTTGCTTTTCATCACAGTAAGTGAACTGAGGTGGTGTTATTTTGCCTTCCTGTTGTATAAAGATTTGGCTATCTTATCTGTCCACTCCATGGTCAGGATTATTAAAGTAAGTTAAATCATATTTTACGATCTAATAATATGGCAGAGAGTATTATTTGGTTGAATTTTTAACAGAAGACAGCTTTTATTTTACCTGAATTCCTAGAATGCTAATAAAATACTAGACATTTCGTCCACTCTGTGGACATTGTTTGGTAAAGGAGTTGATATAATTGTCCTTGGAGTAAAATTTTTTATATATAAAGATTTTAACTTAACCTCATTAAAACAAGTAGTATCTGTTTGTCTCACGAGACTGCTGAAAGAAAGTTTTTATATTTTTCATTTGTATTTGGAGGGGTTTGTAAGAGTTCAAAAGGGAATTTTTATTAATAGCTGTAAATAGCCAATCAGTTTTTATGAATGAAGTTATGTGATTCAGTAGAGTGAAATTATTTGATTTCAAGAGGAAAGTTTGTTTAGCTTATTAAGTGATATAGATTGTAGAATTTATTAAATTCTCCGTTTATACTGTTTTAGGTTTTAAGACCAGTTGCATTTTTCTTTATAGAAATTCCTTTATAGTGGAAAAATTCGAAAGAAACTCCAAAGTGCAAGAAGAAAAAATAATCTTTAAATCAAACAGAAAAACGGGAAGAGCAGAAAAGAATAAGTATGAAGAAATTTTAAGAAAAACTTAGAAAACATCCTGTAAGGCTGAAGAAAAGGGAAATATAACATAACAGTAAGCAGGTTGTTGGTGAAATGTCAGAGCAAATGAAACCATATATAAGAAAAAAATGGAAAATGCAAAAGAGAAAGCAAAATAAAAAAACAAATGAGCAAGAGATTTCAAAGCAATGTCTTAGAGAAGATTTCATTTTTGAGTCGACTAACAACGAAACTCCAAATATCACCAGAGTAATAGGTAGTTCCCCTAGAATATCTTCTACAAGCATTTTAGAAATTGGAAGAAAAATAACAAAAAAGAACAGTGCAAGGCTTTATGAAGAAAATAGAAAATTAAAAGAAGAAAAAAGAGCAATAACGCAGAAACTAGAAAAATTCAAGGAACTACTAGAAAGCTTGAGAGATGCCCAGAGTAATTCTACTTCTTTGGAGACACCCAGGAAAAAAGTGAAACTTGTACTAGTAGAAAAAACCACAAGGAAATTAGAAGAAAAAAAGTATTTTTGGCGAGGTCATTATGAAACAAATAAAAGTAAATTTAAATGAAAAAAGTAAAAAAATAAACGTAAAAAAGGCATAAAAGTCTTTACAGGAAAAATGTTACGGTAATACAAGTACCTTAAAAATATCAAATCTGTTACGTAAAAAAAATTGGAAGAGTAGGTATACGGCCAATCCGCTGTAGACGATTTTTGGCATCAATTTCTAAATCACAGTATTTGTTATTTTTTTATGCCAATACACAGAAAATCTAAATTTAATAATACAATTACTTTTTTTGGACCTAAGTTCATATTTGAATTTTTGGTGCGCCTAGAAATATTTACATTTGAATGTTTGGTACAAACTGAAAATCGGCACCTTGCAACACTCGCGCGAAACAGCTGTTACCGACAGTTTGAGGTTATATTTTACCAATTAATCTTGTAGTGACTACATTCGTTTATTTGTTCATCAAAAACATTAAATTACTTGGTATTCCTTTTTAAGCATCATAGACTACAAGAAGCTATTGTTAGCTTGTTGCACCCGCGATATAAAAGATATGAAAGTTTGGTTTTTTCACAGAAATAAAGTGCTAACGTTTTGAAACTTTGTAAAAGTAAGAATAAATCAAAGGAAAACTTAAACTAATGGTAATTAAGAGTATGTTGTAAGTTGAATTTAAAAAAACCTTGACTAAAATTGGATGCACCCGCGATCGCGATATTAGGATAGCGGGTGCAACATTTTTGACTCCTAACATTATGGTGATTTAATTGATTTATTAAGCCTTGGATAATAATATTATGGTGTGTATGATTAGTGATTTATTTTTAATTAGTGTTTATGTTAAAATGTAACTATTTTTGTAGGAAGAAAATGACAGAACATCAACGGAAAGAGACTGCTTCACAGAAATATAGGAGAAAACTGAAAGAAAATGCTGAACTTCAAGCAGACCATCTCCGTCGAGAAAGGGCTCCTGTTTCAAAACGGAGAGAAGTAATGAAAAGGAAAATGGTGGCAGATGAAGATTTTAAAATACTGTTCAGAATCAGATCAAGAGAAAGAATGCAGTCGACTTTAAAACGACGTAAAGAAGAACAAAAACAAAGAACAGGCGCTAGATACAGCAGTCCTCGCACATTGGGAAAGGCAGTGGCAAAAGTGAAGCGCAATCTGCCTGCCAGTCCCACTAAAGCAGTCAAAGTTGTAAAAAAATAGCTACTGAATTCCAAGTTGCTGTATCTGACAAAAATTACTCCGCTAAAGCAATGCCTCGGAAACTTACGGATCAAGTCAAAAAACAGATTTGTGATTTCTATGACAGGGACGATGTTAGCAGACAAATGCCTGGGATGAATGAGGTGAATTCGATCAAGTCAAAAACGGAAACGAAGTTGAGAATGCAGAAGAGAACAATGATTATGAGCATCCGTGAAACCTTCGAACTCTTTAAAACAATTTACCCCGAAGCATCTGTTGGTAAGACACTTTTTTTACAAAGAGAGACCTGCCCACGTTCTGCCTATCAACGATATTCCTCATAATGTTTGCTTATGTACAACACACTCAAACTACATTAATCTTCTTCTCGCTATTTCGAAACATGCGACAGACTTTCCGAAAACGCACCGAGAAGTGCTGAACCAGGTATCGTGTAGTGCTAATAATGAAGACTGCATGTCCAAGTGTTGCGGTGTATAAAAAGAATAAAACAATTGGGATATTAGCCTAGATTCAAATCCCAGTGTTAATGGGAAGGTTATTTTTCAGTATCAGAGGCCAAAACATATCGTAGTTTGCAAACCTTTCGATGAAGCGTTATATGAACTATGTGACAGCACTTTTAAATTCAAGCTGCATTTTTTTGTTAAAAATGTTTTGTCCGAGTACTTTCAAAATGAAAAACAAAACCTGACCAGCAAGAAAGCCATTGTACAAATAGACTTTGCTGAGAACTATGGGCTGATCAGTCAAGACGAAATACAATCAGCACGTTGGTCTCACGGGCAAGTCACGCTTTTCACGTGCTGTATTTGGACTACCGACAAACTCTATTCAGTGATTATAGTAAGTGATGATTTTAGCCACAGTAGATACGCTGTGAATCTCTTTTGCGGAAAATTTTTCAATACATTAAGTCGATCATTGATAATATTACATCTATATATGTCTTCAGCGATAATTACGCGGCTCAATTCAAGAATCGTTATGTAATAGCAAGCGTGAATGCTCTCAAAACCGAACACGGATTCACTCACCTCGAATGGAACTTTTTTGCTGCCTCACATGGCAAAGGTACCGTCGATGAAATCGGGGAAGTGTCAAAAGATCAGTGTGGATCGCTGTTAAGTCCCGGAGAGCAATCGTTAACAGTGCCCAAGAATTCTTTGACCTGGCATATCAAAAGAACAAGTTGAAGAGGGGAAGGCCATGTTAGATAATAAATGGGAAGTGCTGAAAAATATACCAGGCATTCAATAAAATATTTTGTTCCTATCTAAAGAGTGCAGCAGCATTTCTGTGGCGCGAACCTCTAAGTCACATCTCAAGAGCACGTTGGTGTTGAAAATTGCCACCGAAACAGAAAGTGATTGGGACAATGAATATTTGGAACCTATTTCACGTTCGGTACACAAAGAAACTCCTGATGTATCTTTGCCTTCAGTATCGTATCAGAGAAAATCCTTCATACCATGTAGGACAAAATTGCGCGTTTCCGATGTTTACAGCGACTCAGATGATGAATCTTTATATAATGAATCTTTGACGTCTCTTGAACCTTCGAAGTTACCAGTAGAGGCATGCCCTCAAACTGGTGCTTTAATTTCTGTTTCATCAAGAGATATTTGCGCTGGTTTGTACGTGCTCGTACAGCTGATCTGCAAGTCCAGCAAAAAGGTTACACAATATTGCTATGTGGGGGTGTGCCAGAGCGATGTAGATGAAGATGGAGAAGTTAGAGCACAATTTCTGAAGACAATTGATTGCAAACGTTTCATTGAAATCTTGAATGACATAGCAAACGTTCAATTTGAAGACATTATCCCAAAATTGGAAGCGCCAGAGAAAAATATTGATAACAATAATATATAAATAGAATTTTTAGTAAATATTGACGTATTTGAAAAGAAATAATTATCTGAAATGACAAAGAAGTGTACTAATTAGTAATATACATTTTTTATCTCTTATTTTGTTCTTATTATGCTTATAACGACGTTTATATTCACTTAAGTAAGACGCGTTGCACCCGCGATAATTTGACGTTGCACCCGCGATTGCTTCAAAAGTGAATAATCAATTTTTTATTTTTGTTTTCTATATTTTTTGTATACTTTGGTCAATAGATTTATTGTCTTTCATAATATGAAGGAATAATACAATAAATGTTTCACAATTAACACACTTTTCTATTTTTGTACTATGGTCTGGAAAGGTGAGCCAAATTTGTTGCACCCGTGATAGCACTTTAAACCTCCCTCATGACTATTTGTATATTTCAATTAAATTCTTATAAACAAATCAAAAAATAACAGGTCAAAATGTTGCCTTTCAAAAAAAAATTTCATTAAAAATGTTTTAAGTTTTAATGGTAAGAAATTATAAATGCGTCTAAATGTTGCACCCGCGATAATAGAATCCGCCTATACCGGTTTACAGATCCCCAAGTATAGAAAATAATTTAAGATGTTCTTGAGTTCAGCTAGCCATTCAAAAATTCTTAGAAACTGATAAAGCAAACATAATGTGTACAGGAAAGGAAGAGACGATTACTCATCGAAGGGGGAGGGGGGAGGGATGCAGAAACGTTTCTTGAACAACACACTATGTAATTTTTTTTAGAGTACCTACCGAATTTTGAAATCAAGTTGTATGGTAGTATACCAAATTAATTTATATTATTAAGTTTTCCCAGAAATTAATTTTCAGAATGGCGACTATGAAAAGATTTTAGTTAAGTATGCTATATCTAAAAAACCTAATAACCGACCGTAAGTTAACTTCGTGTACTAAGAGTATCTATGAAAATCATTTAATGTGCTAATACATAAGCTGTTTGTCCTCCATTTTGTGAGGATCGTCACACGAAAAAATGGAGGTTTTTTGCAATATCTCTACGACAAGTCAACCTATTCCCACCAAATCTTACATGTAAGTAGTGCTGCAGTGGGGTATGTAAACTAACATGTATAAGGTAGAGCAAGCCTTTTTAAATGGCGGTAATATTGATACTTTCGGTTGGTATGTTTTATTTATTAAACAACTCAACAAAAATCAACCAAATTTTGTACACTAGCAGTATTGATTGGAAGCATAAATAATGCATGCAGACATACACTTTTAGTGGGCTTTCTGTTTGCAAAATAGGGCCATGTGAAAAAATTGAACTGAACATATTGCCATATTAACGGAACAATTCCTACAATTTCTGTGAAATTTTTCACACCAGTAGCGCTATTTAGAAGGCCATGTAAACTTATATTTGTAATTAGGGCCAGAAATTTATTTTCAAAATGCCGGCTATACAAATATCTGATAAATTTATAATATCTTTTAAAAAAATTAACCAAATTCAACAAACATTTAAATGTTGAGAGTATCTATTAGAAGCATTGTATAAGGAATCAATTTTTTAGGCAATTTTGTAAGGTAGCATCAAATAAAATTAATTTCTTATGCCATATCTTAGGGACCAATCAACCGATTTTCACCATATTCTTCACACAAGTACCACTTGGGTATTTCATATATACTTGTGTGTTTTCAGGGGCTCAGGCAATTATTTTCAAACGGATTGCTTTGTAATTATTCCAGGTTAGTAAACACTATCATTCAAAACATTGGACTTATGACATCTGAAGTTGATGGTCTGACTCCTACCTGTGCAATGCAGTTTACTACATACCAGCTTATTGCAATGCAGTTGACTTCATACCAGCTTATTGCAATGCAGTTGACTACATACCAGCTTATTGTGTGAGGTTACCTGGGTTCGAATCCTGGGTAGGGCACGTGTGTATTTGTAATTGTATTACAAATGTTGAATATTTCTGGTTTCATCTCTCATAATATTACTATAAAAAACATGCCAAGGCCCATAAACATTATCAACTTTTAAAAATATCTTTAAAATCTATTAAATAAGCTTTAAAAAATGTAATTACAAATATTTTTTTACCATGTCAAGGAAAGTATGTTCATTAATTATATTACTGACTTATTGGTTTTTTTTTCGTGATTTTCATTCTACGGTGAAAAACCAGCATGGGAAAACTTCGATCAAGTTAAACTGGCAGTGAAATGGATTCAAACGGTTTTTTAGCAACGTATTCTTTACAACAAAACAGAGGAATCCGTCGAACCATTAATAAATATTTGCGGGTAATTTTTGTTATTGTCGTAGATTCATGGGCCGAAATATACGTGAATCTGTATTCTTGTAACATTGCACTTGAACGGGCCGTGCCATTATGCCGATTGAGCTCCAACTGCATTTCAACCCAAGTATTTCGCTATAACATAAGCAACGTGAATATTAATAAACAAGAAGTTACTGATAATTAATGAATATACTTTCCTCTACACAAGTGAAAATAAATTTTTGTGACGTTCTTAAAATTTTAGGTGGTATGTAGGAGTTGACGTCTCTTTGACAGCAATATCATTAGATATGAAACCACAAGCATGTGAAACAGTACTAAGACAAATAAAATACACATGTAACGTACCTGGGATTCGAATTCAGAAAAACTCTTATAATTATGATAGCTTTCAATTAACTGCATCTTGGAAGGAGTATCCGGGTCATCAACTTCGGATGTAATCAGTCTAATGTTTTGAATGAAAGGGTTCACGAACATGAAATTTTTACATCGCCATCATTTTGAAAATAAGTGTCTCATCACTAAATACACATAAGTATACAAGCCGTGCTATAGCGCTACTTGTGTGAAAAATCTGGTGGAAATGGATTAATTGGTCTCCGATATATGGCATAATAAAATGTGCATAAATGATTAATCTTATTAATACTGTTTACATACAGAAATTTGGTTCAATTATGTCTGAACGTTTCGTAGATATAACAAATTAATCTTAATTATTTATATATACCCCATTAAAACATGCATGCCGCACATAACACATGGTAATTTACATATTCCACAATAGCAATACTTAGGAAAATTTTTGTATGAACCGGTTGATTGATCCTCGGGATATGGCATAAAACCACCATTGTTCATGTGACGATCTTAATAAATGAACGACAAAGCGTTTACGTATTGGCACATTCGATGATTTTCGTAGAAATAATCTACAAAGTTAAATTTAAATACGATTTATATTTTCGTAGTTTTAGCACACTAAGCTAAAATGTTTGCGTAGGCGCCATTTATAAAATAAGATACTTGCACATCTAAAACTAAAAAATTAATATGATCTAGCATAGTACATCTTTTTCGCCATATTTGAAAGAAATCGGTTGATTATTTCCCGAGGTATGGTATAAAAAGTTTATTATTTCATGTGGGGCTATTTTACAAAATGGTGGAGAAATAATGCTTTGCATAGAAAATTTTGATGGATATACCTGATACTTTCAGCCATAAAATTTAAGTTGAAATTAATTTTTTCAGTTTCGTAGGTAAAATATTTTTGAGCTTAATTGTTTATGTTGCCTTCATTTTTAAAAAGTATGTATGTGTGACACTTTTAAAGTTTATCAGTTTACATGGTCTGCCAGAGTGCTACTTGTTTTCCACAGTTGGTAGGAATATGTTAATTGTTTCCCGATATGTAAAAAAATTATTTATTCGTGTAGCACTATCTTACAAAATGGAAGACAAAATAAGCTCCGTGTAGACACGTGTGGTTTTGTTATATATAATTCCAACATATAAAACTAAGTTGAAAATAATTAAAGAATTTTGAAGATATAGCATATAATGCTTGAAAAAACTAGTTTTTCCGCGATTTTTTAAATAATTGTCTGACATACTTGAAACATATTTTTACTCATCAACTGCCGCAGTACTGCTTGTTTGCCAAATTTGGTAGAAATCTGTCAATTGTTTCTCGAGATATTATACAAATCATTTATTAATACATGTAGCGTTATCTAAGAAAATGGCAGACAATTATTATTGTTATTTCGCTTATATAAACCTTGCAATAGATATTGTTAGCGTGCAAAATGTGGTTGAAATTGGTCAAATGGTATGGTAGTTATGCCAATAAATCATTAAATATTTGTGTGAACGCAATTTTTAATATAAGTTTCTAATAAGGTTAAATTATTTATAAATGCATGGCCTATAGCAGTATTGCATAAGCGATATATTTAGGGAAAATTAGGTGAGTTTTTTTTAGATATAACGTAAAAGCTTTATTTTTCATGTGGTGCTATCTTCCAAACTGACGGATCAACAATATTCATCTCTGAGTTCAATGCTTACAATTAGCGCTGTAAGCATAAACAATCTGGTTTAAATCGGTGGAATGGTTTCCGAGATATGACATATTACCCTACATTAATTAACTAACCTCTATTTTGAAAGTAAGTGCCCGGCGTGGTCGAACACTATAATAATCATGTGTCCTTTTTTAGTATTATACGTGTACCGAGTTTGGGGAAATTCGGTTCACGCGTTAAAATATTGAAAGGGGGAAGGAACACACACACGCATAGACACACACATACACACATTCCCACAGACAGGAATGTGATCTCATAAGCCTTGCTTTCCTTCGGCAAGAAGGCTAAAAACAGAAGCAGAATTTATTTGCATTTAACAATTTATATAAGTATAGTAATGTGAGTGAATGCGACGTACTAAAAGACCGGTATCCTTTGTCTCATTTTAATAGCGTCATATTGTTTCGATTTTATGTCGTACGATTACAATAATAAAGGCGAAAATGGACTGAACCCCTTACTTTCATTAAAAGAGTGCCAACTATATCCACTGTAAGTCGACGTGAACACACGGGAAGTGTAAACTACAGTAATCTCACATCTGCTTTTCTTGCCAAACGACTGCAAATCTGTATTATATTACGTCGTCCGAGCAAAGTATGAGTAGCAGTATGCACTCAACATAACATCGTAAGGTCTTTAGCAATGCCTTTCAGTAATAGCACGTTATACAGTATATGACATACGAGATTTTTATTGTAAAGCACAGGACAGAATAGGCTGGGTGGATGTGTTTGCGGCTGAGGTAATGATTTTTCAGGTTCTCCACATTAGGGAAGTGTAAACATTTTAACACTGATTGATCAAAAGAAATGGTGCAAACTGAAAAATTTTATTTTATATTCCACATATATTTTAAAGATTTTCATTGATTCATCTGCAAATACTAAAACGTACTATCTTCTATAAAGTTTCTCATCTTAACTGGATGCACACACAATATATGGCATGGCAGCGAAAAATTTCACATGCCTACATCTCCCGATTATGATATGCAATTCAATAACTTTTAGACCAATTCCAACCAATACTATTAGTAATACTAAGATAAACGACAATCAGTTTACTTAAATTGTTACAGCACATTACACTTTGCAAACTGGTGAAATTTTCGGATGCTCTGGAGCGGATTATCGTATATATAAAAACCATTAAAGAACGATGAAATAAAGTACTTAAGTAGCCAATGTCTTGTCTGTGCACGGAGATTAACGCATACATTCCTTTGAAAAGACAATAAATTCTTAGCCTATGAACTCACCTACATGTTTTTCTGCGTGTGAATAATGCAGCTGTCTCTTTTTCTCCCTCTCTCTCTCTCTCTCTCTCTCTCTCTCTCTCTCCCTCTCTCTCTCTCTCACAGTCCCCCTCCCCCAAAACGCAACTATTACTTAAGTGTGATTGCAATAAAATAAAATATTTAAAAATATTAAAAAAGGCTGTATATATTATGAAAAGGTTGGAACACACTGTTTAACAAACGCTTGCACTAATCTTTGGTTGTAAGTAAAATAGCCCGCAATAAGTGTGATAAAACGCATAATTTCGTGAAATATTTTAACATATAAGACACAAATATCGATTCATTATTAACAGCAGTTGATTTACTAATCTGATGTAGCTTAGTAAATGTGTTCTACAGAAACAGTTTGCTATACAGAAGTAGTTACTGAATGCCTGTAACATTTTTGTTATCCAATTTATAATTGTGTGAAGTATTTTTATACATTATTACGGATATATTAATTTGTGGTTAATGTATTTTTTTTAGTACAAAACCATAATCACAGCCCCACAAAAACAGTAATAAATTACCTTCGACAGATAAAGTTTATTTAGTTATGTAAAAAAACTGTTTTGATTCTCTTCGTTGTATTCTTTATATTTCAACGTTTCTTGTTAATAGAATTATTTGGTAACCCGTTCGTGTGGAGTAAAACGTGTTTTTACCACGAGATCTTTTAAATGTTGCATTCAACACCCCTCCCCCTCCTTTTACGGTCCATTTTATAGCCATGCGTATCATTATTCTTTTATTACTTTCGGCAAGTTTTAATACTTAAAGATAGTTAAATGTTATCATCCACGCAAAATTTATTGTTGCAGATCGCCGTTTCTGTAACCTGTCAGAAGAACATCAACTCGTAAAAACTAAAGCATTATTATAAAGTAAAATTTTCAATCTTATTGTTTTTGTTTTATCAGTGAAACGGCAACAAAGAGCAATTATAGATGCATCATATTCATTTGTTTGCAGAAATAACAAGATTCGCCGCATTCCATTCCATATTAAGTAACAATGACGCCTACACGAACAGCAGCTCTTTCTACGTTTAAAATAAGAGTTCATTACAGGAGAATGCCTACAAAAAAGCGAAACGTACAGCATGAGGTTATAGTTTCTGTCTTTGTTCCTTGGTATTTTAATTCGCTTACAGAGCGAAATTTTGAGGAGAAAATAAGCAAAATCATCCACAGATACTCGATCTAGTTTCACGCCTTCTATTTCCCCTTTCAACCGGTCCTTGCGTCAACGGACAGGGGGGAATCGCTTCCAGCATGGTAATTACGTTGCGATCCAATTAGTTAATTGGTCAGGTTTTTTTTCCATTGTGACCCGTTCCGTGGCAATGGCCGCCTTCGAATTGAATTGTGTTGAAGACAGCAGCGCCTTGAATGTACGTCTCTCTTTCCCCGCTATCTAAATATCTTTCCTACCTCATGCCGGCCTGATATGTTGGTTTATTTTCTTTTTCACTCGTGGAGTATCGGGTGATTAAAGACTTGGAAAGTCTTCCTTAAAAAAAAAAAAAAAACCAGCGTTTGGACTGTCTCAAGCCTTTGAATAGGAGACATACAGGATATTAGAAATTAATTGTTATACTTTATTTATAGATTCTGCTACTAAAAGTAGGTTTTGAAATGGAAACCTGACTATATTAAATATTTATTATTTATTACTGAATGTATTATTATCTTTTCCTTTAGCACTTTCAGTGCTACTATTGTAGGAATTTATCGTGAACGTGGATAATTCTTTCTGTGAATAAATAAGTTTTCATCGAATACCTGAAAACCATGTCGATTATAAATCTAACTGTTCAGAATAATTAAATTTCCAAATAGTTTCATAAATGTATTTATTTTTGCAATTTTTTAGGAAATTTTTGGTCAAACTTATTGGTGATATCTACATTTCATTGTTTGTTCTTTAAGGTTTTTTGAAAATTAATTCACTTATATATTTTCATGGTGAACTGCTGTTCTCCACACTAAAAATATGATTAATATTACAAGCACTTTTCTTCGAAACCTGGTTCATTAAGCGTTAGTTAAAGTCATTTCCCGTTGGAATAACTCGTAGAATTTTCCTTCCTGGGACATACTATTATGTACTTGAATGATGATTTGAAACTAAAAATATTGCTGAGGGCAGCACGTCTTAGACGTGATATTGTTCAAGTTATGCACACAACGTCTTGTTTAATTCTGAAGACGTTAGGTTCTTTAGCGAGGCATTTTTTATTTGGTATAACAGCCAACATAAAATCAAATTATTCGCTTTTGTTTTAAACATTAAATTGCAAGTAGGCAAAGGTTGTGTGTATGCGCGATAAGAGTTCGTTCACAAATATATATTTTTTTAAATATAAATTTTAATTCTAGTTCATAAATGCGAATGGAACTGTGCACAAAAATGGAGTTCATGCGTGCTAGGCACTATTTCCTCCTGCCAAGCCATTATATATCAAGTTATTTAAGTTACTGATCAACTAAAATGTGAGAATAATATCAGTAAAATTAGCAGAGAATGTAAGTGAGCATGCACACTTGGACAGACTATATTAATTAAGTGAAAACATTTTAGTATCCATCAAATGGCAATAATTTGGTTCTGAATTAACGTTGAAGGTTAAGGAAAGTTACTTGATACGTAGGCTTAATTTTGAAGTTGGCTAAGAGCTCGCTTAAAGGCTAATGCGAGATGGAGCCATTTTTGTTGAACGTGTACATTCAGATACGGTATGTGTTAACTGGAAGTATATTTTAGCACTCTCTTCTGTCTATTTTGGGGCTGAACTGCAGCCACGGTTCTCCTGTGGAACTAAGGCGTAGAATTTCACAGGAAAATTTTGTCTTATAGCGTGAAAAAACGGCGCGGTATTCGCTTGAATACGTTGAAGAAATGTAATTAATTTTCGTCTGTATCATGCTGTCATTGGCAAGCGCGAAATAATAATGGCAAGAATGACTTGAATATTCTTACCCTCTCAAGAAACTATGGTGACATCAAGATTTCCCATAAACTCCAACACTGATGGTTACGGATCTCCCTAAATTTCAACCAGATAAGTTCTCGGCAATGTACATCAAACGAAACCACACACTGTGTTAGTAACAAAACCCTACCGATAACCGATTTGTGAGTTGAGAGATTTGGGCGGGTTCTTAACAACCAGATCTTGAGAGCCGATGAGGGTGAAATGAGATGAGAATGGAGCAGCGCCAGAATTAAGGATAGGGGAAACGGGAGATCCACAAGAAAACCCGCTGACCAGTGGCATCACCCGGCACGATTCTCACTTGCGAATATCCGGGAGTGACTCGGCTGGAGATTTAACCCGGTTCGCCTTGGTGGGAGGCGAGCATTCTAACCGTTCAACCATAGCGGCCTCGATAATAGAGTGAAATGTATTGAGACAACAGCTTACCATGCGAGGAGCTGCGAGTCTGAATACTGGGCAAGGCGTGAGTATCTGTATAGTTTTAATGTACAAGTGTCGATATAATTTACTGTGTAATCTGCCACCCTCATTGCCATATTTTATTACTGGCTGTTCACGGTAACTCAGCAATTTTGAAAGCCCTGCTTAAGATTTACGTTCATGCCACTTCTGTATTCTTCCACCATAAGTAAAGTTAACATTGTCAAGGGCCTGAATACTTAATACATGTGTCGATCAAGTGAAACTGAGAAATTACGACGAAATAAAACATTAAAATTTTTCTTTTATAATTCTTACTCTTACATGCATTGAAAAACAAAAAGCAAAATAAATCATTTCAGTATTCATTACTGTTTAACTAACACTTATTGAACTAATTTCCCTCCGTCGTTACCAACTTTACTGGGCGCATGCCATTCAGTGTGACCGTTAAAATGTATGCAGGTAAGGGCAGGACATATTTTGAAGGTTGGTTTCAAGAGTTCTTAGTTTACCGTGAACATCCTTTCTTCGGTTATGATATAGAACTTCGAAGGACGTTTATAAACATTTTTTATGTTTAAAAAAGATAAAAATCCAGATATTTATTAAGGCCATGTAACAATGCCGGACAGTTAAAGAGTTATATTGGTACCTAAATTATGATTATCTATTGAACAATAACGTTATACAATCTTGTTAGATGCATATCGTTCCCCCAATGCCTTTGGTAAGGAATCTGTTACGTAAAATTTAAAAAGAACACAACAACTTTTCGTCAAGGCAATACGATTATTTTCCGAGCGTGCAATTAAGGCGACTCCCTAACTGCTTCGCACTCTAAAGGAAACCGTATAAAGGTACAAGGCAATTACCAGAGCGAGCTTTTCCGCCGAGCCATTACGTCAAGGGAGGATTCTACGAATTACTAATGCAGACACACAACCGGACCGTTCATGCCTCGTTTCGTTTGGATATTTAAAGCTTACAGTCACCACGACAGATTGTGTAGGTTGCACGTGATGCAATGCGCGCATATGGCAATCAGCATTTAGCCAAGAAATCTTTACAAAAATTAATATAATAATTCACGTTTTAAAAATACTGTCGCTTATTTGTGGTAAAATATCAAATTCTATTATCAACATTTGGAAAGAAAATGATATTATGAACAATGGATAGGGTGCTCTCAAACTTTGGCAAATAATTAAAATAATTACTACAGCAGAGTGTAAATAATTGGTCAATAAATGCGGTTACAGTTTTTTAATTAAAATTAGCGTTTAGTATTGGGGCAACAGCGACGTATTCCTATTTTAAAAAAATGTCACACTTCCATCTGATCGATGGTAGAATTTAATCATTTGGACCATGACAGAAAGCATTAAGTAAGCAGGCATCCGGAAAGAGCTAAGTTAGAAGTAAAGCGATAAACCTCCACCAATTATGACTTCGTCAAACTCGTAGGCCTACTAATGTAATCCGTGAAACTAGGTTTTGCGTATGTGCTTTCCGCCATATCCACCAACCATCTGGTGATCGGTGACGCTAAATGTGTACAAGCCAAAAATTTTAAATTGCAGTTAAAAAAATAGCAGCAAATACTTCAATATAAGCACAACGTAAAGTCACATGTAGACATAAAAATTTACTAACCACAAATATAAGTTTCTTTAAAATTTACTTTTAATTCAAGTAAAATTTTGTTACTGTACATAAAACAGCCTCAAATAAATTGCGTACTTTGCTATAGAGAAACATTTGGGTGTATTTTTATTGTGTATATTATTTTGTTTGTTCCAAAATGTTTAAACATCATGAAATAACCTCCTTATAACAGATTCCAACTGGGGACTATTAAATCGTTTTGTTTTTTATTCACTACACACATCGGTTAACTGTTTCCGTAAGATAAAATTTGTTTGCCATCTCCATTATTATTTACAGTCAAAGCATCCTTGAGGTGAAACACACTTTCAAAAAGAGATGCCATTGTTTTCTTCACTTGTAAGAGTGTAAATGAGGGGAATCAAGGGCAAACTCTGTGGTATAAAATCTCAGTTCATATCAACTACGTCCTTTACACCGAGCCACAGTGGGATTTTAGAAGTTGGTTCTAAAATTTAATTGGTGGTTATGATTTTTTTTACAGTTCACAAAAATTTAATTTACTAAAAAAAATTCCTGAGATATATAGTGTGCTAAATTTTATAATATTGATGAAATGCAAAGCTTATGCTTATGTACTACGCCGTTTCACCGGCACTTAAACGGTGCCAAGTTTCTTTTCTGAGGAGCCCTTACGTGCGGAGTGTATGTACGCCTCGTTAGGGCGCTATAAAAACAATCAGACTTAGATAATGTGTAGCACTGCGATGAGCAAATCATAACAGAGTAGGTAGTGTGCGTTTACTTCACGTGCAATCACTAGAATATGTATGCTATTTTAATTTTTATTACATTCGTATTGTAATTGAATCTCAGTGCAATAAACATATTAAAATGAACATGCAATAAAATTATCGTGAAAGATTTCTTACTAGAATTAATTACCCAGATGCGAGAATAAAATATTCAAGATATTACTGCAATACAACTGACACGTGAAAGAGTTGAGTTTTGTAAAAATATTGGATCAATTTGCATGCATTAATAGTGGTACTGCAAAAAACATCCTTAGCCCTGGTGCGACCGGCTGGAAGGAGCGACCCGGAAAAAGCCGCCAACCCCCAGTGTGAAAAAAAAAATCAGGCGACATCCATAATTGAACACAATCAATGGCGGAAACTAGATTATTCTCAGAAAAACTGCCAGCCACTGGCTACGTAGGCTGCATCTCTCGCATTCAAACAATAATGACTTGAATTCAGGAGGAAGCAAATACTGTACGTAGCAGTGAGGAGCCGGAAATCTTTCAAAATACCATTAAGAATTAATTTTTTTCGTGATGTGTTACAAGTGCAATTATTCGTATTTTCTTAAGTGTTGGATGTTCATTTCTCATTTGAATATGTTTTGAAACAGTAAGAGTTTCAAAATATTGTTAACTGTAGGCTATATGAGAAATTTATTTTTAACAAATTTCGGTAATAATTCGGGGGTGAAAATACCATTCCAAAACGACATCTGAGCTACCAACTTAAACGCTGGTTAGACACCAGGCATCCTGTAAAACTCTGATTGAAAAACACGTTCAGGTGTAAATGACTGCATAGCCGAAGACGAGGCAAACGCCGGCTGGCCCTTTTGTAATGGGCAGGGAGGTTCATTGGGCGGGGAAAGGATTTCATAAACAATAATTAGACGAGCGACGCCCGCACACGATAATAACAGCGTTACAAAGCTCCCACGTTCCAGCTACGCGTCGTGTGTGGGTGTTTGGAGGTGATGAGGAGCGTCCTTCGTCTTGCCAACCTTCATCACCCCTTCCTTTTTATTCGTCTGGTGACGGGAAAAGGCGAGCTGCGAGGAAGATCTCCTCCCACAGTTGGCATGAGGACCTCGCCGTGACCCCGCCCTCCCTCAGGGGGCATGGTTCAACACTGTCATCCCCCATTGTGGCGACGCCGGTAAGGGATAAAAGAAAAAACCTGCCGCACGCGACGCCGTCGTACACTTACACACATACATGCTGTGGCTGTCTTCCGAAATTCACTTAAACAACTACTCTTAGTGTTCGTTTCTCCGAAAAAATTCTCCAGTAGGGTCTATTAATAATTATTTCTAAAAAATATATTTTATCTCTGACGTTGCAGGAAGACTAAGTCAAATACATTTTAAGAATACAAATATATCTAATTATAAAGTCGCATATTGCCATTAAACTTTGCGCGCACACTTTAATATTGTTTAGTTTCATTGTACGCCTGTTAATAAGTATAACGACAGATGTAACACGAACGAAGGCAGTTCTGTGTGAAGGTACATAGTCATACATCATATTGTTTCAAGAAGCCTGAGGGGCGTATCTGAGTTTATGAGGGATGGAGGTCTTAATAAAAACAAAAGAATGAAATTCGATGAATTTTTTTTTACTAACCTATTATTTACAGCATTAAATTATCTATATCCGCTATTACTCCTTTCATTTCTCAATGAGCGCAGTATTTACTGTTTATAACAACTCTAATTAAAGTCCTTCTGTATGCTTATGTTTGGTTATAGTCAATTAACTCACGCTCATCATTAACACATGGTCAGTATGTCAGTTTCCATCCTTTAAAATGTATTTCACTCACGCATCCTGTCCAATAGTCCAGCCTGCCAGTTTCACCCTTAATTGCACCGATGCTCGCCTTAGCATATTTTCCTTCCTCTGGTCACTTCTCCCGCCACTCTTTTCTCCTTTCGCTCGTCGTCTATCGCTGAAGGTTGCGCAATCGCCCAAACTCCAGACACTCATCATCCCCGGCTCGGAGGACCGTCGCACTTTTATAGTATCAGTAGCCAAGATATGGAATATTCTCTGCACCCCGAGTCATGCTTATACAGGCGAGGACGACCAAAACCACAATATTCTTCAGATAAACGCAGAAATTCAGTCTGCTGAAGGTCAGGAGCGTGCAAGCCGTAAAAGACTTATCACAGCGGTATGCGCAAGAATGCACAGCGGCACACCTTTCAAAACAAGATACGCTCTTCTTGTACTATCCCTCGCCTGACCTTTATTTTTCCGTTATCGCGAGCAGGACAGGTCAAGAGGAGCGATGAACGCCTGCGATACATAACAATACGAAGACGTTACTACCGCTCTTCGTGTTGATCCTCATAACAGCGCATGTTATGTTACAGGCATGATACTTGCAAGGCGTTTTTGATAGGTGATTGACATACATAGATTACCCACGAGACGTCTGAACTAGCTAGCAGCTGACAGAGTTTAATATATTACGGTTTAGAGGACTGCGAGAGGGCGTTTCTGCCCGCCATTCGAGCCGTTCAGCAGACTTCAAATTCAGACTGCGTTGGGGGTTACGAACATGTGTTTGTGTGAAGGTATCCATAGGTTGCCTATCGGTTCTGGACAATCCCGACAGAGCATCAGGTGGGAGGATGAATCGTTTTATTTCCAAACGTGTGGTAGCTTCACTATAACACCCTTCCCCCCTCTATCCCCGAGGAGCATTTGGTTGCTTTAGTTTTATGTATTAATGCAGTGTAATTTGACAAACCATATTAATTGTGTCATGTCGGCAGTAGTAACCAATCTCTGATTACCACATCCAGTATATTAGTTTTTTACAGATTGTAAATGAGTGAGTGAACTGGTGTTGTACGGGGCTAGTTTTGGTGGGATTTGCTGAGTTAAACTAAGGCGTATGTTTGGAAAAAGACTTCGAGTTGGACAGTTAGCTGAAGAACTGGTATTTCGGGGCCTTAGGGGTTAATCTTTGAGAGAAATTTGTGCTGGCCAGTGACGATACCAGTTAAGGCAAACTGTTACTTCGTTTATGTAAGGTTTCGTGCGTCAATATTAGAGTGGCGGTAATTACAATAACTAATATTGGAATATATTATTTTGAAAACAATCTTTTGTAGTTCACCTAGTCAATATTGTCATGCTGAAATAAGATTTTAAGGTCTTACCGCCATTATAAAAACACGTGTAGCTACAGTACGTTTTTGTATCTGTGAGACAGAGTAGGGCTGCATTTGTGCCATTTATTCTTAGAAGCTGGTATCTCCCTTATATATATATATATATGAATTCAGATACTTCTTATTAATAATATCATTTAAAATGGTTTTGATACAATTTTCTTAGTAACTGTTATCTCAGCGATACGATGCGAGAATGTTTGATGCATTCTATGAACAGAGTAATTCAACAATTTTTCTTTTCATCGTTACAGGTTAAAAATGGCGTTGAAGCAGGTAGCACTTGCATAACTTGAAAGATCCTGGACATATTCGAAAAATACATAAGATCTTCTTTGAGGATTCTGAAAGTGAAAATAGCGAAATAACGACCAAGGAACATTGACTGAATACGCACATTGATGTTGAAGAAAACTGCTAAACAAGTGTTTCAGAACAGATTGTGGAAAGAGAAGAAGACTCCAATACCGAGCAATGTGATACAGAAACAAGTACCGATAAAGATGAAGATGAGTGCTTTGTCTCTATTCAAATAAAAACGCGATAAAATAACTGAATCTTCCTCCTGGTAAAATCTCCCTAAACTAGCGGAAAGAAAACTGCATAACACAATTTACTTACCAAGCTTCCAGGTGTGATAGGTAAAGCGAAAAATGTAAATGGAATTATAGAAATTTGTGTTTGTTTTATGAGTGCTTTATAAGACACGACTGTAACATTCACTAATCAATATATTGATAATATAAAGAACAATTACTCCAGTGCTAGAGATGATTGCTCATTGGTGCAACTGATATAACGTCCTTTATTCGCCTTCTGTACTTGGCACGTTATATAAAGCAGGAAGGTTGAATCTTAAATATCCATGGGACACCAATGAATTTTGTATTGAAATATTTCTACTCTCCTAGAGTCCAAAATGTTTAGATTTAACTTCCAAACTATTACATATGACATTCGATAAAATATATTTAAAAATGTATTGTTTATCACCTATTCGGGATGTGTTTCAACGGTTTGTGTCAAGCCGTCAGTCCTGTTACTCCCTCGCTGCATATGTCACACTTGATGTGAAACTAGATATTTTTAGAGGTAAACGCTTTATCCAAAACATTCCATCCAAGCAGGCTAAATACAGCAAAAAAATTATGCTATAATTGGATTTAAGATATATTGCACTGCTAATATGTAAATTTACTCAAAAAAATAGTTAGAAGGACCATATGAAGTATGCAACAAGATCATGAATGTTGTTGAACGCATTGTTGCATCTATTTATAATTCTGATCAAAACTTTACGGCTGACAACTGGTACAGTGACTTAAAACTTCTAAAGCACTTGTCAGAAAATTATAGACTGTTGTTAATGGGAACATCGAAGAAGAACAAATTTCAAATTCCTCATGTAATGAGAGAGATATAGAAAAGGAAGATTTTCTCAAGAATTTTTTGCCGTTAAAAAGAGATAAAATCGTTTCATATGCTCTTTAAAATAAGAGCAATAAGAATAATGTGTTTCTTATGTCAAACATGCGTTCGGATGGCAAAATTAATGAGACAACTAAAAACAAAATCAGATGGTTACGTTTTACAACTAACACAAAGTAGGAAATGATATTGTAGACAAGATGCAATGGGCCTACAATGTTGCCAGGAATACACTAAGGTGGCCAATGGGTGTCTTCTTTTCGATGCTTTGCATCGGAGGAATCAATTCCCAAGTAATAATTTTAGGAAATTTAATTGAGGTTCCACATCGTCTACTGTTCCTCAGACGTCTGGGAAGAGAACTCATTGACTTATAATTAGTGAAAGATCAACACTCAGCGATATGCAGTCTAATGAAAGAGAAAACGCTAATCAAAACACCACTAGCAACGAGGGTACTTCTTGTAATCATGCCATGCCAGAAAAGAAAAAAAACTTCGACTGACACGATACTCGTGCCACACCTGTGACCAATATTTTTGTCTGCAACATTGTACTTTTGTTTTCCCTCACAAATGTGAACCAAGTGACTTTGTAAATGAAGATTAATGCTGAAATAAAGAATACCATTTCCGAACAGTACTTTAACATAGCTACGAGAGTAGAAAGTTTATTAAAATTTGCAGATATGTTTTGTTCACAAAATTGCTTTCTACGTTGCTTCTGTAAATGTTGGAATGAAAAATTTTTTTTAAGGGATCTTGTAAATGAAGCTGACTGCTAAATGAAGAATGTAATATCTGAAAAGTGATTTTATTAGAGTTAGAGGTATTTATTAAAATATACTTCCTGTATTATGGAGGGTGTGATATTTGAAGTTTTCCTTTTCCTATCGCCGGCTGGTCGCCCAGAGTAGCGTTTCTGGAGGACGGCGACAAATTCTCTGCGTGTGCGTTCAGGTGCAGCCGATCATACTAGCGACTAGTTGCAAGCGTCCAGCAGTAAATACAAGTGAAGAGGTACATTGGAAATGTTTGACACTGGACTGTTGTTCTTATAAGTTAAATTACACTTTCATTTCATTACAGTTACAATTAGATTACCTTTACATCTTAAAGGAATGGTTCAAAATACCTTCCTCTATTTTTAATACAGTATTTATAATAATAACACTTAACTGCCAAACAAAGCATTTCCGGATATAGTTGTGTTTGGAAATTGTTCGTAAGTCAAATAATCACTTTGTATGGACACAACTAATTTTATAGCCATTGCAAAAAAAATTATTTTAAAGAAATGACTTAGATAAACAAATTTTTCTAATCAGAAGAAAATAATTTTCGTCGTCATGCAATCAATGTATGTGTAGAACAAAATACAATTATATCTCGATGTTGAATAAACTAAGAATAAATTACTTATACAAAATATATCTCAAAACACAAAAATTACACATTATTGTATTTATTCCAAAAGTCAGTAGATAGTTAGTAAACATTTTCGATTTTCACTGTTTTCACTGTGGCAGCTGTTTTCCCCTCTGGTGATGTTGCAGGTCTAAAACATGTTTTATGCTTCTGTATGTCATTCCTGATATTACGAAGTTCATCAGACGATTAAAATTATATACAAAAGAAAGAAAAATTTTCTCAGGGTGGCTCCCTAGGGTGTGGAATAGGGCATGAAATAATTGCTCCGCTTGTTTAGTGGAAGCACGGAAAATCTCATTTTTCCTTATAGCATAATTTTCGAAGGAACTGTAAGCTACTGCAATTACTTCCCTGTTTGTGTTTCTGTGTACATGTGTTTTTTTCCCCCGCCACATTAAAAACTTTTGAACCTTTAGATCAGATTTTAGCAAACACAGTACACATATAGTACATGGTAGGAATATCAAATTTTCATAGTTTCCGACCCTGCCGGGTGCTTACATTCAAAATAGCAGCAATTTAAAAACTTAGGATGTTTTTTAATATCTTGGAAATCATTTAACCGATTCAAGCCAAATTTTGTATTTTGGCAGTGCATCATGTGGGCGCTGAATTGAAGTGATATATAGTTATCGGCCCGTAATTTTGGAAGATAACACAACTCAAAAATTAAAGCTTTTACCTTTTACCTCGGAAATAACTAGACAGAATCTCACCAAATTTGACATCCAAGTAATATTATTGTATGCCACATAAACGTATGGGCTTGAAGGAAATAAAATGTTAATTTCAAAAATGCCAGTCATAATATAAATATTTCATTTAATTTGTTATTAGCTTACGTACCCGGCGTTGCCCGGGTAACATATTAGTTGGAATTAGGGAATTATTTGTTTGTGAAAAAAAAAAAGGGGGGGACGGGTCCAATATGTGTGGTAACCCATTTTGGCCGGCAAAGTATTTTAAGTTAAGTTGGGTACTGAAGGGTTACCCTACCGAATAGAAGGGGAATAGTATACAGGAAAACTTGTATACTTACGTGCAATCTTTGATGCATATATATGTATAGCCTATATTTTTACATATATACACATATAATATAGGATTGAGCTTGAGTAATTTTGACCAAACCTGGTTTGCTGAAACTATTCACAGCGTGCATTAAATATGGAAAAACAAAATGAAAAATACATTTTTTTTTATAACTTCTCGGGAAACAATCAACATATTTCTACCAAATTTTGAAACAAATAGTGCTACGGTAGGTGATATAAATGTATATGGTTTAAGTGGGAAAGACCATTATTATAAAAATAGTGACCCTAAACACATTTCAACTCAGAATTCCATATCTAACAAATCCTGTAACCAATTTCACCTTAACTTTTAATGCTGGGAGAATATATGTAAGTATCTTATGAAATAATTTATAAACTATTTTGTCCAACATATTGAACTTTGTACCAAATGAACAGTAAGTGTTTAAGTAGTTTCTTAGGAAACCATTAAATCACTTGTTCACACCAAATTCAAATAACAATTAATAATTTTGCAGATTATCTAAATTGATATTTCTTAAGGGGATGTATCACGTTTTAAAAATAACATGTATGTAATTATTTTTGGTTAGTATGTAATATGTCCCAAACAATTTTAACCAAATATTATATGCTGGCAGTATCTATAACAATCAACGAATGTACTAATAAATGACCTTTCTGTCCAACATCTATGCAGATAGCACTACATTAGACAATTGAACTTTTATGCTATATCTTGGGGACCCATCAGACGATTATCACCAAATGCTGCATGCAAGTAATAATACGATAAGCCACGTAAACTTATTTGCATTAGATAGAATATGCATCTTTTTTTAATGGCGACAATATATACTGCTTACAAAAAGTTCAGCATATATATGAATCTAGGATGTTATATTGAATAAAAGTAATTTAGATTTCACGTTGTACTCCAAATATCACATTATGAGAAAAAAAAACACAATACAAGTTTACATCATCCCAGTATAAAACAAATGGCATAAACTGAATAAGAAAGGAACCAAAGGAATCTCATCAATTTAAATATCGACAAAATGTATTCCTAGATGCATTGACAATTTTCAATAACTTGTAGTACCTCCACGATTCTTGAGGCACGCTTGTATCAGACGAGGTATGCCAAAAAGAAGATCATTAAGCATTTCCTGAGGCAAATTGACCCAGTCCCAATTGCGGCTGTTTTTAACGCCTGAATGGTCATTGGTGTTTGTGTACGGTTTGAAATCGCTCGTTTGAGGAAGGACTACAAATTCTCTATGCAGTTCATGTCAGCTGAATAAGCTGGCCAGTTAATTCTTCATATCCTAGCGGGGAAAATTCTAAACTCCTTGTGATCAATGTAAATAATTTATATCAGTATGTTATATCGTTTAAACAATTCACAAAAATTCAATCAAACTTCGCATCCTTATAGCATTCATAAGAGGTTTCAAATATCCCTATACAGAAAACCTATTACCAGACTAACTGTAAGCTGAAAAAGTAGGTGAGTAAATAAAACATTTAGGCCACATTTCCCGAATCTATGAACCAATTATCACCCAATTTCGCACTCAAGTAGTGCTTCAATAGCCTATGCAAATTTACACCATTTAAGTGTCTCAGACAAACAGTTTCAAAATTACGGCACTGTAAATATTTCAGGTTAGTAAATAAACTTCATTTACCAAAACACTTTAACGCGTGCCGCATTGTTAGTATTTCGTAGCGCCACTGACACCCATTTTCTGNAACCACAAGAGGCCACCAGTACACGTGTCGCACATTAACACGTGCTGCGAGGACAGGTCGGCCCCAGAGGATGTATAGGCAATTAACACGTGTCAAGGCTGTGCTGCTGGTCCCCTCCCCCACCCCGACCAAAATCGCGTGAGAACTTAGACACGCGCCTAAGAAATACCGAGGCAAGCTGAGTTTTGCCGATACAACGCTAGTTAACCGCGGGAGAAGGGCTGACAGGGCTTGTCAGTTTTGCCGCGGGTCCCCACCCCTCCCACAGCAACACACATAAAAATATTAATACGTGCCCAAATAATGCAGAGGTAAGCTACAGCCCTCCGACCCCCTCTACCCCACCAACTGGTGTGACATGTGTGAGGATCTGGGCGGAGGTCACCGAAGGAGGTTAAGAGTCCTGACAGACACATGGAGGAAGTAAGTCAGTTGTTCTATCGCCTCGCCGCGATGCGGAGATCACTCACTTCTTGTATCTCCGCGCCGAGAGGCGACAATCGGGGCAGTGATGTAAGAGTCAGTCAAGTCAGTCAGTCCACCAAGGCCGGGGTTCGGACTCCGGCAGAGTCAGTGACGTAGAGTCAGTTGTAACCCACGCCCGAGAGGTGACAGACAGGAGCGCCATGCCAAGAAGCGAGATTAGTTGGTCATGTGACGGGAATAGAACAGTTGGGATGCGAAGTGCGACACCTAGAGTGGGAGTCGAGTTGTAGCCTCATAACGAGGGGCGCCATCCCGAGAGGATGTAGATGGCGCCGGAAGGCGACGGCCAGGTGGGCGCCGGGTGGGAGCTCACCGGAGCACCAAGTCGGGACGTGAAGTGTGATACCGAGAGCAGGAGTCAGTCAGCCAGTCAGTGAGTCAGTCATGACATCACCGAGGAGAGAACTCCAGAACAATGCGTCGTAGAGAGTCTTCATCGAGGACGAAGGGTCAACCAGCAGCAGGAAGCCAGCTGTATCCACCATGCCAACAAGAACAACCGAGGGCCTGGTTAAGGCCGTCTGACTCTCCAGACCTCAACCTACCGCTGGAACTCCCAGAACTACAAGTATAGCTAAGTATCAGGGTCGTCGCTCAAAGAAACCTCCCTGATGCCNCAAGATGTCGGCAGCAGTTAGCACGAGCACTTTAATTAGCCCTTAAGGCTCCCAACTCGCAAGGTACCGTCTCGGAGTAAAAAGCTTTGTTTGTATTCTTATTGCCAGCAATATAACGTAGTACATTTGAAACACGGAGTTACTACATTATTGTTTACCCTATAGAACAACCAAGGCACCCATAGTCTGCGCCAGAGAGGTAACTCAGACCCTATGAACCAACCTGTATACCAAATGTGAAGAGTAGCGTCAACTTGTTAAAACTGAAGTTGGTGCTCCATAATCCTACTTCAGTAATACAGTTGGGTGCATGTCATATTATTGCTACGAGGGAATCTAGGATCGAGTCCTGAGTAAGGCATGTGTGTATTTGAAAATATCTCACTAGTGTTGCATACTTTTCCGGTTCCATCTCTAATTATATCGCTGTCAACGAGACGTCAAGACGTATATGCAATGTAAGCTTTTAAGAATTAATGCATCCATGCTAAGGAAAGTAGACTCAGTCATGGGGCCACGTTGACTGAGCAATTAGACCACCCGCCTCCCACTAAGGCTGACCGGGTTCCATCCCCTGCCGTGTCACTCCTGGATTTTCGCAAGTGGGAATTGTGCCGGATGATGCCGCTGGTCGGTGTATTTTCTCGGAGATCTCCCGTTTACCCTGTCCTTGCATTCTGGCGCTTTTCCATTCTCACCTCATTTCGCACTCATCGACTCTCAATACCTCGCTATTACAAGCCGCTTAAATCTCTCATCTCAACTGAACTAAACTCATTGGTTACATCAGTAAGTTATGGTTTACTCCTTCAAATAATGTGAAACTGCTATCGCAAAGTGTAAATTATGTATGGGTGCCAATACTGAAGAGACCAACCAAAAACGCGCGTTCTGTTCGCTGTAGTATGACACGCTTACTTCCCACAGACAATAGGCGACCAAATCGCCGATTTTCTGTCGCCACGATCTGGTCGCCATTATGACAACGGTTTAAGGTCCGAAGGACTATTGAAATTTGCGAAATTATGAAGATATGGGTACATCAGTTCAGGCCACCAGCGAAAAATGCCTCCAGGTCTGTTTTGCAACGATGACCTCTCCTACTATGCAGCATTAGAAGAGGCCACTGTGGCGCAGTGGGTAGAGCATTCGATTCCCATCGCGTCGATTCAAGCACACAGTGCCAGGCGCATTATTCCCTCCGTGATGGTAGTAGCGACCAGTGTGTGCGCGAAATTTGCTGCAAAAATTAACAGCTATAATTTAAGAACTAGCTCCTGCTTCTAGATATTCTAAAATGTATCGTGCGTATGACTATGATATACAGGCATGTTTGGACTGAAACACAGCCAATGTTCATATGCATCTAAGCAGGTTCGGGCTTCATGATGGACTGGAATTATTTTATAATCGCTGTTCCGAATGTCGCAATGGATTAGTGCAATCATATTACACCATATACTGTGTAATTAATAAATGAGGGAAGACTCGGCTTTGTTATTTTTTCAATGATATTGCCTCGGTTATTAAACACACAGATTTTTCTGTTGCTGGCGAATGGTAATTTTATAATTTCTCGTAGATTCGGGTGCTTGAATATATATTTTTTTTAATAACCGTACTACGTATTGTATACATTGTGTCCAGTAACTCATTTTGCGTATCGTTGATAATGCGTTGTCTACGCATGATGCCGTTTGGCGACCGCTCTTAATTTATTTGGTTGGGTAAATATAGTTTTACTTACCAAGGTGGGAAAAGAATTCGAATAACGTGAAGAGTACATTTTTCGCTCGTATGTGTGAAGTATTAAGGAATTAATATGCCATCTGCTTTAAATATACATAATTTCAAACACAAGCACTACGTGACCCATAGACATATTGGTTTAATATTGTTGTCAACACCTGCTGGAGTTGACATGCATAGTCTTAATAATACGCATAAGTCTTCAGGTTGAAGCAAGCAGTGGCCAGATGGGATAGCAGGACCTTTTCATTTAGTCTTTGATCCGCTCTGCTCATTTAAAAACTTGTGCAAAATTTTTTTTTTTTTTTATTGGACCAGAGTTTTATTTTCAGAACTGCAGTCATGTAAACATTTTAGCAACGTAACCTATATCTACGAAGCCATGTTCCAAATTTCAACATACAGGCTTACAGGCTTGTTATGAACATCTCGATTCAAGCTTGACTGAAGTCGATTATGCTATTGGAGAGATATTGTGTTTATAAGCATTTTGCTTTAAGTGAAATGGTGTATTTGAAAAATAAATTTGTAACTATCTGTTTTTACGACAGTACACAGAAATATATTACGAGTTCAAAAGAAATTCATTCAAGTCCTGTTTAAAGTGTTAGTTTTTATTACTTTCATTAGTAATACAGTCACTATTTACGAAATTATTTGTATTAACTTACTGTCCAGTGTATTCGTTATTTTCAAAAAGACTGCCCTGTAAATATTGAATTTTAATAGACCCAATCTACCAAAATATTAGGCTGATTACAATCGTAGTTGATGCTCCTAATCCTCTTCCGTAATGCAGTTTGTAGCATGCCAGGTTACGATAGGAGTTCGGGGTGCGATTGGCGGGTAAGGCGCATGTATATATGTAATTGCTCACTAGTGGTGCATATGTTACTGATTCATATATGTAGAGGAAAGTAGGCTCATTAATTATATCGGTAACTTCTTATTTTTTTGATATCTCTTAACACTATTGAAACATGTGGGTGTTTTGGAATGACTATGAATGATCAGGCATAATACAGCCGTGCATGTGCTTGCGAATCAAGTTTGGGGCAGACAACGACTTTGAATAAAACAGGAATTCGGGTTTTAAGTACAACACAATTTTGAAATATTTTGTGTGAAATAGCTGGTTTTCTTGTCCTGGCCTATTTGTTCAACTCGTTCGCTAGTTCACACTTGCTCATTTTGAAATGTAGCTCACCTCCTCGAGTTATTCGATGATGGAAATTATATTATTCGTGTGCGAGCGGTTTCCTGTTGCCTGCGAAACAATCAGATGTCTCAGTCTAACTACTAGCTCATTCGGATCATCCCAATATTGATTGCCAATTTTTTCTCCGCTCTCCAAATTCTGAGCCAAACCCGAACCGCTGCTTTCACGTACCCTAGGAAACAGTTTGGCTATAATGGGGAATTTTCCGTGCGCCGTGTCCTTAAATCGATACGATGCAGTTTTATTCTCGGTGTAATATGCGCCACTTTGCTTTAACAAAAGGCGGTACTTGCGCAAATCCGCTTCGGCGTAGTGTCCAGGTTGCCTAAGAATCAAAACTGCGCTCAATCTCGGCATGATTTTAATCCTACGTATTACAAGCTGCAGTACATCTCTGGCAAAAAAAAACTTCCTTATTCAAACGATACCATGTTCCATCACTTTTCTGCAAACTATAAGTCTTTTCGGCAGTACGGCAGAGTAGGGAGCGATGAAATGTGATAGAAGAGTGCCCACCTCGGGTCCGCGCTCTCGTGTTCCTTTCCGTTCTCGTGCACCCAGCAAATCGATCAGGGCAAATCGTCTTTTTTTTCGCTAGTGATGCCCCCTTCCGATTCGGGCAATTCTGGGCTTGCTTATTTTCCGTTTACACATCATAGTCGTTTATTCCGCCTTGATTTCACGTTTTATTTCACTTTGATTTTTTCTAATTTCGTCTAACCGGAGGGTAATACGTTTAATAGCATTCTCCCTTCGATTCTCGATGGTCATTCTGTTATTTTTCGCAAGTAAGTATGTGCCCAGTACCGCCTCGATAGTTCGTTGAAGCTCGCTCAACAATTCGGCTCCGTTATCCATCGTTCACCGAGTGGAAAAGGCGCNTATATATATATATATATATATATATATATATATATATGCTTATACATATATAAAAACCTAACCTTTTCGTAGGAAATCATTCACGATTTTCTGAAATTGCTTTTTAGATATTTTCGAGGTGTCCGACACACATATCCAATAACTTCTTGCTATGCCTCGCAACATCAATATTCGAAGCCAGTTTGGACATTAATAAATTTTGTAGGCCCTTCAATTCTTCTCGTCTCTGCGCGTTCGACACATTTATGAGATAGATTATCCACGCCTCCACGGCCGCTATGCGTTCGTCGACAGCCACCAAATCTTCTACCACTTCATTTTTCACACATTCCAATTTTCGACCGATAAAGCACAAGTTTTCTCTGCGTGCAGTGGCGAAGCGATTCTCCCCACATTCAAAGTCGTCGTGGCTATCAATACTGCCAAATTTGGAAATTCTGCCGTGACTCATGGTTACGTTCGTAGGATAAACTGATCGATCCCACATCTGTACCTGCCTTTATGTAGCAAACAGTCCTTTACGATCCCAAATATACCTAACTTGTCTTTCCAGCACAAAGTAAATATATCTTAGAATTCTGCAAATAGCGTGTTTGTATTAACATGATCGTCGTAAACGTGGCTTAAATGTGTGTCCTCCATACGTAACAGCACAAGGAAATTCACATTGTCACGAATCAGTTGTTTGGGCACACGGTAAAAAGTTTGATTGAGGTAAATGTAGTCCACGTTCGCGTGCCGTCCCATGCTAAAGTACTCTTGAATACAAGTTTGTTTTTCGCAGGCAATATCAACGAAGGCAACTATCGAGTTGGAAGAGCTTCTTTTGGAGGCACCGCCTTCTCGTTTTAGCTGCAAAGAAAATAACCCACACCGTCCACGACCGGCAGTACTTGTGCCATTCGCTGGCATTTCGGTAGCTTGAACGATTTAGAATAAACACACACGTTCTCGAACAGAAGGCCGTTTGGTTCTTCTGGCATGCTCAGTAGGACGCATGTTTCCCCACATATGGACAGAACACAAATCATGCCTCGCACGCTATTAGGTAACAGCTCACCATGAGGTGATTCGTGCTTGGTTTCCGCACGGGGAGAGTAATGTCCTGCCCGATTACTTCCATTATACTGAAACAAAGCTGTATAAAAGACGAATCATTATAGTTTGCTCGCTCAGTTTAATGCAATGCGCCTTAAGTTAAAGAAGGTGAAATCCGGACGTGGGATAGACAATTTACTCGTCAATAATATCCCGTTCTAACTCCACATTCCAGTATACAGGTTCTGTGGGCCGGGAACAAGGCTAGCTGAAAGGCTGTCACGCAACGAGACAGGCATAAACGCCATGGACGAAGGGTGCAAGCCGCACGACATCGACTATTCACAGCACAAGGATCTTGAAACCCAACACCAGGCAAACATACTGCTGGCAGGTAGGATCAACGGGATAAGAAAATCTGCAGACGCCGGGCTCGGAGAAAAAGTAGCTGCCTGGGGCGTATCCAACATCATGAAAGCTAAAGATAAACTAGGCGTGTGTATACGTACAAGCAAAAGGCAATCGCAGCACCCTCGAATGACCAAGAGGAAAGGGAAGGACAAGGTAGTAGTGCTCGTGCCCGCGCTGATACTGCAATCGGCGCTCTGGCTGGTATCGCCGGGGCAGTCACGAATATTGTGAGCGCCGTGGACCGGGATTTGAACGATCGAAAACTGTTAAACGAAACCAACCACCACAACAGAAAATTGGAATATATTGCCATGGGGATAAAAACGGTCAAGCGTTCTACATTCGTCACTCGTATTGGCGAAGGGGAGGATCAATTGCTGGGGAAAAAATAGGAAAAAATCAAAGAAAAATCAAAGTGAATCTGCCTAGACGCCCCACTGACGACCGTGGATTTGGAACTGTTTTCACTTAAAAAGGAAATATCATATTTCAGGGGAGTGTTTATGGGAGATAATTTGCTCCCCAGCCCCAGCTCAAGAGAGACGTATGTGCCATATTTAATCTGGACATGACAGTCAGGCCCGGTACCCACCGGGTGGCTTATGTAAAAAAGGGTTAACATGTGGTCTCTCATAATGGTTTTGGGGATTTTCGTCCTCCGCCTGAATTGTTTGAGTACTTAAAATATACCAAACTAACGTACAACTACGAAACAGAGCAGATGCCTAACACGTGGAACAGTGGACACGTGTGCCTGCGATAAAAAAAAATCAAGATTTCTAGTAAAAAAAAAAAAATCGATATAATTCGCAGGTAATAAAAAAGGCGTCTGGACCCTACCGATCTCATCAGTATGTCGGTGTCTATCTTCTAAGCGGTCAAACGTCCAAGCTGCAGGCCAACTTTTACCCTCCCTTAGAAATGGATGGAGAATGGTGCTGGGACTAGTGGATTTTCAAACTTAGAACTCCATCTCAAACATCGAGGAAAATAAAAATTCCTGTTTTCGGTATTCGTTTATGGGGACAGCGAAGGATATCATCATTCCCAACGGAGAGTACGAGCTGAAGGATATCGAATATTTCATAAAGAAATCTTTGTCGCACGACGTTGCAATCAAACTGCACGGGAATCCGAATACCCTGAAGGCTGAAATGCTTTGCACCGCAGATGTATATTTCACTGAACCAGGCACGATTGGGCCCATGCTGGAATTCGAAGCCAGAGTTTATGAAGCAGGAAAAACCCACGTATCGCCGCGTGAGGTCGACATCTTTCCGGTTAACGTAATACGAATAAACAGTAATTAGTCAAGTTGCAGTTACGCAAATGGAAAACCGAGCAGCACTATTTAGGACTTCGCACGGCCATGGGTCCTGGGTATAAACTCGTAGAATCTCCTTAAACGTGTATCTACGTTCCGATCGTTGCAAAGAGCATCCACGAAGTAGTAGTTTCGATCGTGGACCAAAGCGACGAACTGATAAATTTCCGAAACGAAGATATCACTTTGCACATGCATCTGAAACGATGGGACTGAATTTTGCTGGGAAAACAAAAATGTATAAATTCGAGCGGTACATAGAACCCAAGATCAGTAAGCCACGAGGACTCGTTGCGCTAACATCCGAAAACGCTGAGTTTCTCCAAACCCTCAGTTTAAAAGCAAATTGTCATGTTGGAAGAAATTATCGACATTGATAAACGCCTGGAATTCAACGAAAAATTCGATAAAATCGAAATGCACTGTTACGAGCCTTATTTTGTCGGGCCTTTCGCTCTCGAAAGGGAAGTTCGAATACCTATGAAGCATCAAGGTTTTTACACTCTGCCTAACCAGTCCTTTGTGCGCATAAGAGGCAGCCTAACGGAGGAAGATGGGACCCAACCGACCAACACCAAGTTGGTTCGAAATGGGATTGTACACTTTTTCGAACACGTAATGTACGAGATAAATGTCGTCGCTGTCAACCAGTCGCGAGATGTGGGCTATACATCGTCGATAAAAATGTACCTATCACTCACTACTAACCACCTCTCTACAGCCAAGATAGCAGGCTGGGGAATCGAATATGACTACAATGTTCCCATTTACACCGAAGGCAAGTTCGAAGTGTGCGTTCAGCTCTCCATGCTGCTGAGATTGGCCGAAGATTATAATAAAATAATCATAAGAGTGAGGCAGGAGCTTGTGATTACACTGGCCACTTCGCATTTGGACGTCGTGTTGGGAGTCGGAGAAAACCCACAGTCCGTCTCTCTTACTTTGAACGTCATAGAATGGTTTGTCCCTCACGTGACCCCGAGTACCTGTGTACGTATAAAGCTGTTGAATTATGCCAAGAAAGAAAACGTGATCGAAATAGCTTTCAGAAGTTGGAGCCTGGTCACCTACCCGGCCCTGTCCGCCGCCACGCAAAACAACTGGGTGGTAAAAACATCTTCCAGGACAGAAATAAAAGCGCTACATTATACTGGCGCTTCAGACGAACAAACAGCACGGTATTAGAGCTGACAAGTCTACGTTCGATCACTGCAAAGTCGAAAACGTGAAGATACTTTTGAATAGCGAAAGCTACCCGTATACCGACCTGAACAACTACGTTCAACCAAGAAGGTTTTACTTTGCCATATTATTTGTGTTCGTAATTCCAATCATCGTATTACGGAAGCGAGGCGCTTCCCATCCTGAGGCCTAAAAATTTCCGAGACATGGAACCTTCGCTGGTATTCGATACATCGAAGCAGAACGAGCGCGTGCTAAATAGTACGGTCGAGTGCCGAATCTAAATAATCACCAAGAATAATGTGCCCACGAATACCGCAGCCTACTTCTTGAAACTCAACGGCAGGATCGTTCTGTACGATTGTTTTTCTCGCCTGGTAAAAATAATTAGTTAATTAAGCACGTAAATACGCATGAAGTGGGGACTCACGTTTCAGTCGTAATAATGTACTGTATCTTGAAAGGTTTATGGAGCCAAGACGGCTTCGTGCTCAAAGAAATCGTAGTCAGGGATTGTCATGGCGTGACTCGAACCCGCAACTTCCAGCCTCCGTATCGGGTGGACACTGTTGGATGAAGACAGCAAGAAAACAAACGCCTGGTTGACCAAGTACTACCATGGACGGTGCTGGGACGAAGGCAATATTACGTACCATCAGGTGGAGAACGTGCTGAGCGACTTGCAGATGCAGTAGCCGCAAGGACCGATTAATGTGGCGGGAACCGAGAAGAAAAAATGGCCGAGCAATTTTTGCAAAATTGAATTGGAAATCATTGACGTACAGGACAACCATGGGCATCCTTCCCTTCGTAAAATGAGGAAAGAAAATTATCGTTTTTTTTGGTGAGTGCTTCGAAAAGAGCCAAGTTATTTTACGAGTGGCATGGTCATTTCACGGAGATATAAACATGGTTATATAGCATGTAGCGTAGACATTTTTTTTTGGTATGCCAGCCAGCGTTCTAGAAGAGCTTTGCAGACGTGATTTTGTTCAATACAGAGTCGGAAAAAAATGTACTTATGTGCTGGTGTAGATGCGAAATGATCTTCAATAGTTGGTGCGAACACCTGCTGCAAGAACTATGCGTGATCTTTGGCTGTGTCAAAAACGAAGCTACCTGATCACGTTACAGTCACGTGTATAGATTACCTCATTCAACAATGCGAAAAAAGTAAGTAAATAAATCGAGCCCGAAATAAAATCAGCCGCCCAGTCGAGCACGAGTCAACGTGGGAGCAAGATGACACAATTTCATCCGGAGAACCTGTACGACTTGTCATATCCAGGAGGCTCTAAAACCAAATTTTCGTTCTGGCCGTCTGAATTACTGCACACTTACGAAGAAAAATGTGATGGATAGTAACACTGGTTTTATTCAGGGACTCCAAGTGATTGCGAGCCTGCTTGCCAGTTAATATACAGCTGTATTCTTGGGAATTGCGTGGTTCATCACATGAAACGGGATACGACTCTTCCAGCAACCGTTGACCAGGTTTTGGAACTTGCAGCAAATTCGAGTCGAGGTAAGGTTGACCCTCCTCCTTCGACCATCGAAATTCACAGCCCTGACTGCGCCACCCAGAACTGCGTACGTCGGCAAAATAATACCAGCGAGGTTTTGACTCAAACAGCCCCAACTAAAAGTCGAAGGACGTACCGCAGCAACCGTGTTGACACCTCGATGCATAAATATTCTGGGGAACCTGCATCGAACTGCGAAGCGTGCCCATGCAAACGTTCGCGTGTGACGTCACCTGCTGCTGCCAATGTGGGTTCGTCCACGGCCGACTTTAAATTGGAAGAAAGTACTTCGAACATTTCCATTCTACTGCATCAGATCGAACGTCAAAGACTGCTAATATTTCTTTACAAACATATTTTGGCTCGTACATAAAATTAAAAGACTCCAATTTTATGTGAATTTGTAGTTTTTTATTTGTGTAAATAAAACAAACCCGTATAAAAAAATGAATTATCTGTTTGTTTTGTTCTTAAACTTTTTCCTTTTGAAAATAAATAAAGTCTGGTTATTGTAAATATTAGTAAACATTTTATTTAAAGGATTGGCTCGCGGGAACATACAGTACCTATATGGAGCACGGAGGGGCCCTAGCCATTGGTGTATACGGACTTTGAGCGGCTGGGGAAAGCAGAAAAAGCTTGCGTTAAGTAATTCTCCATGGCACGCGGACGTAACCTGTCACACGCGCGCTGCAAGCTGATCAAAATATTGCCTTGGTGGATACAATACGAGTTTCCTGGCGGCTAGCTGCATCTCCGATATCATGCATGATTAGCTGTTCTCTCGGATCGAAATCAAAGCTGACGGCTAGCGGAGATCCGCTTGTATCCTGTCCAAGCCGACCCTGCGAGCTGCAAAGTAGCTCTTATGACAAGTAAAAAATTCCCACTACTTTTATTAGGCTTTGGCCGTTCCCCTACTTCATTTCTTTGTCGTTGGTAATTGACAGAATTTCATTGATAAAATATTAATACACTAATAGTAAAAATACATCTTGTAAAGGAAAAAAATAATAATATTAACTTATTTAAGGGCACCAATTGCCTAGTAATAAAATGTAATATTTAGGTAATTTTTTATATTCGCGGGTGTACATACACATGACGAAGGGGAGGCAGACTGTGGTGGGAGTATGCAGAACATTATAGGAGGGGGATGGACACTCCCTTATAAGCTTTAGTTTGGGCGTCGATCCGCCATAGTTGTATTAATATTGAAGACTGTGTCCTGTATGACGAAAAGACAATATAAATATTAATTATCATTTCAACAAAGTACACGTGTCTTGGGCACACAGAAATAACACAAAAGCCACAAATAACACAAACAAACAAGAGGCTCAAAAAAATTTACAACTTAAAAAAATCCAAAGACCCTGCAAACAACCACAGCATAAAAATATAAACAGGAAGCGTAAATAAATAAAAATTCTGGGTGTCATGCGTGTACACAAAATAAAGAGAAAAGGTAAACACAAAACATTCTAGTGTAATCAAAATAAGCCCAGAGGAAAATTAAGTAACGTCAAATAATAACGCCAGACTTGTGGTTGTGCATTACTAAAAATCTTTTTCATGCTTATAATTTTTTGATCAAGTTAAAAAAATATAAAAACTAATTGATAGTTCTTTAAAAATTGGTTGACGAAAATAAAATCTATCAGCAAATAGACAAACAAAAAAACTGGAATGCATCATTAACATAAGTACATGCAAAGTCTCTCTTTTTAAAGAAAACTTTTTGTGAAACTTCTCAGAATTGTAACATTATTAATTGCACTTCAAACGCAAATAATATTAATTTATATAAGTGAGATATTATTTAAGATGTACCCAAAACTAGATAAACAACAAATAAAGTGCAGAAACAATCATTTGTGGTGACTTAATATTATTATCAAGTAAAACAATGCTTATGGCCCCTGGGATGCATCCCTATCATCTAAACATCTTTTAAATATATTTATTGTGCTTGCTTTTCCCTCGGAGAAGGGGGAAGTAAGTGCAGTATTTCACAATAGTGTCTCCTATTACATAATAGTAATTATGCTTGACTTATTTAGCTTCAATATAAAAAAATGCTCTATAATATGTTAAACATTATTTGCATCTTTTTTGTTTAACTATTGCAAAAACAAATATATTATGTGAAATATTTAGCAGGTAATAATTTAAGGAAGAGTATTCAATTAAAAAATGTGCATGGCACAAACACGGTGTGGTATGAATGGTACCGCTATTTACCTACATTAACTACCTCTTGAGTGTGACGACGTATGATGAGTATGCTGATGGAGATGTGCTTGCGTGACGGCCTTCATTCTGACACGTCGCGTCGCACAAGGACGCCGCCAGCCTCCGCATGTCTCTCTCTCTCTCTCTCTCTCTCTCTCCTCTGTATCGCTTGCATGTGGCAGCAATCATAACACTCATGTCATTTTAAAATTATTTCAATACGAATAAAAATATTATACAAATACTCGTAACAAAAATTGATTTTACATAATAATTCCAAAAAGAAAAATTGTAAGAAAATGTAATTCAATGTATAAAAACGTCATATTTACACATAAAATGAAATGGAAGAAAATATTTAGATATATATATATATATATATATATACATATCATATTTACAAACACTTGTAAAAAAACATTTTACATTATAACACATTTACTGAAAAAATGCAAAAGATTGGTAGACAACGAAACAAATGTGATAGTAAAACACAGCGACATTTATTTGTTAATAATAATGAATTATTAACATAATAAAAACATACTTTTTCCAAAACTTTCAATCACGCACGTCAGTTTGTATTTTACACTGTAGGACTTGTGTGTTTCTTCAAATAAAAATTACTATGAAAAATGGTAGTTTTCAACACCTGGGTTTTTCTATAGATAGAGTAAAGTTCATACGCACAAGCACACACGAGAACCTCTAGCCATGGATCCAGTAGCGTTGTAACCTCCAAACTGTGCCAAGCGCCATCAACCGTTCAGAGCATACTTTAAAAAGTGTATCGTTTTTAATTTCATGATTAAATTCGCAATTTTCCCTGTCGTACTTACTTGAACGTCATTGGCCCACAATTTATTTTTTTATTAATTCGATGTTTCTGGGAAGTTTGGTTTGTGGACGGCACAAATGAACTGCACACTCGTCACTGGCACAATCTTACACTAATAACACAGGCCAACAAAAATTCATTTTGTGAAAACTTTTTTAATAAATGCAGCTGAATCTTATGTAATTTTAGCTGCTGAAACCGAATCTGGCATCAGTTTTTTTTTTGTATCACACACAGTTCTCTCACAATAAGCATTTGTATTTAAAAATGCGGTGTATGCGATTGTATTAAAAAAAATTCATTACATACATTTTAAGTGTTGATTTTTTGGTATTTCCTTTCTCGCTTCTCTTTGAAGTTTCTTATGTAGCTTTTTCTCCGAAGTGATGCATTTTGTTGTTCTCGGTGAAGTGACCAGCAGTAATCACCCATCATGCTGACATTCCACTGTCATTGGTAACGTTTCTCCATCACTTTGATGTCCTGGTAAAACCGCCCCCCCCCCTTTTTTTTATCCGCGCTTCACTCACATCACCCAAGTTGTTAGGGAAAAAGTCAAGAAGGTTGTGTAAGAAGTGGACTTTAAGGCTCAACAGGCATCCCAGATTTTTGAACTTGTCTATTATATTAGCTATGATAAGCTCATAGTTTGGGTCTTTAACATTGCCCAAAAGCTTTGTCACAATTTGCTTAAATTATATCCAAGCCTCCTTTTCCTTTGTAGTCATTTTTGTTTCAAAGTTGGAAACGAACATCATTTTACAAATGTCAGGTCCAACGAAAACCCCTTCTTTCAGTTTGGCTCCTCATATATGCGGAAACTTTTCACATAAATGCTTAAAATATTCACCATTTCTAGGCAAGGCTTTTACAAACTGTTTCATTAAACCTAATTTAATGTGAAGAGGTAGTAGAAGAATTTTTTTTGTATCTATTTAAGTCTTATGCAAAATGTTCTTCTTTCCAGGTGTTAAGGTTTTTCTTGCAGACCAATGTTTTGTGGACCAGTGTCTATCCGTTGCTCTGTTGTCCCACTCACATATAAAACATGGAAATTTAGTAAATCCCTTTTGTTGGCCTAGGAGCATGAAAACAACTTTCAAATCTCAACACATCATCCAATTGTGAGCAGTATAGTTAATTTCGTTTAAAATAATGTCTAGATTTTCGTAGGTTTCCTTCATATGGACTGAATGAGCCACAGGCAGTGAAGCATAAGTATTACCATTGTGTAAAAGAACCGTTTTTGAGCTAGTTTTTGATGAGTCTATAAAAAGCCTCCATTCTGCATTGTTGTTCTCAATTCCAAATTCATTCATTAGACCACCAATATCTTGGCAGTACACCAAATCCTGTTATTTCTTAAAAAACGTAGCGAACTGTTGATATCGTGTTCTATATTGATAAATTGATGCTCCAGGTGCCAACAAATGTTTTTATTTTACCCTAGAGCCAAGCAATTCAGTTTTTTCTTTAGTCAAACCCAAATCTCTTTCCAAATCATTTAACTCAGCCTGTGTAAAAAACTGAGGTTCTAAATTTTCTGGAGAACTTTGTAACTCATCATCATCCGGTTTACCTTCATCAGATTCAGTTTCACTGAACTGATCAAGTAAAACGTCATGAATAGCCTGTGGTGGCTCAGGGACAGAACGTCCCGGACCATGACCGACTGGCCGAACGCTGAAGGAAGATTAGGGTAGACAATTACTTTCTTATTTTTGGAGATATGTCCAGTAACATCAATGCTACAAACATAACAATCGTCTGAATGATTTTATGGTTCTCTCCATATCACGGGTACTGCAAATCTAAAAGCGGTCTTTTCTTTTTTTGACCATTTTCTAAGGTCTTCAACACAAACATAGCATACATACCTTGTGTGGAGCCCAAGGTTTTTTCTTGATCACCGAGTTTTATTCAAAAATATGCCAAGAACATTTTTTTAACAAACTCTGTAATGTTTCTTTGATGTTTTTTAATTACAAACGCATCACATATATAAAAAAAACTGCTAGGAAAGTTTCTACAACCATGGTTAGCCATTCTTAGAGCACATGTGCAAAAAGCTGTAAAGTGAGGTTTTGTTGACTGAAAGAAAACCAACAGTCATACCATCACTGCCATCCTAATTTAATTTATATTTACTGTATGTTTTAGTATATTAATAATGTATATGAAGTATATAAAAATGTATATAAATGCATATAAAAATATATAAATAAAGTATATCAAAATGCACAGATATTAGATAAAAAATGACTTTCTTACATTTCGTATATTCAAATGGGAAAAAATGGTGGGTGTTATGACATTTTTATTATTATTTTCGGACTCAGCAACACCAAAAAAAAATAAGAATCCGGCAAAAACATTTAAAAAAAGGGTTTTTGTTGTTTGTTGGCATGCGTAATTCAAGAGTCTTACCATCGAAGACGCTTCTTTCAAGGAGAAAACTAACATTTTCGTCACATCGGTCTACAGTTACGGTAACAGCCAGCTGATCTGTGTGGGTTACGCCATGCAGTAGAGGACATGCACTTGCATATTTTTTCTCGGGAATGAACTTATCACCAGGACGCGGTCCACCGTTGCGAGAAGACATGCTGGAAGGTCTCGAACTCAAGCCTAGGTAAACTTCGCATACTAAAGGCGGGCAGGTGGAGTCCCAGTCAGGAAAACTTTGCCTTTTCACAACGTGGTTATGACCTTCACGTCTCTCCTGCCATTTGCACACATAATTATGTTTACTTTTTCGGATCAATTTGTACAATACAAATTCGAACATTCTTGTCTTGCCTACGTGGATATCACAATTGTGTTTTACCAACTCCTCCAGCGAACAAGAAAGTTTAGAGTCTGGACATAAATTTTAAACGTAACAGTTTTTATATTCGCACGTTAATGTGTCCTGCAAATAACAAACTTTGAAATCATCGTAGAAGCAGAGCCAGTGAATTAAACCGCTAATTTGCAGAAAGCCTCGAGCATCTTGAAAATGTACGCGTCGGTACCCACAATTCAGTTCACTGTACTTGCTCACGTCTTCTGACCCGAATGTAAAAAATTCAGTGGCGTGCAATTCCATTTCTTCTTCGATATCACTGTATTCGAAGTCGGAGCTGATGGGGCTCTCAGTGAAGCTGGGAGAGAATAAGCTGCAGGATGTTCTGGTGGATGGGGGCTAGTACGAGTTGCCTGATGGTTGCGGGTTCGTGCTAGTAAACATGGACGAAGTTGCTCCTCGTGCCAATATCGTGCGGATGAGCTGAAGAATATTATCTCCATTTTCTTCTGCGAAGCTGTTGGTGTTATTTTCTTTTTCAGATTACAACATAACGGTCGTAAATTTAACAGGGGTTTGACACCCTGAAAGTTTCGAAATGCTTACTGGGTTTTCTCGTGAAATAGCGAAAAAGGAATGACAGTGAGAAAATGACTCCTTTTCCGAAGGGGTTCTGGGTGCTCCTTACAAAGTGTTTAAGAAAAATAATCCTAAACACCGGCGTTTGCGATTAAAGTAGGCCGCTGATTGATTGGAACGAATGTTCCCGAAAACACACGAGAAATTAGCCGATGAGAAAGATTGTCACGTGACATGGTTAGCCAATGAGAATCATTGGAGGTGATCGAACAAAGGTGAATAATTGGTGGAGCGAACGCGATTATTTGGTCTAGCGAAAGTGATGAATTGGTGGTGGGAATGAATAATTAACCAATGTGAATCATTGGTGGGGATGGAGAAGATCCGGCGAACACGAGTAATTGGGAAATTGGAAAGGGATCGAACGAAGGTGAGTAATTAATCAATGAGAAACTTTGGAGGAGGTGGAAGCATGCTGACTAAACAGCCCATAGCAAGGGGAGGGGGGCCGTCTGTCGTCTGCTGGACGTGGTGATGGGAATACCTTCGTAAATAAATTTTTTTAATAATAATTTTAAGTAATAAATTATTAAATAATTATTGATAATTTTTAATAATTATAATAATACATTTGTAAATAATGTTTTGATAATTCTTAATAATACATTTTGAAATAATGGTTTTCTTAATTTTTAATAATGCATTATACTGACATAATTTTTTAATACATTATTATAAATGTTTGAGATTTTTTGAGATTTTTGTGTTTTCAATGTCACCGGGGTCAAGGTCAATGTTACCGACATCCAACATGGTGGACGAGATGGATGCCGAGGAAACGAAATGACAGAGCATGAACAGCTCCACAACTTCACCGCGCTACTCCCTTGGCCCAAAGTCGGCTATATCATTCTACTGATGAGTGTAAGGTAAATACTAAAGAATTTGCAGGTTTCTGAAGTAGGATTATCCAGGAGGGGAGCACAAAATGAAACTTTAGGATACACGACAGAACAAGTGATGGCTTATCTTGGTAAGAGGAACTGTAACACATCGAGTAAACTGACAAAAATTTGTCAAAGTACACCACGTTTCACGCATGAAAAGTTCTTCTTTCTTATTAACCGGGCTTCGAACATATATCGCTATGCTGGTCGACGCCCTATCACAAACCCCTACAAGCAGCAGACAGATTCGGCGGAATTAATTACATTTGCCCGTAAAGTATGTACAGTAGACTACAAGTTTGAGTTCATGTTCAAGTGGAAGATAATTTTGTAATCATTACAAGATGGAGAGGGAGGAGAAGAGAGGGCTCCCTTTCACTACTCTCTCCCAAACAGCCGGCAGTTTCTGAACATGGCAAGTCTGACCGCAATACCTCATCGTTCGTGTAACCGCAGTGCATCATTATTTCAAACAGTCATTACTTAAAACTACTGTATAAGGTAACCAAGCCAATCAGAACAGATAGCTCATCCACGTGGCTGGCTTCTCGAACGTATAACTTCTGTTCATTCATAGTATGTCAAAAAATTTACACTTAATTTAGTCCTCATAGTCACTAATCGCAATAATAGTTCCAGTATTTTAATTTTATAATAATACTGACCTTTCCTTTAATTATTATTTAGTTATATTCATTACTACTGTTAACGAGCCTGAGTTAAATATGAAACATAATTGCAGGGGTAAAAGACTCCTTCAAAAACGAAACTGGCGTCAACTTAACAAATATAAATGGAACGCATGCGGATATAAGATTGGAGTGCTAGTGCTATGTGCATTCTTTCAATTACCTTGGGTCAATGTTAGTTCAGTATTTAAGTAGAATACACGAAAGTCATGAAGTGCACACAATAATCATTAATTACATTAAGACCAAATAAAAAATAACAGTCGATTTGACATAACTGCAAAAACCAAATCTTTAATAGTTCAGATCTTTATGGTTGATATCTCGCATAGCTACACGAAAGTTAAAACTGTAGTGGCAGATTTTTGTTACCCGGTTAATTCTATAAAAATCTTTTGTTTGCCACACAAGAAGATAAATGTATGTATAGGCTAACGGTTAAGTGAGCACTTTTGGGGCCCTACTTTCCTTTTTCCTTTCAATCATTTTTTTTATCATTTAACCACCTTTTGGAATAAATATTTCCATGCAAGTAACAAGCACGGTGTGTTTATTCCTCCGCACACGGAAGTTAACATCTAAGGCTAAAATAAAATTAATTTACTATTATTCCAAATGAGAGGGCATTCAAAATTGCTCACTTTACCGTGAATAGCCTATATAAGTCGGTATTACGCTGTGACTGGTGCAAAGATTGCATAAACTGGAAGCTGTTGAAGAAGCTCTATTCTGCCGTCGCCCTGTCAAATAGCCTGAAAAGGGGCTTCTTGTGGGGGAAATGACGGTTATCCTTGGAAAACTTCCAGACCATCGGCAAAAACGACCAGGTTTTGTCCTGGGCACACAGAGGATGGAACGGGGACAGCGATGGTGGGAGGCATGAATGCCGAACGTCAATTTTGATCAGCGAGTACCCTGATCCAGTACTACAAGACCAGAAATCGCTGACTTTTCCGACTGTGGCACCACCATCTCTACTGCCAAGAAAGTAAAAGTAGATATTTCCCCGACATGTGGCCCTGAAACAATGACTCTGCCTTGTAGACGCCGAAGATTGGCCTCGTGTGCTCTCTCGAAGCCAACCTCTATCTCCGCTGGACACCAAAACAAAAAAAAAAATTCTGTTCAAAGGAGGGTGGGGAAGATCTCTCTCTTGTCCGTGTGGGACAGGGCTTGTTCGGGGTTTGTTTATTGAAAAATAACGTTGGCTTAGGCGTGTCCCTCGCGGTGTCAACACATTATGCGTGTTGCCCATGAATTTCCAATAAGGTACCAGGAGAACAAGTGGATACAGCTGCGATGGGACGCGTGAGCGCTAGAGTGGCGCTTGTAGCAGTGTGTGCTACAGTGTCCTAAAGGAACTGCGGTCTCTAACAACTCAATATGTGCAACATTTCCCTTGTGGTTTCAAGAATCACGTGTCTCTTGTTTTCGCTTGTGAACTCCTTCGAAACTGGTCGAATAATAAAATAGTTTCAGCTCTTTCACGGAGACTGACATCAGTTGTGTGTTCGCGTAACCTTTGTGGTCCAGAACGCTTAGGCTGAATCTCCTACACGACATTGCAGCTTTGAACCCCGGGAAAGTTATACATTTTTGCTTGTTCTAAATTGAATCAAAGTATTTTGTGGACACGTGGCATTGAACAGGATTTGTAATACGTCATATAAAAAGTTCCATCGGAATTTTCCCCATTTTTCAAGGTTTTTTTTTTTTTTTTTTTGTTATTTCGTCATTACCCCATTTTTTTCCCTACAAAAACACACACACACACGCAAACCTACACATGCGAAACGTGTCTCCCAAAATAGCTAAATCACGCTATATTATAGCGGACTCATTACCAGAAGCTCATGGGTTCTGTCCTAACCGATTGCAATATTCCTAAGTTATCCCCATAACTTTCCGCCTCAATTCCATGCACATTTTCAGTCAAATACCTGTGCATATCTCAGTTCCGAGCACATGCAATTAAATTCATTATTACAATATGTAATATTCCTGTGTACGCATATATATATCACACACAATATATAATGTTTTATAAAATACCACTTCGTGACTTCGGTAGCCATATTACAGAAGTCATTACACGGCAGAAGTCATTACATGTCCTTATTCGGCAAGGAGTTGTTCATTGCTTTTAAATAATATGTGTTCGAGTTACATATATTAGTAAACTCTAGTGCATGAAACTAAAATCCATTTGTGGAAAATCTTTATAAATAGTACTTGCATATACATTCACGAAGACAAGTTTAGGTAAAATGTTTGCCAAATTTGTTTATTGTTGCGTCACATACAGAAAAATAAACAACGCATGTTTTATGTATGCAAGTTTTCCGTATTATTTACCATTCAATTTTTATGAACGAATATAACAGGAAACTAAAAATTAAATTCCGATTCCACGAAGAAAATTTTCGTAACTAGAATATTCCCGATTCGGCTGTAATGTAACTCGACACCTTTTGTCTATAACCCTTTTTGCTAAATTATACTAGCAACACAGATATATTTTACTGAAGGTTGATATCTGTATACCAAATTTTGCCTCATATTGAGTAAATAAAACATTTCTTACACGTGATTTTAGTTTAGAATGGTAACTGGTTAATAATGATCTCGTTTTTATACACACAGTTAGAGACATATTAGAAAATAAAACATTTGGGGGCCTTCAATTGATAACGCTCCCGTTGAGCTATGTTTGATACTAAATTCCAATTAAAATCCTATACGTTTTAAAGAAGAAATTTTTCTTTTATTTTATGAATATGATTGACACATGAACTGAAGTTAAATTTTTTGAAGGATGATTACTTGAAGCAAAATGTAAAAATCAAATAAAAAGTAAATTTAACGTGGTTACAGTTAATATTGTTTCTTAAACAGGAATGCGCTTGTTCTTATGCCGAATGATGGTCGTTTTAATTTCTTCTAGTAACCTAATTTTCTTGGACCATCTACATTAAACCATTCTCATAGTGCGCGCATTGGTTTTATAAAGAGTTTTGTTAGAACTAAAGTTTATGCAGACACGTTTATTTACACAAAGCAGTCAGTCAGAAAATTTAATAAGTACAAAAAAATTTAAACTGGAGAATACAGCAATTAGCATTATTTTTATGCAGGGAAAAATATATTTAAAAGTTATGGCACCCACATATAAAACACCAACAATAGTGAGAATAAAATATTGGATACTTGCTTTTAACTGCGTACCAACTAGTTTACAAATTAGGACATTATAGTGTAAAAGCCATATCCTCTAAAGCCCTGCCGGACCTTTTGGTAGAAAAATAATTACCTACGTATCCGGTTTGGAGTTTTATGCAATAAAGAGCTCCCACTATTACGACGCTGCAATGTGGTTTAAATTTGCAATCCATAAACTTCAAATGTGTTTAAATAAGCATGGCTCTTATGAGTCTACTACTTCAGAGAAGTCAAACATAAACCGCCATATATCTGGTTATACAGTATTATTGCAAACTGTAAGGGCTGTTTTATTTCTTCCTACTGTTTAAACAGTGAAAAATCGATTATATCTCTCTGCTAAACTTTAAAAAGTGCGGGATCGGAACCACTCTCAGCCCATTCATAAATAAAGTAGCTGGGTTTGTCTGTTTAAGAATTGTTTTTTATTTACCAAAATGAAGTTTTATTTATTTGTGAGAAACGACGCAACACCAATCCACTGGTTTTGGTCAGGTAGCATTTAATAAGTTGGATTTGATGTGTAATATTTCAAAGGTTTGCATCACTGATTAAAATTCTAGTGGCTTTAAGAATAGTATTATATCAATACCAACCCTATGTTAAGCAGACTTTATTTGTGTGTGACAGTTGAAATTGCTAAGACCACAAAAAAAATTATTTGTAAAATTTCACCCCTAAAATATTGTCAGTTATTAACGTGCAAATAATATGTGCGATAAACTGAACTATTAAAAAAAAGTGTTGTTAAGGGAAATACGTTATCTGATTCGTCAATCAAGGTTGTAGGTTGTTTGGTTTTGATATTAGAGATCTTCAAAGTTGGGGTATTCTTTTATACTCATCCTGTATGTACGAACACTGTAAAAAATTAAAGTGTTTAGCAATGCTATAAAGTAAAACATTATAGAAAGTAGTAACGTGTTATTTCACACTCTAATATTTCCAGCAAGGAATTTAGTACCCATTAAGTACAACTTGGTTTCAAATTTTTATAAAAATCTTACCAGTATGAGACCACTGCAGTGTTCAACTGCAAATGTCGAAATACCCCTTTTATAATTGTCTTATTAAAAATAAGACAAATGCTTCAAATCTGACCGCGATAACGCTACCGCGTTATTGACAGCATTACATTACGAAAACAAATTAACTAAGCCACTTCAAAAGGTAAGCGATTTTACATTGATGCACAGTGTGATAATGCCGGTACCTGAACAAAGCCCTGGTTTATTACGTTAATTTATAAAGAAAGAACACTTTGCGCTTTCACCCGCTCGAGCAACGAATCCTGCATTGCGTGCCCATTAAGTTAAAATATAATTAGGAGCTTGTTTTCTCTCAGACCACAAAAGTTACTTTTGTTTTAGTCAACACCTATTTTAGCTCGCGTGGCTCTTGACACGTGGGGTTCAACTGCTCAAGGGCTTGAAATAATTTTATTCGTGGGATCAAGGAGGAATGTTGTAAACAGAATTAGATTAAATTTTTAACGCGCTTCGACTAACAAAAGTGATCCCAATGCACAGTTTTACAAATTTTATCTAATCATTTTCCAAAAGCGGGTGTAAAAAGGATTTTAAGTTTGAAGTTTTAACGTGATGCTGGAAATTGATAACATTACATTTTATATCTTCAGACCATAACAAAAATCGCCGAAGGTAGCAAGCCTACACTAATTTCAAAATTACGTATTTACTCAATAAACGAATTCAGTATCAACAGCATGAAAACTTGTTTCCTATTTCAATCCCAGACATATTCCGGAATACTTTCTTTCCATACCTAAACTGTGAGCGGTTGAGTACTTTTCAAGGCCATGTTTAGGATATACTTCTCTGCTCATTTGTATCCTTCCAGCATTTGTCAAGTCAACATTGCCATGGACACAATGACATCCTTACTTCCTTTTGTCATTCCTTTTTCGTGTCTCTCATTCAAGACAGCATTCAAGTTGCATGCATTACGTTTCATGCGTTGTTTAAGTGTAAGGGTGAAATTAGCTAGGAACGCAAATATTTTACTAAAAATGTGATTCTCATTCGTATATGCACAAAAAAATTTTTAATAAATGAAATAAATTAAAAAACCTCGCACTGTCAGTAGGACGTTAAGACATGCATTTCCTAAATCGCTGCCAACCCTACCTAGTAATGGAATTCCAGTTAGTGGTTAGGGAATTATTTCAAGGGTTCATTTTAGAGCCCTATCCTACCTGCTACTCAAATCTCCCTTCTCTAACCAGCGACTTTATCGCCGCGTATATACTGTACTTCATTTGTGGTGAGGAGGCCAAGTGATGTTTCACGACCAGGCTCCGACTTGACCAATTCGATGAACGCCGAGTCTTTACCATGAGGGTACCAAGCCCACTAAAATAATGTAGGGAATTCGGTCTTCACTCTTTCTGGGCATAGGCATATGACAAAAATAATCCTAACTGAAGGGCACTCCCTAGTTGTCATAGGAGTCTCATTGTAAGCAGTTGTATATTCTAATTTTAAAAAAAAGGTATGGAATATTTTGTTGTAAAACATATTTTGAGGACATAATATAAGTCTATATTTTTTTAGGCAGTTAAAAAATTTTATCTTTGAAATATAAATGTGATCTTCGAAAAGTGTCTACTTCAGCAAAATTTGCTGTAAGAAGCCGTATATTAACGGTATTAATTATTCTGAAAAATAGTGTTATGAAGTATAGCGAAAAATGCTGTATCTTTTATGACCATATTGATGTATTAAAACCATATAATCACCGCCTACAATTCTGAGGAAACAGAACATATCCGAAGCTTGTTTATGATATTTTCCATCACCGTGAAATTGTTTCCTCACGGACGAAGATGAACTTGAAGCGTTTACAGTTTTTTACTAGGCAGGCCCCTTAAAATCACACAACCGTTTGTATTGATTCCTGATAAATAACGCCTTTCATATATACAAAAAAAAAAACTAATGCGGCAGGCGAGAAGGAAAAGAAGATAATCCACTCGGACGCCGCCGGCAAACAAGCAGCAAACTGAAAAGAGATCCGGCTTCTTCTGAGCTCCCTCCGCCGTCAGCGAATTAATTACCGGCTCCATTACGGAGACGTCGGGACCGATGTTGAGTTGCGGTGTTTTATTGGCTTCCTGTGGACTGGTTGCAGCCTTCTTTCTCCGGAGGAGTTACACCCTCCTCGCCGCGCCGCGCCTCGTTCACACGAACCTCGCCCAGGGTATCCATCACTATTCGGCTCGTCGCGCTAAGAGAGTCGCGGCTCGAGTTCCTGTACTCCTCCTCTCTCTCTCTGTGTGCTGTGTGCCTTCCTTGTAACCCGGGCTCGGAAACTTTGCCCTCCCGCCTAATTTATAACGCGGCGTCGCCTTGTTCCCGCGCGGTGATGGCGTGTACGTGTTGCGTGGGTATTCCTGAGTCAGTCTCTGTGGACCCGCGTGCCACGACTTTAGTCCACGCGGGCACGTCCATACGTGTTGTTGGCTTTCTTCGTTCGTGTCTCGTTTTCGAGGGAACAAACAACTTCCATTACGTTCCACGATAATTCCGTGTCGCTCCACTGTCTTGTGTCCTCCCACTCGGCCTCTTAGCATAATTGACGTTTGTAGGAAAACGTCGTAGGATGATCGTTTTGAAGAGTTTTCTTAATGAAATCACCTTACCGTGGAAAACTAGATTACGTAACTGGCTATAATGGAATTGGCATCAAGTATTTAAATATGCATCCCTTTCCTCCTTAACAATTCGCCTAACAGGAGGGCAGTTTAAGTGCTGAAATAATTAAAACTAATCCTGCATTTTAAAACACGTACATTCATTATTCACCTAATTTTGGAAACGGGGACATTTGCTTCCAAGATAAGGCCTCAACGTCCTGAGCCACGGAAATATCCTAAAGTTCTCAATTCATAACAAATCTAATTTCTTTGTTTTAGGTACTACTAAACTCTATTTTTCTTGCTTTTGGTTATGTTATTACGTTATGTTGAAGCGCATATCCTCCAGGTAAAATACGATAAGCTCACGACATTTCATAAAAGTTTTTCTAGGTACTAGTGCAAGCACACGAATACACGGATCTTTAAAGAGTTGAAAATCAATTATATGCCTCATAACCTTTAACACATTGTCCTTCTATCTCGCTTTTGTGTATACCGTTCGGTCAAATACGCAGTGGACCTTACTAGCAAAACATATCGTAGCGAACTGCCTGTGGCGTACTATGCTATAGTACACTGAAGAGCCAAAAAAACTGGTATAGCCGTGCGTATGTAAATAACCGATATATGGAACCAATCAGAGTAATGCGGTCGGCAGCGCATATATAAGACAACAAGCTTCCGGTAGAGTTGCTAGATCGATTACTGAGGCTACAATAGCAGGTTATCAAAATTTCTGTGAGTTTTAACGTGGTGTTATAGTCGGCGCACGAGAGATGGGACATAGCATCCCCGAGGTAGTGATAAAATTGGGATTTTAGCGTAAGACCATTTCACGAATTTACCGTGAATATCGGGAATCCGGTAAAACATCAAATATTCGACATCGCTACAGCCGAAAAAATATCGTGAACGAAAAGGACAAACGACGACTGACGAGAATCATTAAATGTGACAGACGTGCAACCCTTTCTCAAATTGGCGCAGATTTCAATGCTGGAGCATTGACAAGTGCCAACTTGCGAACTATTCAAAGGACCATTATTGATATGGGCTTTCGGAGCCGAAGGCCCACTCGTGTACCATTGTTGACTAAAGAACACAAAGTTTAACGTCTCGCCTGGGCCCGCCAACACCGCCATTGGACTGTTGATGACTGGAAACACGTTGCCTGGTCTGACGAGTCTCGTTTCCTATAGTATCGGGTGGATGGACGTGTACGGGTATGGAGACATCCTCATGAATCCATGGACCCTACATGTCAACATGGGACTGTTCAAGCTGGTGGAGGCTCTGTCATGGTATGGGGCGTGTGCAGTTGGCGTGAAATGGGACCCCTGATACGTCTAGATACGACTCTGACAGATAACAGAAACGTAAGCATCCTGTCCTGTCCCTTGCACCCATTCATGCCCATTGTGCATTCCGACGGACGTGGGCAATTCCAGCAGGACAATGCGACACCTCACGCGTCGAGAGTTGCTACCGAATGGCTCCAGGAACACTCTTCTGACTTTAGACACTTCCATTGGCCACCTAAATCACCAGACATGAACATTATTGAGAATATCTGGGATGCCTTACAACGTGCCGTTCAGAAGAGATTTCCACCGCCACGCACTCCTATGGATTTGTGGACTACCCTGGAGTCATGAAGTGAATTGCCTCCTGCATACCTTCAGACATTAATCGAGTCCATGCCACGCGTCGTCTTGTGGTACTTCTGCTTTCTAGCGGGGCCCTACACGATATTAGGTGAGTTACGAGTTTTTTGGCTCTTCAGTGTACTTGGACAATACTTTCGAAGCTGGACACGAAACTAATTGTGCCCCAGATGACACAGTTAACACCTGAATCGCCACTTGGTGCCGGCTCCGTGTTATCTGGTATTGCGTGATCCGAAAATTGTTGGAGAGTGGGTGAACTACCTCGAGCATCCCCTCCTCACAGACAGACTATCTCACTTCTCAGTCGCCCAGCGGCTGGGACAATGATTGACAGGGAACCCGGCTTATGTCACAGCTCCTCCTCCTCCTCCCTGCAGGGGGAGTTTACTACATGAGGGGTTGAACAAAAAATATCTGGTCATAATTTTTGCTTTGCGCAACATGGAATTTGGAAAATTTTCTGGACCATAACCGAAAACACTATAAATAACTCTGCGTAGCCGGAGAGCAGTAAGTTTTGTGGTAATCACCTGACTAAAGTTCGGTAATCAAGTGTAGTCTGGTGCAGCGTGGGACATCAATTGAGAGGGTGAACGACGGCGGACGGAGCGGGACGACGGCAGACATTTGTTTTGTGCGGTGTGGATGGACAAGAGGGCGTGGTAGTCAAAGATTGACTACTGTGCATGATAGCGCTCGTATAACCCTAGAACATTCCAGACTGGTGGAGTATGGACTGAATTAAGGTGGGGCGGTATAAATGTGTGATGGGGACTGTATGGCAAATATTTGAAATTTAAAACATGAACATATAATTTGTATATTAATTCTGTATGTTTTTGATGCACTGTACAGATTTTAGTTATTTGATTGCGTTAATTTAATTGTGGTGATTGTAATTTGTATTTATTGAATTTATTATTTGTAAATAGCAAATTATAGCCATTTATTGTGAGATAGTAAGCCAAGAGTACTTTCTTAGTTGTGTTTGTAAATAAATTAGAAAAATATTATTGACCATTTTTTTAAATTAATATTTCCATACCTTTAAGATCCTGGCTAATCCCACTGATTTTGAGAAGTTATAACAATTTTAATAAGATGACTGTCAAGTCTAATAAACGAAAGTCCAGACGAAAATCTCTTTCAAGGTTACTCTTGAATCCTAACGCATGTACTGTGAGAGCGGATATTTGCTGAAGCCTTATATATTCCGAAAACAAGCAGTAAGCCACCGATTGTCTTATATATAATCAATTATCGAAAAGTACGACACAGATAGCATCCGAATAATCAAAAATACCACAATTCACACAGACACGCATATACAAAGAAGCTGAATACATAATATTATGCAGAAAATTACTACACACTAAAAATAAATTTCACATGTTGCGGTTGACAGGTGAATGCAGAGACCAGGAAAACAGAATCAACTACAGTGAAGAGCCAAAAAAAAACTGATATAGGCGTGCGTATGCAAATAACAGAGGTATGGAACCAATCAGAGCAACGCGATGCAGACGACAGCTAGATCGGTTACTGCTGCTACAATGGCAGGTTATGAAGATTTTAGTGAATTTGAACATGGTGTTATAGTTGGCGCACGAGAGATGGGACATAGAATCTCCGAGGTAGCAATAACATTTGGATATTCGCTTACGACCATTTCACGAGTGTACCGTGAATATAGGGAATTCGGTAAAGCATCACATCTTCGACATCGCTGCGGCCGGAAAGAGATCACGAAAGAACGGGACAAACGACGACCGACGAGAATCATTAAACGTGACAGACGTGCAACCCTTTCTCATATTGGCGCAGATAGGATTTTCGGACTGCCCTGCAGGTTTAATTGTGTGAATTGCCTCCTGGATACGTTCAGACATTAGTCGAGTCCACGCCACGTCGTCTTGCGGCATTTGTGCGTGCTCCGGGGGCCTTTCACGATATTAGACAGGTGTACCAGTTTTTTTGGCTCTTCAGTGTATATAACAGTGACAATCGCCTTTAAATCCGGGAAATTATGATACTGAAATAATTGCTATATTTCCAGTTGATTCAGCAGGGCATATTTATTTTATATATTTATTTACTATTTCTCGAACATTATGTATTCTACTGTTATTTTTTTTAACCTAGCACATTTTCTCAATACGCGCCAATTGAGTTTATTCGACATTATAAATAATTTAAAATACTCCTCCAGTTTCATGTAATACCATTTAATACAACATTTATAAATTATTCTTTTTTAAAGAATGACAGAAATGGCGTTTACGAATTCACTTTCTTAGTTATCATGAAACTTTCGCACTAATATGTAGCTCCTAACCTTTACAGACATGTATATTCGAAAGGACAGTTAGTAGTAGGGTAACTAAATAAACGGCGATAGTTTAGGGAGTTTAGCGATTTGCATACTTCACTGCCACACAGGACAGTTTCAACGTGAATAAAGTGGGATGAGGTTAGCCTGGAGTGCAGCCGGCTACCATGCCAGTAAATGTCTTGGTGTTTCCTGTCACCTTGAAAATGAATTAGCCGATCGTGTGTTTGGGGTACAGCAAAGGTGGATACGAAACAGGAAAGTGAACTGAAATGAGTACAGAAAATCTCCTTCACAATTTCAGCATCCTCTACACTAAGAAAGGCGTTACTTAACTCTCTGCACAAAATATAACCTCCGCATATATGCGGGCAGTAATGAAAATAACATCCCAGCACAAATGAGTCGAAATATGTCGTCAGCATTTCAGTTGAAAACAGTTTCTGCAAAGCTTGGAATAAACAGCTGTCAACACGTATTTGTACATCAAGTTTGATATTACAAGTCTTGAAGTTCATATGACTGCTGGTGTTCAAAATATCCTCACATTGGTTGCATTCACACATTTAGACGTAATAGAAGCAAATCACACATACGGTCGAATACGTCTGACATGCCACTTGTAACCAGTTGTGGCACTGTCTCTTCCTACCAGGTCTTCGGCTCTTGTCTCCAAAGTCTTCTCGATTGCGGAATTAATTTAACTCAGAAAAAAAAATTCTGTGAGGTTCAGATAAGAGGATCGCTGAGGCCGTGCAACTGTTTCAGCACGCCCTGTTGAACTGTTTGGGAATATCGCATTTACTTACTACCGCGTAACCCAGTTGATGTGATCACGTACCCTGGCAATCCGGCACAATATACTCTTTCTCAGAGTGACAGGCACGTTTTAAAGGAACTTGGGAGAGTGCGTCATAAGGAAACGTATATTTTCAGTTGAAATGTAATACCACAATATGGCTCCCGTTAATATATGTTAGCCGAAATTTTATTTATTTTCTGTGCACAGTGTCAGTGGTTTCAGTCTGGCCAGAGTTCACAAACTACTGTAGCCAATATGCGAAGACAACAATCTAAACTTTCATTGCAAATCTTTTCCTGCACTTTGTCGAATACCCAAATAATATTTTCTGACAGCTACGAAAGAGTTAACTGGCCAGATTCTTGGGACAGATATCAAAACTTTCTTCATACCGTATACTCACAGAACCGGTCTTACGGACTACGCTAAAGAAGCAAAATTTTCGATAATATAATCGGCAATTCCATTTCCCGAGCATTACATGAACTCTAGAAATTTTTGGCTTGTTGCTGTTGTATAAAGTTTACGAGTTAAAATAATTTCTTCCAGTCGCAAAAATGTTGTTGCGATAAATTAAATTAACTCTTGTAATCCAACGAAGGACGCTGGCCATCAATCTGTACAAGACCCATAATTTGTTCCCTAAAATACGCTGAGAGACTGCCAAACAAGAATCGACATCAACAGTGAATTGTTAATGGCACAGCAAGAATTTCGAGGCGAGAATGAGTGGGTGCAGTTTTCTATTCCACGTAAACACGAACAGAGGATAAAATAAAATTCAGATTTAGAGGTTCGAACTAAATCCATTTTAGAAAGAAGGAAAACATTTCGATTAATGTTTCGCAGATCATTAAGAAATGTTATTTGTAACTTGCACGTAAAGATAATTTAAAATTTTTTATGTTTTGGGAACGTTTTTTAACTTCGAATAAAAATCTTATTGAAGCAGTTATAAAAACTTAATAATATAAAAATGTAACATTTAAACATAAGTCTATAAAGGTACACTCTAAATTCGAATCAGCGGAAGCCAACTGATCCGTAGTGAAATTCAATTACTTATATAAATAAAAATGTTTACACTTAGAATCGGTGGAAAACCACTCATTATTTCAGTAAAACAATTTCACTAATTGAATAAGTGAAACCCAAATGCGTGCGATGAAGTAAATGTTGTTTTATTAAATTTAGCTAAATTAATACGAGAAATAAACACATTTCCGATAGTAACTGTTTATACCATTTTAACGCAGTTTTAAAAAAAGAGGAGAAAATTGTGGCGTCCAGGATTTAAACCCATACTACCTCACCGCCTGACCGTAATCTGACCAATCAAGCCACCAAGCCATTTTGATCTTGAAAGGGAAATAATATTTTTTTTATAATCTTTTATGAAAAATAAGTGAGTTTTAAATTGCATGTCCTTCCTTTTGTGTTTTCAGCTTAATTGTTACCATTAAAATTGTTTAAACAAATAGTGCGTATGAATGGACCCATATTACCACATTTAACGCAGCCTAAACTATCAAATCGGGCGCTATGATAATTAGATGAAAAGGAAATGAGAGACGTAAAAACGAAATTAATTTTTATGTTGCCTTGTGAAATGGTAGGCCTATTATAAAAGAAAAAAATCGTATTTAAAAGACATATTTTATGGGTTTTATTTGTTCATGAGTTGTTATTTCATATCATACACGATGTTTAACTAATCCATCAGTAAAAAAAAACTGAAAAACAGCGAATGAAATGGTTAATGAACCAGTTGAAAGTGTCACTTTATAAAGAGTGAAGGAAAGCTGGCATCTTGTCCCACTAATTCATCAGTTAAATTAATTTAAGTGACTGTTCAATAAGTAAGATTCTGTTAACTAATTTAAAAAGTGATATTCTCAATGATTCAGATTCAGAGTGTAATAATGTGAGATCCGAGATTGACGTACTACTAGTAAATCAGCTGTATTAAGAGCTTAGAAAAATTTTCTGGAAATAGCTAATTTTATTAAATATTTTCTGTGACAATAGTATTAGTTTAAATCTGTATATTAAATATTGTATATAAATACTTATAGTTCTGTTTATATGTATATAATGTATGCATAACAAATAGTTTATATATATAGCAAACAGCATATATATATATATAAAGAGAGAGAGAGAGAAATATAGATAGCAAATCCTTCAGTAGTTCTACAAAAACGATTGTGGAAGCAAAGTCAGGGCATATATCAGCATGAACAATTATTTCTAGCATTTATTTGCTGTTTTCTTATTTTTATTCGTAAAGACACTCGACTACTTATGCAGAGATTATCAAGAGTCATCATATAAAGTAAAAAAAGTATTAATTTAAAATGTTGGTGGAGTAAAACTCAAGAATGTCTCGTTGGTAAGCGGTTTCCGTGGCATTCACTATTCACGGTAAAGTGAGCACTATTCGTAGCCCTCTCATTTGGAATAATAGTAAATAAATACATTTTATGTAAGCCCTTGACGTTAACTTACGAGTGCGGTGGAATATAAACAACGTTTTTTTTACTTACGTGACAATTTTTATTTTAAAATATGGTTAAAGGATAACATATGGCTGGAAGGAAAAAGTAACAAAGGCCTCAAAAGTGGTAACTTACCGTCAACAGCCTACAATAGATTTGTAGCCACTAATGCCTTATTAATTAGCGATAATGATCGGAATCGAAAGTGACAGATTATTAAAAAAGAGTTAATTGGATATATTACTAAAATTTAGTAAATATTTCAAACACGAAGCAGTTTTTTTATTTTTTTTTATTTTACATTCTTGACATATTTTAGCAAATTTGGAAGATTAAAAAAAACAGGTTATGAAGGACATTTCTTTCGTTTATGGCAAGTTGTTTATTATTAAGGGTTTCAAGATATTATTAAAACTGGTAATTATTTGTCCAAATAAGGTGAACGCCCTAACAAAAAAACGTCACTGCTAATTAAAGAGATTTTATATTCTTTCAAAATGACTCTTTCGGAAACGAAGAACAGTCACTTTACAAATAAGAAGTAAGTCATTAGAATTCCACTTCATTGTGAAGTGTACGTATTATTATTTAATGTAGCTGTGACATAAGGTAAAGGAACTGTAAAATAATAATAGCTAAATTAAAAACTACAACGCTAGAAAAAAAATAAACAGCAGATAAGATTCACAGAAATATTTTGTCGTAATGGCTTCCGATAAATACGGATTTAGTCATAAAACTTTTGAAATTTTGTAATTATAAGTTACAGCAGCCAAGCTAGACCCGTCAGGAAGGAGTATGTTATTTTATAAACTGCCAAAGCGTAAGTCCTATGCTTTACGTTTGACTAATTTCTTTATCCTTGGATATATATATAGGATGTTGATTATATTGGTTATTTCCACCCGCGTGTATTTTGATTCCTAATGATAGAGAGTAGTGGAATACGTCTACTATTCTTTCAGTTCTGTGATTGAATATTATGGCATAGGAGGAATATACATACGATCGCTGACTCAAACTACAAAAAAGTTTCACAGGTGCTCAGGACAGGTAACTGTGTCAGCTGGGTTAGAAAGAAGTACGAGTCATATACGTGCTCTGAACCATACGAGGCTGCCATGAACATCCAACTATCACTCTGGCGAGGACACGAGTCGCTGAAAACTGAAGTTCTCCTCATATCTTCCTGTACCTGTGACCGTAGATACTGGTAAATTAGTTTCAGGTAGATGATACCGGTAACTGTTGGCTTCGCTAGAAAAAATATTTGTACAGTTATCAAGAAGATATTCAAAGGAAGACTTATAAATTAAGGGAATCTTGTTTTGTCTCTCTATTGTAAAGAAAACTCAAAGTCCTTCGTACACATATTACGATTGCCTTTAGCAAAACATAGAACACCACCTTTCCATTGAGAACCAAATTCTCAGAACATCCTTTTTTGTCAAACCGGTTTTGGAACATTGAGATAACACAGAATTTTGAGCCATGGGATCTAATGTCTGAACACCTTCAGTCAACTTGTTTTCGCCTAAAGCATTTTGCGTTGAAAGTTATGCAGCACAGTGTGAGTATCGTTTTGTTCGTGGTTTGTTTTGAGAAGTACTTGGTCATAAATCAACACTCCGCCTATAAAGTGGGTTGAAATTTTTCTGAAACAAGAGTACACAAATTGTTTTCATGTCATTTGCCCAAGGCGTGTTCTGTCATTTTAAAAGGTAAAAGCCACACGCCACCACAAATGTTACTTGGTATCTAATTAAACACGTGTTACATGTTCTGTTAACGTTATGAAGCATATAAATATACACTTATAAAATAAGTAGTTATGTACTTTAAAAGTTTCACGGCATTGTTAATTATAAAAAAAAATCCATTTTACACTTTTGTTATTAACAACTTTGTGTACAAACAACATAAATAAATATGCAAATAATTCAGAAATATGCTGAAATTAAATTTGTATGAAATGCCGTGTTGATAAAAAATATTCTGGTTTTTATTAGCTGCTCTCACTTCATAAATGTGCTAGTTTAATTTGCGGAATCAATGAATCCATAAATGAACATATGCTGAGAAACACTATACATATCTATATACACTGAAGAGCCAAAAAAAACTTGTACACCTGCCAATATCGCGTAGGGCCCCGCGAGCACGCAGAAGTGCCGCAATACGACGTGGCATGGACTCGACTAATGCTTAAAGGTATCCAGGAGGCAATTCACACCATGATCCTGCAGGGCTGTCCACAAATCCATAGGAGTGCGAGGCGGTGGAGATCTCTATTGAACAGCACGTTGAAAGGCATCCCAGATATGCTCAATAATGTTCATGTCTGATTATTTAGGTGGCCAATGGAAGTGTCTACAGTCAGAAGAGTGTTCTTGGGGCCACTCGGTAGCAACTCTCGACTTATGGAGTGTCGCATTATCCTGCTGGAATTGTCCACGTCCGTCGGAATGCACATTGGACATGAAAGGGTGCAGGTGATCGGACAGGATGCATACGTATCTGTCACCGGTCAGAGTTGTATCTAGACGTATTAGGGGTCCCATTTCCCAACTGCACACGCCAAATACCATGACATAGCCTCCACTAGCTTGAACAGTTCCCTGTTGACATGTAGGGTCCATGGATTCATGAGGATGTCTTCATACCCGTACACGTCCATCCGCTTGATAGAATTGGAAACGAGACTCGTCAGACCAGGCAACGTGTTTCCAGTCATCAACAGTCCAATGGCGGTGTTGGCGGTCCCAGGCGAGGCGTAAAGCTTTGTGTTGTTTAGTCAACAATGGTACACGAGTGGGCCTTCGGCTCCGAAAACCCATATCAATGATGGTCCTTTGAATAGTTCGCACGTTGGCACTGGTCAATGCTCCAGCATTGAAATCTGCGTCAATTTAAGAAAGGGTTGCACGTCTGTCACGTTTAATGATTCTCGTCAGTCGTCGTTTGTCCTTTTCGTTCACGATATTTTTTTCGGGTGCAGCGATTATCGAATATTTGATGTTTTACCGGATTCCCGATATTCACGGTACACTCGAGAAATGGTCGTACGCGAAAATCCAAATTTTATTGCTACCTTGGAGATGCTATATGGTAGTACTCTCGTGCGCCGACTATAACACCATGTTCAAACTCACTTAAATCTTGATAACCTGCCATTGTACCGGAAGTAATCGATCGTGCAACTTTACCAGACGTTAGGCGTTATATATATGCTCTGCCGACCGCATCGCGTTACTCTGATTGGTTCCATACTTCTGTTATTTGCATACGCAAGCCTGTGCCAGTTTTTTTGCTCTCCAGTATAAATATATAACATATATAAAAACTATTTTTATTTGAATTTATGGAAATGTATATTTTAGAGCATGAATAAGCTGTCGTAACTTTCGCAGAGGATTCAATAACTCTATAATCGTGACAGGCTGGTAAACCTTAAAACTCAAAAACAAAAATACGGAATAGGTGGGTGTTATTTTCAGAAACATTTAAGTACAGGTTCAGGCTTAGAACATGAGGCCAGGGTTCTCTTATATTCCAGGCAATTTACAATTAAAATCGACCAAACGTCAGAAAAATCGCAGAGAGATAATTTATGGGACAGACCTTTATTTTGATGTAAGGAATTATAACATAATTGCATCCGAGCTGTGCTTGTTGCACTTCACTGTGGAAAATGTACAAAATAACACTTTTGCTTTTAACGTAAAACAGGTTGCATAAAAATTGAACCAAATTAAATTTTCTACAATAAAGATAGATAGCATTATTTTTGTAGACGTGATAGTTTTCCCGTAATAGCAGTTTTAAGGTGATGCGAAAAGTTTTTCAATTTAGTATTTCTGTCCATGCTATCACCAAGTGCTATGCCGAGTTTTTTCATACAAATAAATCTGAATGCATGCAAATAATTCTATTTGATTTTTATGTATTTTGCGATTTCTCACTCAAGCCAAAATAGAAGGCCCTACATATTTAATTGTATTTGGGGTTTACACTCTCATAACATCTAAGTCACTCACGGTGCACATACACTTTCAAATTGCATTATTTAATTGTAAATAATCAAGAGAGTACGGTTTTCCACACACAACATACATCATGAAATAAAATATCCGCATTATTAATTTTGTATACAAAAAAGATCTCCATTTTACGACACATAAAATTGCAGTGTTGCAGTAAATCGAACATCATTTTTGTATTATCTGTACATAATGTGTAAATGCAACAAGCGGTATATGATTAATTTTTAATTTTTACATGGGTAAGAAACAAATAAGTAGTTATGTTACGTCAAATATATAATTTCATTTAAACAAGCAGATTTTATTCAGGGCTCTTCAACAGCACAAATTTTCATGGCTCCGACTACAGGCTAAGTCCCTGGAAAATTTCCTGGGTGTTACAAAGTGGCAACACACCGCAATAACACTTTGCCTTACCTTAGTGCAAGATATTATCACCGTACGCATGCCTATACCTTACGATCATGATTTTCATAATGGGATAAACGGGTAATTTATAGTAGAGAATTAAATATAAATATGTAAACTAATAAATAGCAAACAAATTTCAAATTTTGTGGCGTGGAAATTCACCAACGTGCGCCCCTAATATTCTGGTCGTCTTAATGATATCTTGAAAGACATGTTTCAGACAAAAATAATACTGAAATGAAGAAATCAACATTTAAAAGAATTAAAAGTAAAATTCCCCTACATGTACTTGGAGCAAATTACTCTTATATTAAAGTATCTGTAGTATATTACACTTTCACATAAGTTTGCACCTTTGGATTAGTTATTTTACAGAAACTGTTATGAACGAGTACTTTGCTATATAAAGGGAAAATTCTTTGGCGGATAATATAGTTTTCCTGTTTTTATAAGGGTTAAATACCTGGCACAAGTAAGGGGAAATTACTACACAAATAATGCAGTATTCTCTACACTGCAAAGCCAATTTTCTTGATAAAATAAGGGAAAATACCATCACATGTAATTAGATATCATGTACTTACAAAAGTAAGAACAATACTGGCACGGTAAATTTCCTTCACAAAAGTAAGAGAAAACACCTTCTCATGTAATAAAATTATCTGTACTTTGCAAGGTAGTTTCCGCGATAAAAGTAAGGAAAAATAACGTCACACGCAATTAAGTGTTCTGTCCTTTGCAGGGCCGATAACTTGTTAAAAATTAAGAGAAATACTTTAACAGGTTATGTAGTATCCTGCAATGAAAATTTGTTTGATAATATCCAAGGGAACATCCTTGACAATATTCGATATCACCAGTGCTGCATTGTAAATATATTTGCAAAAGAAAGTTAAAAATCACTCAGAAGGTAATGCACCACTCCGTCCACTATATAATGCAGGCTGAACTATGTACCTCCTGTAATTTTACGATACATATTACATGGGTGTTTGAATTTTCAACTCCCAGTTATGAGCTTGCTTTGAAACCACTGAATGCGCTGCTTCAAAAAACACTTGAGACTAGTATGTGCCACAACTTGAATGCAGCTATGTGTTATACTTGTATGTAGAACTTCACCAAGTTATTGCCTTTCATTAAAACAGCGCCCTTAATTACATTAAAACTTTTGAACAAAATCCTAACACCACAATATGTCAATCGAATGACTGACTCAGAAGCATACAGTTTTAATTAAGTGAATACTAGTTTTTGTGGCCACTACTGACATTTTTTCAAAACACCACTGATTGCAAAGTTGTGAAGAAGCTTTTATTTGATTGCTACCTATGGCTTCACGGCACACAACTTATTTATAATTTTTGGGTGAACCTAACCAGTTAAATGATCAATGGATGGGCATGTGATCTGACAATCCTAGCAAGAAAATAAAATAATTCAGCTCCTACCAACTGTACAAGTGTTCTGGAAATGGAAGAGCGGCTTTCCTGTGGGTGCCATACTACCTTTCCCAGTAATGAAAGGCATCTCGTGAGAATATGTGGACAGTTACCACGTAACATTCAAGTGTAGATCTTTCCTATGTCAACGGACATCGCTACTAGCCCTATAGGATCGTGAGAGGTGGAAATAATCTTACCCAGGGTGTGTTGCTGGCACTCAAGTTACATATTGGCAAGGCAAATGGAAGCGTTTCTATATTCATTTACTCTCTCAAACCATTTGAAATTGTCTCCGAAGCGGCAAGGGCAAAACTACTTACACTAACGATGGAATGTCATCGTAAATAACCAATTAAGGGATAAAAAAAAGGAAGGATAGGTCTCAAGTTCCTCAGTTACATAAACGCAAAATAAAACAGCATTTCCTCATTACAGAATGCTCCAAACCAACTTCGCACATACTCAAGTGCAGAAATTTTGTGTTATATGAATAGAAAATTTAACCAATATTGGAACTGCCTCCTATTCACATGACTCAGCACGAGAAAATATAATGTCTTAAGTTTAAAAAAAAATACTTTAATGCCCTTTTTATGTTTCTAAGAGCAGAGAGAAAACAATTATTGGGAGTTAGAATTTTCTGTAATATAATACATAAAAATTTTAAAACAACTAAAAAATATGAGATTTATAAAAAAAATATTTCCCTATTCTTAAGAACATATTAACTATGTACTCAGATATATTGTTATTTGCATCGTGTCAATACAAATTTTGAGAACTTACATATTCGTCGTCAAATTAGTCGCCTTTTGGTAAATTCCCGCTAAGTTTTGGGTGAACGTTCTTGTGGGGACAATTTCAGATTCCAAGCCCTTGACCGTTGGTTAACCTGGAGGTGCTTTGATTGGGTATTCCAGAGACACTTCCCACTTCGTCTTGTTCAATTCTCCCCTTTCCCCTTAACAACTCTCGGCCCACTACTTTATTTCTCCCCCGTGATGGGTACCTAAGCCAGCCAAACCCTCCCTCCCTTAAGGACTCCGGGTCACTCAAAAAATATACATATGCCGAAACCTATAAGTTGTGGAGCCACAAGGGGAGGGGAACCAGACGGGTGGGAGAGAGCCCAGAAACAAAAAAAGACGACCACTAAAACCCTCATCAAAGTCAAAGGAAACACGGCTGTTAAAGTTTAAAAGGTCTTCGGGCAATCCATTATACATGGCTACGATTCCTCTGGATGTCCTTCTAAGAGTGCCGAAGTCTTATTCTTTCCTGGGGAGCAGGTACAAGCCTCGTCGCCTTAAAACTTTCAAGGCAAAGAAAAAAAATTTAAATACATCCCCTCTCTTCCCCGGGTTAGTGTTGCATACCAACACACTCCTATCTCCCGAAAAACTCCTAAATATAACGATGCATTTGGCTGATAACACCCGAGGAAAGTTTACAAGGACTCAGCAAGCCGTCGCGACGATTCAGCGTGGAAATGTTTAACTCGAGGACCAGAATCCATAAAGTTTCGGGCCGTATACGTTTCCCCCTCTAACCATTCTCAGTACCTCGACGCCCCTTCCCACAAATTCGTTTCCTCGCCGGGGCGTTAAGCGGAGAGATGTTTCTTAACGCGCGCTGCGTGTTCCACTTCGGACAAGGCGAATTAGTCGCCGCTCGTAAAACAGGCGAGGACGATGCCACGAGGCCTAGAAGGGCGNAAACGTGTGTGCATGTGTGGGAAACAACGCAGACTCGACGTGGTCACGTCCAACCCGCTCTGGCGTTACACGGTGCATACGCGCGTCAGACGTCCGCGATTCCTCCGGCCCACGTCCGTTATGAAGGCGGCTCGTTTTGAATTGGTTTCGACAAGCAGATGGTGTGGGACTCGAATGCGGGATTTATTGGCCAGACGTGATCCACGTATAACAGCAAAACCTCGTAGTGTGCTGCGAAAAAATAAAAAAAACAAAGGTATTCCGTTTGAATGTTACCAACAAAAGATTCGTGATCATCCTAACATAGGTATACTACACTTCAGTAATTTTTATTTTGGGTGGAAAATTAAATTTTCTGTCAACTGGGTGCGTTTCTTGGGAACGTCACTCTCACGATAAAGATTTGGATAGATACAAAATTATAAGATTGGGGGGAAATATTTCCAGTGAAAATATTCTTCATCGCTGGTCTGCCTTAAAAGTGGTTTGCTAAAAGGAGGCAAGTTGAAAATGGAACGCCAGATATTACACACTAACTGAGTTTACATCGACATTTGTAGAAGAAGTTGGTCCGGGAAAAATTTACACATTCTTGATGCCAAAATAATTTGAAATACATGATACACACATAAAAATATATATATATATATACATATATATACACACACACACATAAAATGAACCCTATACAGGATAAGATAGCTGTTCCACATTAGCGAGAAATGTTCCGAAACGGGAAAAAATTTCACTGTGAATAAGGCTTACGTAATCGAATATATTACAGATAAGTCACGTGATTCAATGCTAATTCATATATATCGCAAGGCAATGTTCGCTACAGCATTCCACTGGTGGTTTAGTAGGCGTGGACAAACTAAGTGGCGTTAATTTAATTTCCTTAAACAAATACGACGACTAAATACTACACTTTAGGGACGAGTTACCCCCACCCCTCCCTCGGAAAAGGCATAGTAATAAAGATGTGCCATTTTCTTTATTCGCTGGTTTTACGTAATCGTTTGCAATCAAAAGAACTTGGAAAAAATTTATTTTCAATAAATGCATTGCTGTGTAAGTCTCAGCACCATGCAAAAGAATATTTTTGTTCTAAAAAAACTTGTAATGACGTAGATACTTGGGAAATATTACTATGTAAAATAATGTTCTGCTGAGGACTGCCTTACATGTATCTGATGTCTATCTCTGAAAAGAATTAGGCAATTTTATAATGTAGTTATGCAGGAATATTCGTAACTGAGAGTTTGTCCACTTCAGTAGTGTACAACTGGCATTGAATAAAAATGTAAAAAGAAACAGTGTGATGACCTGAATAAGTTATTCGCCATTGCAATGCATTAACTCACCTTACGACTTCCACACTTACAAAACTTCACAATAATCACCAACGAAAATATACTTAAAACGAAACACAAAAAATAACTCTATTGAAATGAAACGCACTAGCAGAAAAAAACATATTCTCGCTTTACTATTAGAAACTAAATAACTCTTTACTTCACTTCCGGCAATTACTGCTCGAAGATGGATTAAGTATTAAAAATTCTTGTTCTGCATAGGTGGATGATATTTTCCAGGATTTTATAGGCGATTCATTTATAAAACTACGATATTCTTAAAAAATATCTCATTGTTTTATAGGCAAAAAATGTCGAGTGGGAAGTTCCATATAAAATTGGCCACTAAAAATTGTGTAATTTCTCGATTAGTAATGGTATCTTGATCAAGGCACATCTTCAGCTCTTGCCATGGCCTGTGCAGAATGCAATACGAACTCGTGTTACATTCGATTTCTTTAATTTACTATTGTAAAAAATATTGTAAGATGGTCTGTTCTACCTCCCAAAATATCCCTACAGTAAAAATATTTTAGTAATGACGTACAATTTAAAATTACCGCTCCCCATAGACCAAACTAGTGTCACCCGCTACATACACGATCGTTGCCTTGTTTACGGAAACTGCAGCTCTGCCAACCCATTAAAATTTGTATAAAATATTTTTCCATTCAAACACAAAAATTAATTTTATGTATGTTTAAAAAAAATACTTTTATATCTTAGTTCTAACTACGAGAAACAAATGAGTGACGGAATTTACGTAACAACAGGTTGAATTGACAATCATAACACCGAAGCACAAATAACTTAAACAATAATAATGATAACAATCAGCTCATATTCTAAAGACGTCACAACTGAAATACATGTTTCTGTTATTTTAGCAAATAATTACGGTTGAACATTTTTAAAAATCGTAAATACAACGGTTTATTTGTTCTTCTAGTACAAAAACAAAATAAAATGGGCCCTGTAAGATGTCATCTCGCATGAACATAGAAATTTCTTCCACTGTATCGAGACAGAAGACATCATCACACTTTACATTTATTATTATATCGGTCATGAGGTTATTACCATAACATGTAACGATAGAAAATTTGTTCAATTTAATGAGAATGGATATGATTATTTTAAGCATATGTGACTATCGTAACACTTTTTCACATTTACCTAAATTGTCGGTTTCTATTAGAAAGGAAGACATAAATATCGGTTCCCACAACAGGAACATTTCAAGAAACAACTGCCTCTATGGAGTACCTAGCACTTGCATTAATTACCCTTTTTACCGGAAGTGGAAAACGTGAAATAATAACAAAAGGTAATATTTAATTCGTGCTTTTTTAGATTGAATCTAAAATAAATTTTGTTTCATCTAAACATGTATTATATCTAGAGTCATTAGGGAAGCGTATATTTTTATTTTAGCTATGGGTGTATTTATTAAAATGCATTCTAATATCAGCCGTAAATGTATTAAATGTGCCCTTTATCAAAATATACCTTGTGATTTTTAATTTCTACCCTTAATGTGAATAAACGAAGTTATTATAAGCAAACAATATAATTTTGAAGCCAAAATATATTTGAAATTTACACTTGTAATGCGAAATAACGCATGAAAACTAACGTAAATGTCCAAGCACAACACAACTATGAATCATGCTACACCACTGACATTTAAGTGCTACTAAACATGAAACGTGTGGATAATTTGTTTTGCTAATAGGATTTCTGATGACTCAATGAAAAAACACTTAGTGTTTATATTCATTTTATCAACCCACACTTAGTATATTTTAATTGTTTCTAAAACATACCAAAATTTTATGTCCAGATAGCACTTCAATAATACACTAATTAAACGTTGTGACTTCACCAAGGTATCTTGATAATCTTAACACTACAAAACGATTGCGCAAATTTCAAAACATAAAATTATTCCAACGTTTTATTGATAAAAACGCAAACTGTAAACAGCTACATACTTGGATGTAGCACCTTCATTGACCACGCGTTTCCAGAATTTGAATAAACTTATATATTTAAGAAAGCTAAAGACGTTTTTATTCCAATAGTTTTAAAATTGGCTATTTATGTATTTCATTTTATATTGGAAGTATTGTTACAAGAGCTAATTTCATACGACTTTCCGCCTATAGACTACGTATTACCTTATGGAATTATTAAGATATTTTTAAAAAGTATAGGTGCATATTTAAAAGTGTAAGGAATATATAGAAAATAAGCAAAAATTTTACAGTAAATTTTCCTGAAATTGCGGATAGTATTTGATTTCTAGGTAAAATACTTTCCGGCATTTTCATAGGATTTTATGAGTATTGGATGGAATAACATTCTGTTACTTAATAGTTGCTATGAATTATTTTTATAAATTACGAAATATTATTAAAATCATTATGTTGGTTATGTCAATGTTTTATTGTGTATAATAAATTAAATCATATATTACTATAACATACCATCGAGCTTGTATGGAAACTAAACGTCAGTAAAAAAGCCCACAGAAGACTTCCACGCGCCCATTTATTACACATTGGCAGTGCATTAAAAATTTATTATTCATTAAAAGGTGTCGGGCGTATATTTTTTTCATTTTCTTCATGATAGCAGAGTTTTATAGTTTACCCTACTATTGAGACAAATAATTCCATGTTTTAAGATTAGATGCTCTAGGTTTTGGTAACGTGAGATTCCTGACTACAATTGAAAACGGTAGTTTTTGGAATAAAGTAACGATTTACTCAAAATAAATTTTTTGTTCGTTAAACCCAAGAGTATACAAAATAAGGAGATGATTTATTATGTGAATTCAGAAAGAAAGTTGATCATTAAATGTTTTTAGACATTACGGGCTGTTTTTTAATACTGAATGATATATTCCCGTAGATAACTGACATTTCAACATTACAATAAATGACACCTTGATATGACCGTAGAGATAATAAGTTTTAGAATTCGCATTTTATTTTTAAAACTCAAAATTTTTAAATGTATATAAGGTATAGAGGAATACTTATATTATTGATATTAAAAACCAGTTTTATTTCAGGATAATTTCCTTCATAGAAAAATATATTTACGACCGCATTCTTTGACTTGTGATCTCTCTGAAGTCGTGTTAACTAATCAATCGAATTTGTGCACAACTCGAAAATTGCTTTTATCAGAGAAGAAAGCGCATTGGCTTTTTTTGTACCTGCGATGGAAAACAAGGGGAGAGATTGACAGAGAAAGATAAGGCCAAGGAAGCACTTCATTTCTTTTTCGTGTCCACGTTTTAAATTTTAACCAATCTATTGGCGCTGACATCAGAACACAGTGAAAATGCCCTATAGAAGAAAGGGGAGAGTTAGAAACAAAAAGTAGACTGGTAGAAATATTTCGGAGCGTCTGAGGGTGCGCAGCAAGCAAGCGGCTTCGACAGAGTTGCTGAGTGGCAGAAGGAGGAAAAAAAAGTTCACGCTTGTAAACGTTCTCTTTCCTTCGAATAGTCCTTCGTCCTTTGGACATTCGGTGCCCCACCTTGTTCTGACCTCAGTCATCCACCAGAAAGGTACCTACATCTTTCTCTTTCGTACATAGATGGAACCCGGCCAAATTTTGCATGCCGTTTTGTACAGGTTGTTCACAGTTAACTGAGCACTTCAGAAATAATCTTATGCATAATGCCACTACCCCTACCTGCATATATTTTATAGGGCACACCGACTGGCATGCGCCCAGTAAAGTTGGTAATGACGGAGGTAAAGTTGTCCAATGTCTTGGCGTTGAATTAAAAGGATTAAGTAAACATTTGTAAACACTGAAATTGGTTCGTTTTCTTTTTAAAAAAAATTTATGAATGCAAGCGTACGAATAAACAAATTTGTAATATATTCACTTTCATAATAATTTCACAATTTCACTTGACCAACGCATGAATAAAGTGATCAGTCCCGTGGCGATTGTAATTTTTCATAAGGCGGAATAATACACAATGTACATACAAGTAGATTTTAAGCAGAGCTTTCAAAAGTGCTCAATTCACCGTGAACAGCGTATAAAAATATATTCACTGTGTTTTTATTCGCAGCCACCTTTATCCAGTTTTAGGGTGTGTTTTCTGACAAATAGTTCCCTGTGGTAAGTATGAAAAGACTTCCACTCCAAAGGAATATTTATAATACCCATCATAACGTACACTTCTAATTATATCTCTGTAGTTATCTTTAAAGATTGTGTTTATTTTCAGCACGTATTCATACTAACCTTACTACTTCGATGCCATCATCTGCATCTTATCCTATAAATAATTGTACACATCCTTGAGTTATTTACTGTGCTGCCACTTAGACTACGACTTCGATAACTAAAATATATTTCATAAAATTTCGTTATCGATATCTCATAGCGAATTGTGGAGTAATACGGTAAAAGATATGTCTTAATATCTTCTTACGCCACCATTGTTGTGCATCGCTAAGAATACCTCATAATAAAAGTTCCTTTGGTAAGTAATTTTTTAAAGAAAATCGTTAAAAATTATTAACTTTACTTACTAAGGCTATACTGATTGTTTGACTAAGAATTTCGGAGATTAAAAATGCTGATTAGTTGATTACAACGAAATGCACAGCCCCGCCAAAAATACTCCATTATGTTTAATTAGCACGTGGTTTAATCAGATTTTCATACTTCTTTCAGAGCCACGGGTTATCATTCACCGTTTTCTAAACAACAATTGCGAATTTCATTGTACAATTTTTTATTATGATGTCAGTCATAAAATTTTATCTTCTTCGATATTTTTAGTATTTTTTCTCACTGTTTAACTTGAAATGTGGTTTTGTTTACTTTGAATTAATTTAATTGGACAGGAATTGCAGACATAAGTTGTTTATTTACTTAATTTATCAAGAACTACAAACATTATTTCAATTTTCATCTTCTTAATTGCCACTAAAATAAAGTGTTAATATTTCGATAAAATACTCCTCATTTAAACATTGTGATACTCTTACTAGCAAAATTCACCAGGAGGTCTTTTGAATTCGTTTTGTTTTCTTTTTACATCATTTAACGTGTAACTCTAACAAACTAGCACCGTCTTTTTTCCTGAAACCGTGGTAAATATTTCTACGGTGTACGCATGTAGTCTGTTCCCGGGAAAACTGTTTTATTCTTGCTTTCACTATGCGTAAACAATGTTTAAATTAAGTAACTCGAATGTAATCAGAGAGTGTTACGTTGTAAAGATAACCTATTATCTTATAATTTTTATAGTCGGGTTAAGAAAACCTTCCAGAATTTCATAAGATTCCTTTTAGCTTGTTCAACTTTCTGCATTGTGTTTGATCACGCTTTTCCCTTGAAAATTTAAATTATGTTTTTTGGTGTAGATGTCCAATAGGACATGTGTTGAGATTTTGCTCTTCGTAGAAAGTAATATATTGGAATTTCTTTCTGTGCGTGTTAGATATGAGTTTTTGTTATCCCGATAATGCAGACTACGTACCGAAGATTGAAAATTTAATTATTACTACCCTAGGTGATAATTTGTTGCTTCTAATAGACAAAGATTAATTTTAAGGCACAAGGCTTTCTGAAAAAATATATATTTTCCTGAAACGTAACCGTTTGTTAAATTTAACCATAAAGTGTCATTAAAAAAAAAAAATTTGAACTCACCTAGGATATCAAGGACGATAAATTGTTAAATTTTTTCAAAGGTATGCGATCAAAACCACTAAAATTACTCTAGTGCTGAATTTTTTAAGACCTTTCTTGTAAATTTACCTCATGTTTAATGCAAATGTAGCCTACTACTTGTGAGTTGGGAAGAAGAACCTTTATTAATCATGCTCACAAAAATTGGGCGGGTTAATGAGTTTCGTTTATTAAAAATTTCATAAAATTAAAAAAATTAACAGTCTTCTAGAACTGTTTAGTTGACTGAATGGCCAATCCAGCTCAATAACATTTACGTTCATCTGTCTTAATATGGCACCGAGAAAAATATCGAAAAACGAAAATGTTCGGAAAGAGTAGTTTTTCCAGAACATTAGGTAAAGTTTTTAAAACATAAGTTTACATAAAACCGGTTCCTTACGAACATCAAAAATATCTCATTGTATAAAGTACGGTACCTCGCCTGCACATTTCACTGCGTTGCCGCTATGGCTTCGCCCTGAAACTGTGCTACTAAGTATAGTAAGTGCAAAGTTGAAGTGTTTGAAGGTAAGTAAAAAAGAAATTAAATCAAACACAACATATAAAACATGTGTTTATTACAACAAATTACAAAATATACTCAAAATGACGACCGTCATGTTCAAAACAAATGCAGCATCTCCGGGAGAAATTCTCTTGCAATCGTCAGAAGGCTATTCGATAGTTTTTAATGGTTTCTTTAGCTTCTTGCAGTTTTCTTGCAGTTTTCTCCAAACTGCGACATTCTAATAAGCAAACAAGTTATTTGTAGCCTCCTCACACGAATAAATCGATTTGTTTCAGGTCGGTGGACCTTGGAGGCCAAGCTGTGAGTCCACCACCACCAATCCGTGTTCCTAGGAACCTTCTGTTAAATTGTTACGCGCAAGGCATAGTGACACGCTGCATCGCCATTTTGAAAAATTATATTTCTGCTCGTATACAAATCAACATTTTCTAGCAGTCCAGGCAGATCATTTGGTGAAAATTACAAGTAGGAATCACCGTTCACGTGATTTGATAGTTCAAACGGGCCGATTAGCTTGCCATTTAGTATTCCACACCGCAGAGTAACACTTAACTGTTCTTAAAAATTTGATTTTTTGTCAAGCGTGGGTTTTTGATACTCTATAAATGGTAGTTATGGACATTAAACACTCCATTGCGCTTAGAATGTAATTCGTACTTCCCCAAAATTTGATCGAAAAAATTCTCGTTTTCCTATTGCCTTCGTAACATTTCTTGATAAATTGTGCACTCTTCTAATGTAATCGTCTGGTCGCAATTGTTGGACATGTCTGACATGGTACGGATCATATCCAACTTCTTGAAGTGTGCGATAAAGGAACATCTGATTTTGAGATTCTAGTGCGGCGACTCAACATTCTGACACTCATCGATGGGTCTTTTTCAGTTTCTCGTCAACTGAACCTACCACATCTAGATCCCTCATTGTGGCGGCACGGCCAAGTCAGGTCCCTGGTACACAACCTTCCATGTATGCGTTATGAACTCTGGGAAATATTTGGAGGTCAGGAAACCGCTCGTGTTGAAGACCAGCTCTACGCGCTACATGTTCCCTGAAGAGTCTTGCGACACGTAGAGCGTTCTTCCACCAATAACCGCACAAGTAGTGCATCTCTACGTGTCAATCACTTGCATATTCAAGTCCGTTATAAACAAAGTGATTTGCAGTTCCCAATTATTACACCAAGCCAAGTAGTTAATAAATTCACAGTTCAGTAAATTTTGCCAAGTTTCCAATCCTTGTAATAGTAAAACGGGGTACGGTGGCTCAGCGGTTAGCCTGCTCACCTCCCACCATGGCGAACTGGGTTCAAGCCCTGGCCGGGTCACTCCCGGATTTTCGCATGTAGGAATCTTGCCGGACGATGCCGCTGGTCGGCTGGTTTTCTCGGGAATCTCCCTTTTCCCCCGCCCTTTCATTCCAGCGCTGCTCCATACTCACATCAATCTTCCTCCTCGGCTCTCAAGACCTCACAGTTAAGAGCCACCCAAATCCCAAATCTGTTTACTCACTCACTCGTAATAATACAGATTCAAACTGTAGTGCACTTCAGCGTCAGAAATATGCAAGAGTAGTGTAACTGTAATAGCAGATGGCAAGCAAACGGCTGACTGGAAAACAAGTACTGGTGTACACCAGTTCTTGTCTCTGCCTAACACTCCTATTAACGCCAACGCAAACATCACAAACAACCGAATGTAGTTTATACGCTTGCAAGAGAGCTACATCCAGCTATACGTCTTTAATGGACAAGAGGGTTGCCATTTAAAAAAAATTTAAGGGTTCTGCTTGGTTTTAATTGCGTTTTCGCTTACTCTCACAAACTAGAACTTCGTGCGTACTGCCTTTTGAATCAAAGTCTTAGGATGAAGCCGGAGAAGTAGCGCAATGAAATATGTAGGGTCACGTAGCTGATAAAACAGGAAATTATTTTTAATTGTTAAGGAACACGTTTAATATCAATTATGTTTTAAAAACTCACCAAATATTATGGAAAAACTACGCTTTCCTAAGTTTTTTGTTTTTCTATTAACGTTAATTTTATAGCGCCTGATTGGCCAATCCGTCAGCTAATGTAAAACGAATGTTCTGTCACACTTACTCATGTCACCATACCAATATTTCTTACCAAACTGCGAGTTAGGCATAGAACATAGAACAATCATAGCTCTGAAAGTATCAACAATCTCTAAACATGCATGGGGATTTTTTGGATTGACCTTGAGTCCTCTATCTCCCTGCTTCGGCTTGACACGATTTCCTGATATATTTTATAATATCTCAAGAAATACTAGCTGTAGGTTAGTTTTAGCTTGACGCTGCTGTGAGTTCCATTCGTTCTGTTAAAGCATCGCAGAGCGCCGACTGTTCAAATGCACAAAAAAATGTTTCATGTCAGATTAAGTCTCTCAGACTTCACAGATGCAATCATTGTTGTTTTGTACCGGAAAACTGATTTCTTGCATTAAAGTTTGCCCTTGAACCAGAGAAATGCTGCGAAAGTGCTCTTTAAAACTTCAGCTTTGTGTTTCGGACAAGAAGTTCATAAATTTTTTATCTCCTTTAGTACCAAATGAAATAATAGAAAAATTATACAATGCTGCACTGGTTTATATAAATTTATGTGGAATTTCCGTCAAGTTACGTTTAGTGATTAAATTATGTTGCGATTAAAGCAACAGCTAAGGCTTTCTCTCGCTGTAAGCAGCGTACATTCATGGACCTAAGAGCTGTGCGTGTTTATAATAAAATCCCTCTTGTGAAGGACCGTACACTAGGGCGATTAATGTTCGTCGCCTTGACTCATGACGAGACGTATTAATTACGCGGGATATTTTTTTTTCTTCCCCACACAGCCTTGCTGTCGCCTCCTGGACGACGACGTGGCAGTACCGCCGTGTAAATGAAGAGGCACCTCGCTTCTAAAGCCGCGACCATCCACCAGCCTCTCCCCCCTCCCTACGGGGAGTGGGTTACACGTCTTGCTACTCAGGCTCATTATCGCCGCGATTAATTATGACGGGGGGAAGGGGCAAGGGATGGGCCTAGCCGGCGCGCGGGGTCCTAAGGGCGTTTTGAGCTCGGCGCTATCTTTTTTCCCGGGGATGTACGTAAGAGCGTCTTCGCAGGTAATTGGGCATGACGGCCGGATTAATGCACGGAGGCTTCGCTCCGGCGTTGCGCCCAGGAAGTACGACTTCAGTAAGCGCCGGCTTCTTCCGGGCGCGTGAGAGCAAACCAGAAGACGCCGACATCGCGCTGCATGCTCTTAAGATAGGAAACTAGGCAGTTGTCGAGAACACTAACACCTTCAGCCTGACTTTTACTATGGCACGGTGCGGTATTTACCAAAGATAACGCGTAATTTATATATTCCTTATAGCCAACACTTAATATAGGATATTAACGGTTACTTCGCTCTTTTCTGAAGCCCTGCTACAGTTATATTTTTGTTTACCGATTACGTATCCTTCCGCGATATGCAAACATAACCACTGTCATGTAATTTCTTCGTTTTAACTGGCAAATGCTCTGTCTATTGTTTACAGATGTTAAAAAATTCTGTTATATTTCAAAGACCATTACGTACGAATGTTCATAATTTAGGCCTTTAACCATATTTAGGTAAAATTTATGACTTGTTAACAATACGTATATTGACGATAGTTCTTACGGTAATTATTTTACATATTGTTAACATATTTGTGTAATACACCATAGAGCGCATTACACAAAATACACGTTAATATATTGCCGCGACTATGTTCAATCCTGTTAAAACTATGGAGTAAAGAACTGTAGTATTAAACATTTGTTATTTATACAGGATGATCATAAAATCATGGCACAAACATTGCGGGTTGGTAGAGCTCACTTAAACAAACAATTATTGTATAGGAATATATGGGCGGAAGTATGAAATAAGCTAATTTGAAAACATGTATAATTTTGTTGCTACCAAAACTTCCCGAGAGTGTGAGAGAGAGAGAGATAGTGAAATATAAGCTCCGCTCCGCCTTTTCAGGTTTCTTCCTGGAATGAAAAAAAAAAAACACGTTAAGCCTATGTCTATGCCATGCCTATGCACCATAATTTGCACTGATATTTTAAACTGCAACAATGAAATATGTTTCCTATCAGTGCCACCTAAAAATTTAAGTATTTCAATAGGCAATGTTTAATTTTCATATAACATACCAAAAAAATTGGTTAAAACAATATTTTAACTGTAAACTGTTTCTTACGTGCCATTTATAATAATGATACCTGCCCAATGCTATGGTTTATAAGTAGGTATTGATTCTGCTCTCGGCGTAAGGCGCCAGCAATGGATGCTAGCCCTCAGTGTTAGGGCGTAGGAATATGTTGACGTTACTATCCCTAGGTCCAATTTACCAAATAAAATCACCTTCTTTGCGAGTTAACATATGTCAGTTTTATTTATGCTTAACAGGGTCACTTCTACATGAACACACGAGACAACTCTCCCCTCCCCTTTTTCTATGTAGGCTACGTATGGCTTGACGCGGCGATTTGCGTCGTGGGGAGCAAGATTCTTCACACTTCCTGTATGACTCTACTTATCTGACTCGAGGCGCTGGACTTCTCTCGGCCGGCGACCTCTGGACCGCTTCGTCACTCGGTAGGCAGACTGGGACGTCTGGGCTGTGGATCCGGGACTCGTCCCGGATCCACTCCGCACTCCGCCCTTCACATCGGCTGACTGCCCCGTTCCTTCCTCTCTCTCGTGGTTTTGTATGCTCGTTCGCCATATTAAACTTTCATCTCCTCTGCACGTGGCCGCGCTGACCGCCACGTCCCCTGAGTCGTAAAACATGTGGTCGGTGCTCCAGCTATCCGCACGTGGCCCGGCATCGTCCCTCGCTTCTGGCATAGACATTTATTGTTCTGCACAGCACGTGTTGGGACCCTTGGTGGTCCCTTGGTCAGCGCATGTGTTTCTTCCGCTGCCTCTGGATCTCGCGTCGCTATTATTCTGTTCCGGCCTGCTCGCCCAACCCTTAATATTTATTGCGGTAGCCCGCCTGCGAGTTTCGCCAGAGTGTGCCTTCTGACGAACCAATATCTTTCGGGATGCGAGCACATGGGGAACATGGCACATTCTGCGTCCCTATATTTTATTCATCAGAACACACGCTCTGGCGAAGCTCGCAGGCGGACGACCGCAATAAGGATTAAGGGTTTTGCGGAAGTGATGAGGAGAATGGCACCAGGACGGCCCGGCGGAATGACCACGTGCGGAGGAAGGTGGATGCAACTGCATCCCGCAACTGCCAAGGGACGCTGAGCCCACACCAGCAGCTGAGTCTGTCCCAGGCTAGTTTCCGCCATAAACATTTAGAGCTTTCAGCGGGCGTGCTGGGGAGAATAACGACACAATATCTGGAGGCATAAGTGCGCCGAACCAAAGAGGCCACCCAAGAGTTCCCGCACATTCAGAACGGAAAAATAAACTTCCAGGTCAGAATCCAGGGGCGACGCCAGGCCGACTGCGGACAACAGGAGCAGCGGCCACGTGTTTTACGACTCAGGGGGGAAGCGGCAAGCACCCCGGCCACATGCAGGGACGGTGCAAGTTGAATATGGCGATGTAGCCTACAAAACCACGAGAAGGAGGGAGGAACAGATCAGTCAGTCGATGATCGAGCAGTCAGGCAGTCAGTTGGAGGACCTAGAGCGAGATATCCGGTTCGGAACTGGACGACATCAGGCAGTCAGACGCGAGCAGTCAGTTGAGAGATGTCAACGAGTCAGTCAGTTGGAGTCAGTCGAAGATCGAGAATGCATCACGATGTTGACCTCAGTCGGAGGCCGTCAAGCGGGATGTGCGGCGGGAAGAATCCGAGAAAAGTCAGTCAGACTTCGTCAAACAAGAAGAATGGACCGGGAGCCGAGAGAAAACGAGTTCGCCAAATGCATCAAGACATGGACCTCAGTCGGAGGCTGTCAAACGGGACGCCGTCGCCAAACGAAGATTGCTGAGTAGACCCGGGAGGAGGAGTTCCAAGAGCAGGCGTCGGGACGCCCCACCAAGCGCCGGAGCAGTTCCAAGTCACCAGCCGAGGGAAGACAGCGCTGCAGTGTCAGATAAGTAGTTCCACACCAGGTGTGAAGAATCCTGCCCCCCCCCTCCCTCGACCTCAATCGCGGCGTCAAACCATACGTAGCCTACATATAAAAAGGGGAGGGGAGTTGTCTCGTGAGTTCATGTACCAGTTAACCTGTTCAAGCAACAATAAAACTCTATTATGTGAACTCGCAAATAAAGTGTAATTTATTAGTAAATTGGACCTAAAGACAACAGTGTCGACGTATTTCTACGCCCTATCACTGAGAGCTAGCATCAAGTGCTGGCGCCTCACGCTGCAGAGCAGATTCAATACCTACTTCCAAACTTCAGCATTGGCAGGTATCAAACATACTAAGTTAAAGTTTCATTTACAAAAAACATAATACTTTAAAGTTAATATCAGTGTTTTATATTTATGGTTTGCAAGTTATTTAATAAACCGTTTTACATGTTACTCCAAGGGTGATTTTTCAAAAGCTTGTTTTGAAAGATCCGAAAAAAAACCGTCAATGGACTATACTCCGAATTTCCAGTACTCAGCCATCAAACTATAATGTAATGCCATGTCAACCTCGGTGTTGCTCTGGTGCGCCCATCAACATTTCACAGTACACTCTCACCGGTTTTGTTAGATCGCGAGGTGTCTCATTTTGTCTTATCTCGTGATGGTTATGCACACAAAAATGAAAAGTAGTAGTGCACAAAATGTTTTTGCCACAATATTACAGTATTTTTTAAATAAATAAACAACGCCAAATTATTCAATGTTACTTAGTGGATTACTAAACATAAGATGGTAAGACATGACAACAACGCCAGGCTTTCCAATGAAAGTAGGATAAAATATCAGCCTTCATCTTTGGCATGTTTTGTATTGCGGAAGATAAACAATGGTTTTATGATAGTTACAAAATTTTTAGTTGAATGCTAATTTACAGAAGCTTTATTACCGTCTAACAAAATATGCAGCATACTTGAAACAATCTTGAAGTCAACTGCGTAACTAATCTTATACTGAAATATTTATTATTCAGGCAAGGCCGTGTGTAGCTTAATTTACAATGCAAATATGAAGTATTGAGGGTCATATTTGCTACACTTTAAAATACTTCCAAAACTTTAACTTTTGTAGAATGAAATACAATTTTTATTTAAAGTATATAAAATAAAGGTTAGGAGTATTTGATAAGGAAATGTAATGCACGGTTTTTTAAACTGGGTGTTTAAATAGGTCCCAATAACTTTATAAAATACACTATAAAGGAAACTAAGACAGTAATATTGACGAGGTGTTTTTCACAATATTTACATGTTGAATTTATTTACAAGTATCTGAAGTGAAATTTAATCCTCTATACTCAGAAATGTTCTTTGTAGAAACAACCGTACACATTACGTACGAAATATATAAACATGGCATGGTAGTGCTGGATTAAGTTACGCTGCAACAGATATATTTTTAAAATAATTATAAACACGGAGGTTAAAATGTAGTGGCGAGGTGCGTTGGTGAGCTCAGTCATGAGAAGTAGGGGCTTTTGTTCATTCTCAAAGGGCGCCCCACCAAATATTAGTTTGCATTTAATTGTGAAGTTTCTCTACTTCTTACCAGTGCTCAGCAAAAATAAAGACAATTTGTACACTCATGACCACATAAATACAAATGTTTCTAACGGTTCAGTACACATAATGAGACGAACAAAACAGTAGAAGGGGTAAAGACGAGCGAGCACAGCAGAAGGTAAGCACAGCGTGCACGATTCTTTCCTTAAGATAGTAGCATAGTAAAATAAATTTTTTTTGCTAACCACGTAAAAAAGATATTTTGTTTCGTATATTTGCTTGTTATCATTTATTATAAATATAATTGTTTTGTATATTTTAATCAGAGTTAGTGAATGACTTAAAATAAAATCGCATTATAAAATTTTTAACCAATGAAGTCACGGAATGCCTGAGGATGAATTCAGCAGCACTCTTTTGCAAATGAAAGAGTAGGCATAATTTGTAATAATTAGCTGTAAATTAAAGATCTATATGTCATTAATGTTGCTGAATTTCACTAAGAGAGTAGAATAATTTTTTTTCCTTCGAAAATTGAACTAGTAATGAATCGTAAAAATTTAAGTACTAAAGTTTGGAAGGTTGTGTTTACATTCTTAAATAAATTACTCCTTCAAGTGAATACTTAATGAAAAAAAAATTCAGATTCTTCAATTATACTATCACATGTGCAGTTTTAGCTCATTTTGCAAGTATGCATTCCTAAAAACTATACGGCAAATAAACATTACGGTAAGAGAACAAGTGTTATTTATTTGGTACGTTTTTCAATATATATTATTTTAATTAAAAAGAAAATGTGAAATGCTTCTGTAGTTTACTCTTCTTTAAGATATATGACTTATGTGCGTTTTGTTTACGAATTTTGTAGGTGTTGTTTTCTTGCAGCAAGGACCCACTGTTGACACAATGGATTTCCTTCACATCAGAGCTGCCTGGTTCGATCCTAGAGTTTGCAGACGGGGATCATTCTAAACCCTGTTTAAAATATTCTTTTCCTCTTATTTTGTGTCGTTCCGCTGCACTTCAGATAAGCACTGTTATGGATCATCCTACTTTATTTATGCCTCAATAAAATGGAAACCGTAAAATTTTTATGAATGTGAATGTGTTAATAATATGAAAATGTGTGGTATTTTTGTACACAACAAAAACCTTGATTTCAGTAACCGTAAATATACATAATATACTCTGAACACCAGATCAAGTCTAACAACAATTTTTATTAATTCACTATCATATTAACTCGGAGCCAACATGCCAGTGTGTACTGTAGCATATATGGGCAGATATTCATTTTTGTGGTGGATTTCAAAATAGCTTACTTTACCATGAACGGTCCTTGCGTACAATTTAACACGTAAACCTAACACATGCGTTATTTTCTCTTATTGCACATTATTTAAGTGACGACGTGTATGTGAACGGGTAAGGAAGAGGGCGTATTTATACATACGTCTGTATAATAACGTTATGCAAATAGGGAAGTCATGGCTGCAGTAGTAAAAAAAAAAAAGAAGAACACGTACACTCCAGTGAAAAATGAGTTCCATGGGATTCGCGTATTCATTGTGTTATGAGAGCGTAGGCAGGCCTTAATTCGATAGCCTGCTTGAACGCGCCATCTCACAAACAAATGCAATCAGACCTCTGGGCAGTAAATTCTGGGACGCTATTGCCCAATCCTACTGGTTGAAAGNGGCAAGATTGCGAGAGGCGCAGGGACAACATAGGCCAACGATACGTCTTAAATAGAGTTTTTTTTTCCTACATGACGCCAGCCTTGCAAGATAAAACGAGGAGCCACCAAGGAGAGTGATTCGGCGACCTTAACCGCAAGTGCAAATCAGCCTCCTTCTTCAAACTAAGGTGGAACTATCACGGCTCTATGTTTGTCGGTTGGCTAACAATATTATTAATTTTATTGAAGAAACCTCCACATGACTAAATAATAATGATTGTAAGAGTCGTCTCACATGTAATTATACTTCTCTTTAACAACATTTATATTTATATATCTTGAATTTCTTGAGTACTATTTTACTAGCTCGTCCCTAACGAACATCAAAATAAAGTTGATAACCACGTTAACTTCAAATTATTAATACATATGAACAGCATACTGTTAATTGCTCTACCCGCTGAGCCCAGTTTTTATCAAAATGTATAAGCTAATAAATAAAGAAGACTTACATTAAACCTTCTTCAGAAACGGAATGGTGACGTAAAGTTCTTTAATAAAACCCAAACATGATGCAGTTAAGCATATGATGACCTACCTCCACTAATAAGTGAGGAAAAAGGTACTCCCTGACCAGGTCTTTGGATTTCATGCAAACGACTGCAGTACGAAAAAAAAATGCAGTATACCGCACTGCTGTTCAAAAGTTCTGAGCATTGTTCAGTGCAAAACTATGATTTAAACAAATTATTATGTAAGACATTCTATCGTCTGACAGCTTCATCGAAATATTTAAAATTGCAATTTTTAGAGAATGAAAAAATGTAGAGCAATAAATTTGTTGTGGTTTACAGTTTACAAATAATTGCAACATACTAGCAAAAATTAAGTTACTTAAAATTAAAAAATGCAAATAACTTTATTCAGAAACACAGTGTATGTGTTGGTGCAGCATTAAAATCGCAAATTTCAGTTTTTCTTACCATAGTGTTTCATATCAACTTTATACGTTAATGAGAGCCAAGCACTCCCCTTCTGCATTCATCAAACATGTCTCGGGAATGATAGCTAATGGTAAGCCCATTTCTGCACCCCCTCCCCCAACCCCTTCCCTTTTTCACACGAAAGCGACGATAAGAGAAACACAGCAAAAAAATTTTATTGTAAAAGCTGGAATAAATTTCTTACCATTTCTTCTCTTTCTTTTTGTCCATGCGCCCCTCCCTCCGCGCGGTTGAAATATCACCGCCACGTATCTGCTTGATAGTGTGAGGAGGGGGAGTGAGTCGGGGAGGTTATCCGGCGGGGTATCGGAACAAACAGTTTATGAAAATAAAGCAATAACAATATTCCGCGGTGGTCGGAACTGCGAGGGCCGACTTGTTATCCCCCTCAGAGGGCGCCAGATAGCCGACACGAAACTTGTCGAAGTTCGGACTCCGCGGGGCAGTTTGGGCACGAGAGAGCCGCGTGCGCTCGCAACCGGCCACACCCCCCTCCCCTACAACCCCTCTTCATTTCGCTTTCATGCTCGTAAATCAACCCTCCGCCCACCCTCCTTGCAACTCCCCACCCCGCCGGGCAGACCACTTCCCGTGGTCGCTATCTGCACACGAGCGCCCCGTTCGCGAGGGCTTAATGGCGTGGCTCGGAGACCGCCGCACGATATCGGATTGCCGCGCTGAGCATTCTGCAGTGGGGGCAGCTCGGTGCCGACGGCTCGAACAGGGACGCGGCCGGCGTCCAGTGTCCGTCATGGTGGCACTGTCGCTCACTCTCCTCCAGCTTGCCTTGGATCATCCTGGGTTGTGAACCCACACCTTACTGTGCAGGCCACGTGCGTTCAATTATGTGTCATGTACGAACGCAAATAATGAAAGACAGGAAATTAAAAGAAACAATCCACCCTGAAAAGATATGCCAATATTACGGCGTCTAAGAAAAACCTTCGCTAGAATACAACATTGAAAATTATTATTTTTTGTGAGTGACTGAAAATTGTGCACCAAAATGAAACTATTATTTAGTTATTGAAAACTGTAGTTGGTGTACATATTTCTTTATGCACTTTTAATATTTATAGAATATTTTTATGAGATACATTATTGTTACAAGATGCCCAAGGGGCGTATCCGAACTCGTGAGAGATGGAGGTCTTAATGAAAATAAAATAACTTAATCTGATTATTTATTTATTCGTACTGCATTTATTTACATTTTAAATATATCTATCTCCACTATTACTTTTTTTATTTGTCAATGAGTTCAGTATTTAATGTCTAACTCAACTTTAATTAAAGTCCTTCTCTATACTTCCCGTTTCTTATAGTCAATTAACTCACACTCATCGATAACACATGTTCAGTCTGTCTGTTGCCATTATTTCAAATGTCTTTCATTCACGCTTCCAGCTCAATAGTCCCTCCTGCCAGTCGCACCTTCATCGCACCGATTCTGGCAGTAGCAGATTTTCCTCCCGCTGGTAATTTCTAGCGCCACTCGTTGCTCTCCTGACTCGTCGTCTATCGCTTAAGGCCGCACAATTGCCCAAACTCTCGACGCTCATAAATTCTGGGCTCGGAAGCCCGTCTCGCTTATATTGCTTCAGTAGCCCGATCTGGAAGGTTCGCCGCATCCTGAATCACGTTGAGAGAAAAAAAAGTAATTAACAAGAAAATTCCTTTAGATAAACGCAGAAATTCAATCTGCTAAAGGTAAGGAGCGCGCAAGCCGCAAAAGGCTTATCACGGCGCCATGCAGCAGAATGCGCTGCGACTTGTCTTTATAACTTATAACTCTGATAGGATTATTGCTCGCCAGTCATTAAAACATCCCATTGTTATTCGCCACCCTCTTTCATATCATTAAGCTGTCCTCTTCCGCTTTATCGCACGGGGCATGTCAAGGGAAGCGAATGCGTAGTAATATATTGGCTTTCAAACTGTTATCTATTTATTTTGTGTAAAATATTTGTAACTTCCTCTCCTGTATAGTTATTTCTGGCACAGGAAAATAGCTTATGCATAGCAGAAGCACTTACGTGTTAAATAGTTGTATTAATGCAAATAAAATCTCCACGCTTTTCAAAAATTAATTATAGTTTATTATGTAGTACAAGTATTTTCATTCCTCAAACACATCGCCCATACACTTGTTTCTTTAAGCACAAATATCGCTACGAATGGGCTTAATAACTATGTATAACATTGACACTATTTTAAAGAAAAGAAAAACCCTACATATTTTCCGTAGAGTATCTTGTTTTACATGAAAACAAGCTTCGATGATTATCTTAGGCTAGATGAGGAAACATAACATGCGGGACATATTCTTAAGACGAAAGTTTTCAAAGGAAAAATGGTGCACTTACACATGCGCTTGAATAGTCTTTGAAGGATATCTGTTCAAGTGTGTGTTATCGTAATAACCGCTATACATTAAAATTGTAAAATACCGCCAAAAGTGGTTCCAGCACTCTGTTATTGAAACAGTTTATTGTTTATATCGACCGTAAAATAGGTTAAAATTACGCTTTAGGTGATCTAAAATGTGTAGCGACTTATGAATAATACGTACATGAGGATAGCGTAAATGTTTCTTAATTAAATTAAATAGTTACAATTGTTTTAGTTTACGACAAGTCACTGCGCGTCCGAAATATTTTGGTAATTGAATTGATCCGTACTGAAACGGCTTTGGTCCGAGTACTCCTTTAATGAAAAATAAACTGTCTAACTGTCTTTGCTTCTCGGTTTAAAGACAGAAAATCGACTCAAATCCTAGTGCCGATCATTATCAGTGATTCTTCACAGCAAAATATGATTCTAAGACGTTCCGCGATCTTGTAATAGTCGACAAAGGTGCTAGACTGAATCACTTTGTGCATGCTATGAAATTTGGTTGAAATAATGGGTTTATTTCTCCCATTGTTAATACAATAATTCAACAAAAATTCAACGTAAAATAATCAAAAGTGTATCATTTATACTAACATTACAGTACAAATGACAATAAAGGACAATGTGTTGCTATAAATTACTGGAGAAATAGAAAACTGATTATATAATAGCACCTATTTATTAATAAGAGGTGATCCTGACATATTCCAGATGTATTAGATTTTAAAGATTTTCATTTAATTTAAACCATCTATTAATCAGACACGTGTCACTAATAACACAAAATATTACAGAGCTATCAACTGATATTAATTAAACTTATTTTGGGTCCACAATTTTACGCCTCAATTCTCATGAACTAGTAATTAATAAACTTCTTGTTTAAATTATTTACACTATCCAGGTATGTATCTATACAGTTTTTTTTTTTTTTTTCATAATTGAACATAGCATATTTTATTGGGACACATCCTCATGGGTTTGCAAGGTTTGTTAGTAGAATAGGCACTAGTTTTCCTGGCTGAGACAGCCAAATTGACTGCCAATAAAAGATCTAGCAATACTGCAGCCAGACATTTGGACTTAGAACTGTGTGAAGGTGCTAATGCTACATTGTATTTTCCGGCCTCTAGGAACGGTTCTTTTGGCAGTTTCTTCTGATAGGCAAGCCTTCTTGTAAAATGCTTTCCACGATGTTTTAAAAATCAAAGTGTTCTGATGTCTTGGCTTCCTTGACGACAAACTTATTACTTTGAAGGCCCATTCACAAGATCAAATATTTATTGAATTCAAATACTGTAATTAAATTAATTGAACTTGATAAACACTATATTTCGATTTCAGTGAATTGCATTCAAAAGCTTTCAAGACTCCGCGTGAAATTTTTTCACAAACTTTTTAATGAAACTAGTTAAATAAATACCAAAAGTTTATTTTTAGATGTGTCTGTGACTCATACACGACACGAAAACAGTTGGTTTAACCACAACGTTTCTTCATATGATAGTAGATTTTATTGTAATATGCGTCCTTATTTTGTAACAAATTTAAACGTTGGCACAAAACTCAATTATTACGAGATTACTTTCATTAATATGATCAGAAAAGCTGTGATCGGCGATTGGAATTTTAGATTCAAGAAAATATAGAACATGTTTAAAACGAAAATCTTGAAGGAAAACGACACATCATAGAAATTGAAAGAGAAAATGGCTGCGATTATGACGTTCGTATGGCGTCATACAGTATTCACAGAATTGAAATCAATTAAAATTTAAAATAATTTTAACAAAAAATTAATATTTTGAAAGGGCCTTTAGTCTTTAGGGCTAACTGCGGGCCGAACTTTTAGAAATGTGTGTTGACTTTTTGAACAGTTAGAAATAAACGTGCTTTATTCGCTCTTGTGGTTTTGTTATAAGAGAGAAGCGAGATTAAAAAAAAGTTTTTAATAATTACAAAAATAGACACTTATGTTAAACGTTTAGACGAAATTTGCCTCCGAATACCATTGTTTGCTGCTTTTTCTCAAATATCTAATTTCGGATGTATGCTATAGATTCGGCCGTGATTCTTTAGAAATCGTTTAATGAGACTGAACTCCATTTCGCAAGGGAGAAACGAATGACCTACAATAGGGAAACAGTTATTTACTTTATTAAAGCAACCAGTTTTAAATCACGGTAAGGAACATGCTTGGCATATCATGATTTTTTTCCTACCCCGACAGTTGTGTGAGAAAATGTATAATTCATTAATTTTTGAAGGAATGTCATAAGTAATGTCAAAAAGTAAAGAGCAGACCTCTGAAGGTCCTTTCTTGCACTGCCCTTCATGGTAAAAGTACGCCATAGATTGGTTTGTTTTTATATATGAATGCAGAAAGTGATTACAGCAAACTGCCGCAAACAGAACGTCTCTTGAACTGACATTTGTGGAATTTGCGCATTTTGCATGAAGTCAAGTGTAAGCAATGTTACCAATGGCATACATAGAAAGGGTTTCAGTTATGGAATAAGTCTCTTTCACTATGGCGCTGTGAGACTGATGCGTCGGTCCCTCCGCTTTCAAAGCACAGGGCTGACTGAGGCCATTTCTGAAGGGAGTGACTCAGTATAAAGACGAAACCCCTCAGAACGCTGTTTTATTATGTTGTTAAAGTTCTAGGCATTTTACGTAAAGACTATAAACATTTGTAATTTTTACTGAATTGTTACAAATGCTCGTAACGGTATAAAGATTTATCTTGTATAACTACCCGGTTGTAAAACTACAGGGGCAATGTTTGTAATATACCTCAAGAAATGTTTGTACCATACTAACCCGTATCCACGAGCTTCTGCAAAATGGCGGGCACTCAACAACATAAAACAGTATACAGCTGTTTGTGCAAAAACTATGGGTGATGTAAAGCGTATCTGCATACAAAAAGTTGTGCATTGCAAGTTTTAATGACGTAAAACACTTCAAACAACTCAATCACAATAAAACTACAATTTGAATAAAACGTGAAAGTATTACTCATGAAATGTTCATGTTTCCTAGCTACACAGAACTCTCAAATCGTCTCTCAATACACCGTTGTTAAGATCCATCCAAATGTCTGAACTCTGCAAAAGAACTCTTAAAATAAAATAAATGTATTCTTCTTAATCAAATAACTTTGACAGCAGCTGGTAGGTAATAGTAGCTATATTTACTAAAGAAGTAAGTGGTAAGTTCGTAAGCAAAGTTCCGCATGTGGTTGGTGAGGGTGGGATAATAATACGGAGAGTGTGGGTTCCAGTCGCCGTGCTGGCAGTGTATTTTTTTAAATTATATTTTGAAACATTTTTTTAGTTATTCTGTGTCATTAATTCACCACATTGGTTTTCTTGAAGAAAAAATAATGCTATGTACATTTCTCAATTATGTAAGTTGTAATACAAGGTCATTATAGACTATGTTTTGCAGATTTTACAAGAAAACTGTTTGCAGTTTTACAGAGGATTATCTTGGTAACTGGGTTTCCAAAGATTTTTCTTGCAAAAGTATAAAAAAATTGTACGGTGCACGAGGGCACACTCCATTTTTGACCTCCGTGGTGTTAGCCATGAGTGCAAAATTTTCTTGTGTTTCATAGTCACAATTATTGCCAGTTCGCAATAATTGGCAGCTAGAAGTAATTTAAGACCTATGATATAAACAAGCTATATAAGATATGCATGCTTTGTGACTGTAATTATTAATATCGAGGAAGTGTTAAACTAGAATTTGTTAAAAACAAAGCAATATCCTGCATCTCCTCGCACACTGATATATTCGTAATTTATTCAGGTTACAAAATATTTAATGAGATTACAATAACAAATATTGCAATGTAACTGCTAAAATTAAATTTTAATTTTTTCAATACCATATATTGAATAAAGTTAAATCACACTTGCAGCTCATTAGACACGTGACAAGACTCTTGAAAGTTGTGTACCTTTATGATAAAATTTATTCCATGTAGTAACTCATATTAAAGAAAGAACAAATATCAAAGGGAGAACAGATTACTTCAGCAACAGAGAAAAGAAAAACTGCTGTCACAGAAACCCATAAAAGGTGGCTGCCAGCAATTCAAAAAATTTAATAAATATTAATAAAGCGATTACATAATAAAAAAAACCAAAGCCACTAAACAATAAATCAATAATATGGAACTGGAAATTACGTAATAAATGTTCTAAAAGGTTCAGGTCAATTTAAAAGAAGAAGGGATTAAAATTGTTTGTGTAAGTTTGAGGACAACGCTACGTAAATGTAATGAACAGCAGCCAGCAGAATGACGTCAGAGGTTATAATAAGGCCAGCCAACACAAGCCACCGAGTGGCGGCGAGTGGCGTGGAACCATTCTTCCATAAGCTGGTATTGTTTTCGCTGCTACGCGTTCAGACGAGCGCGCGACTTGTGGCGAGCAGTCGCTGATCCCCGCCGCGAAGTTCGCCACTGAGTGACGTGTAGCCGTCCACACGGGCCACTCGCCACATCAGTTTGCTGCTGTCAGGGATGCCACAGCCAGGAGAGGAGTTGGGGTGAGCGAGAGTACGCTCAACCCCCCTGTTTTCTGGTAGCTGGAGCAGAAAAGAGGAGGGGGTAAAGTTTTTTTTTATAATACTGGAATTGTGGTCAGAATAATTCTAATTTTAATTCGTAAAGCAAATGAGATTAAATGTACTGTTTGTTTCTTTAAATGAGTTTCCTTGAGAGAGATAGCAGAGATGAAAAGGTACTTCACTTGAAAATTTTTGCAACAAGTTTATAAAATTTTTGTCCAGCTGTTATAATAGACAATGTAATAAATTTATTTTTTTGCATGAGGACCCGCAGTTTACTTTGCCACCACGGTACATATGCTCTCACTGGATTTGGCAGAGATATTGAATGTGGCAGACCATTAAAATTCGTCTTACTCCCTAATGTTTGTCGAGTATAAATGCAGAGCTTTTTTATTTATTTGTTTACTCAGTAAACGTTTCTTAATTTGAAGAGAGGCAGGCTGAAACTTGCGCTAGCGGTTCTTAAGAGGGGAAGTGGAGGGATACAACTGTGTTAATGAGGGTGTTGAAAGCAATTACTATTGTCGATTCATACAGCGAAACTCATTCCCAGTTGGATTCAGTGTTGTCAAAATAGTCATCGTTTGTTAAGCTTTCTGTTAGTTCTTAGTTTTCAATTTCGTGTAGGTTTTTCGCGGTAAAATGAGAACTTTTGAAAGCCCTGCTTAAAATCTACTTCTAAGCTCATTTTGTATCCTTCCACCATATGTAAAATCAACATTGCCGTGGACCTAATCTAATTATTCATGCGCCAGAAAGGAAAAGTCTAAAATTATCATAAAAGTAAATATTTTACAAATTTGCTTATACATGAACTTACATAGATTAAGAACATCAAGAAAAAAAATCAATTGTAAGACAAGTTAAATACAAATAAATATTTTTGACAATATTTATAATGTGTTTACGTTTATAAACTAAAACTATACAATGTCAAATTGTGAATATAGCAAATATTACACCGAATATAATTACATTTTTCGATTAAAAGTTAGGCAGTAAATCATGTTATTAACTAGCGTATGTCACATATTGTTGTTTTAAAATGTTTGAAACTTAGATTATTACACTTTTTTATGTGTATAACTATAACAGCAACCTAATTTTCACACATTGAAACACATTAAAAATATTTGATATATGAAAACAATATTACTAATGTTTGACTAAAGAGGCAAATAATGTATATATGATCGATGATGTACCATTAACACAAACTTTTCGGACTCCGCAGCTCAAACTTTGTACATATACATGTGAGTATGTTGTGTACATACCCACATACACAAACTACTTTGCAGTAATGTTTACGGTTATGTTAAGTGTACATTATAATCTACCAAATGAATTACCTTCTCTTAATAAATTGTTGTGTCTATATCTTGTTTTATGTCAATATTTGGCATGAGGGTGTGGGTTCCACTTCTCGTGGTGCATAACGCTTTCTTTTTCCGTAAGTTATATTTTCAAATATTTTTTTAGTAATTCTATGTTATTAATTCAGCACATTTGTTTTCTAGAAGAAAAAAATCATTCTACGTATATTTCACAATAATGTAAGTTGTAATACACAGCTAATACTTCGCATATTTTACAAGAAAACTGTTTATAGCTTTACAAATGATGTTCTTGCTAAGCGAATTTCCAAGGATTTTTTTGTAAAAGTACAACTATTTTAGAGTTTGAGAAAGCGTGAATGTGATAATATTTTTCTATACTTCCATGGCAACGTTCCTACATTTGCTCAGGAAACAGTCAAATGCATGGGGAGTTCCCCAATTAATAATAATCGTGACACTAACTAACCCTTGCCATATTTGCAATCTAATGGGTGGTGTTTTTTTAAGAAATTATACTTATAGCCTATATGTTTAATATTTTACATTACAATTTAGCATGGTGATTAGAAATTTTTTTCTAGTGCATACTTAACGGTTATAATAAGAAGTGATGTAAACCTTACGTTATGAGCTGCTTGCAATCGGTAATCTCAGTCGCATGATTTGTGTTATGGTTAAAGTAGCATCTCGAGTAAAAAAATAATGATCCGCCTTTTCCTTATCTACTGTGAAATATCATTTACTAAACGTCAATGGATCTTAGATCTTAAATATAATAGTTGTGTTACTCAATCTTGGTTAAAATTGTAGGTACTTCAATGACATTTTTTTTCTCTTAGGGCACGTTTTTTCAATAAGTGTAAAATTTCTCCATAATTACAATTATTTTTGTTTATATGAAAATCTAAATTGTGTACAGAATCGTTCGTCTTGTTTATCTCTAATATATATGCAATGATTAAACTAAAAAATAATAAGGCAAATACTCGAAACTTCCAACTTAATTTCGTAAGCGATGTTAGCAGAAAGTATAAAATAATTAAATTCATATAACTCTAGGAAAATCAGTATTACTTCTTGTAAATGTTACAGTTTTGTTGGACTAAATAGTATCTATCTGTTTTGTTTTGCAGCAGAATAAAAAAGGAGGAGCTCCTGGCATTGGTGCACGTATAAGAGAAACAGTTAATTTAAGGAGCAGCCCGTAGTTTACATCTGAGCATCTGTAGCTTGCATCTGCCGTCGTTTACTGGAATCATTAGCGTTTCAGAGAAAACATTAAGATAAAACGTAAATTGTGTTACGTGAAGCAAAGAATTTTCCTTTTTTTTTCACTTTTAGAGTAGCTGGCGCTATAAATAAAAGTGTTTAAGTAATAAAATAAAAACCATTAACCTCCACTTCTCGAAGGGTTTTCCGTATTCTACTGACTGTTTAAATCGTCATTTGTATAAACGAGCCACTACTTCATAGTTTTTTAATTGAAATCTGTAATCGTTTCCAGCGAAACGTATACCAGGACGCAAGTTTTTGTTTTCTTTAAGGGGAAGCGTTAGCTGTATTTATGTTACAATGCAGTAACTAATGCATGGGAACTATAGGATGATTATTTATATAGGTTCCTACATTCTATTCTGGCTGGATTAAATGTAAGTACAAATATTGTTTTTGCAAAAGTTTCTCTTTGCAGTCATAACATAAAATTTTTTTGTTCCAGAGAAAAGACTTCTTCATTAAATTGCTTTTTTTCTAGCGGTAGGCCAGATGGCCTAAGTCACATTTTCTGGTGTTGTTCGGACTTATCTTGTAAGAAGGCATACATACATACATACATACAAACACTCGGGGACATAAAAATAACTGCCACATCCAGAATTATTTTCCCACAAGAGGAGAAAGTTGGCGTACGGCGCCTTCACGAGTATTTTTGCTACTGATTTGTTTGATGCGGTTGGAAGAGACGGCAGGCGCGAACTCAAAATAGAGTGCCTCTTCCCACCATCCGGAAACACGCAGCTTCATCGACGATGATTTCTGTTTCCACCCGCAATGTACACTTGCCTACTCCACGTTCATTACGTCACCTTCCATTGTCAGTCTGAGAATTTCGACTTCGTTTGTCGTTTGGTCTCTATTGGGTGGCCTGGACGGCTGAGGGAGGGCGATGCAGTTTCTTTAGTGATGAATCCATGTTTCCTCTGGACAGGATGACAACCGTATAAGAGTATGAAATGGTGATGCAGTCACTGTAAAATTATTTTCGTATTTGTAAAAGGAATTTTTTGGAAACTAGTTGCCAAACATATTTTTGTGACGCCAAAAATAGGTTAGAGTGAATTTCACAAAACCTTAGTGTGGAATGTGTAAAGTTAATAATAAATTTAACAAGCAAAGATTTTGTGGAATTGTAGTTTATTCTAAACATTAAGCTCCATAAATAATTTTGTATGTTTTTAAAATACAGTGTTGCAAATATACAATATTTCCGCGGTAGAGTTACAAGAAAATCTTCAAAGAATAGTTTTCAAGGAATTGTTTGCAACAAGTAGGCTACAGAAATGTTTTACTGTGCAGCGAATAAATCTCGATATCATTGAGCGGCACACTTCTAGAACTGGTGGCGTCTTCGTGATGTCGACACCCTTCTTTGGCAGCACAGGCTCCAGGGCACCTATAGAAAAAGTATAGATCCTGCTACGACGGCAGCATTGGTCCTCAACATATGTGCAGCATCTGGAGCAGCAGTTTCAACAACTATGAGACGACCTTCCACAAAGAAAGTATTGGACGTTTGCATCAGTGCATGCCATATCGTATCGTTGCATTTAATCACGTTTAATTGGTGAATGACAACAATGAAATGACAATGAAACAAGCTGCTATTTAGTTATATAAATTCTCCAGAATACATAGTCCATTCATTTTGGTGTTGTATTCGCTTATTTTTGCTATCTTTTCCAGTGTCGGTGTAAAATTTCAATCCATTTAGACGACTCATTCCGGATGCGGCAATATTGACAAAATAGCGTGTGTACACACAAGGCAGNTTGCAACAATGAAACAAGCTGCTATTTAGTTATATAAATTCTCCAGAATACATAGTCCATTCATTTTGGTGTTGTATTCGCTTCATTTTGCTATCTTTTCCAGTGTCGGTATAAAATTTCAATCCATTTAGACGACTCATTCCGGATGCGGCAATATTGACAAAATAGCGTGTGTACACACAAGGCAGTGGGTTCTAACAAAAGCTACACTGTTTTAGGACAATTTCCTTTACACGGAGCGATAGGAACTAAATTAAAAATAACTCGAAATAATGCACGTAAGACAGGAAGTTGAAAAACTGATACATAAGAAAAAAAATTTAATTCTGATTATGTTCAAAAATATGGTAAAAATTTTCAGAATATATTTAACAAAACTCTATTAAAGACAATAAAATTGCATATGTGTATGGCATAAGTACGGCATTACGNTTTCAGAATATATTTAACAAAACTCTATTAAAGACAATAAAATTGCATATGTGTATGGCATAAGTACGGCATTACGGAAAGGTAAATCACGAATTGATACCGTGTTGTTCGCATTTGTTTAGAATAGGTAGAATTTAATTTAATTTAAGGTATTCCAATGGTAACGTCGATGTTTGGTACACAATACTGTGTCTGCTTTGTGTTTTGTACGAAGTATGTAAATTATTTGACATGTTTATTTTTATTGCTAAATTGCCTCAGTTATATTAATTGGTAAGTCAGAACAGTTACAACGACCTAGCCTGAAATACATTATTCGATAGTTATAAAATAATATTACCTCAAGGAAAATAACAAGCCAATAAGTTAAAAAGTAAGGAAAATCTTTAAATTAATAAATTATACATAAAGTACATAAACGTTATAAATTGAGAAGTCTCTTAGTCTAATAAACTGAAGTTCACACTTACTATTAAAATAATGTGAATATAACAGTTAAGTTTTGTGTTTAACAAATGTAACAATTTCCTGAAATACTGGATTAATGAAACACTGGATTACAGAAAACCATTTTGATCGAAGTCAATCATATGCTGTAAATCGATTATGGAAGATCTTAAATCTCTAAGTTTCAAGACATTATTGTAATATAATTGAGGCAGACATAATAACTTCGATAATTCTGACAGTCTGCACACCGGAAATAACACGTGGGTTATTGCTAATAATACGATGCCAGAAANAATAACTTCGATAATTCTGACAGTCTGCACACCGGAAATAACACGTGGGTTATTGCTAATAATACGATGCCAGAAAGTTATTTGCCTAAACATCATTTCCTGTCAAAAAAACGAGCTTATGACTACAGCTTAAAATCATTTATAAATATTTAATAAATTTTTGTGACGATATTGTACACATGNGGTTATTTGCCTAAACATCATTTCCTGTCAAAAAACGAGCTTATGACTACAGCTTAAAATCATTTATAAATATTTAATAAATTTTTGTGACGATATTGTACACATGTTAAATAACAATTTAATCGTTAAAACGTTAGTATGACACCCAATTTTCTCGCAATCTTTAAAGTGAAAAGGAATAGTAAATTGTTACGAAATATAATAAACGAAAGAGTGAGAATTTACAATGTTTCCCAAGAGGATAAAAACTCCACGTGGCGCCAAAAAGCTGTGAACAGCCAAAATAAACTGAAGGCCATTCATCTTGATTCTCTTCGATATCAACCAGGAACACATGCAAGAAAAGAGTGATGCTTTTGATCTGACCACAGCAAATTTCGCTTCAGTTGTTCAACGTTCGAATTATTTATATTAGTGATAAAATATTTTTATTTACAGCTCGACGTACACAATATATCGTCTATTTCCCACCTCTTAGCGATAATACTTTATTATAATTTTATACTTATAATATCTTGCCTCTTCGTCTTGCACACTACTACTTTCATGTCGTACTTAAAGTAAATATTTTTCTAACTTTAAAACGCCAGTCACTTGCAGATGCATATTTGTCATTAATATTTGTTAACCAGTGCACACCATGTCTCCGTAGACACTAAATCACAGATGGAAACAACGAACGCCATGTGCTCGCACGTATCTCATTTTGTCCGTCAAAATATTTAAAAAAAATGGCCTTTTGCCATCTGTAATCTCTCAATACAACTAGCCTACGTATTTGGAAGCGCAGTGGCACGTTACATTTTTAGGATATTGGCCTTGAAACATGTATAACTTATATATCCGCAACTAAATTTTGTCACAAATGGCACTTGACGTATTTAGAATTTCCGCTGTTTGCGTAAGTAAGAAATTCATTTTATACGGTTGTACCTATACATATGAGTACATAAACACATGATCAGATATGCTTTAGGTAAAAACATTTGTTATAAATACGATATAGTTAATACTCACGTTCGTGTTGGTATACGAGTCACTACTTTTACAAAGACTGATTTATTTGCCAATTTCCGATAATGTAATATTTAATGAAGAACAAAATATCAATTATCTGATTTGCAGCCATAATGTAATTTCAGATTTTTTCTTGATGGTTTAAAACCGAGTTTATGAGTGCTAACTATTTGATATGCTTAAGCAAAAGTTAGTGTGTTTAGCTAGAACTCTTTAGATTTCACTTGATATAACATAAAGCACAATAAAATGTTGTCAGAAATGCACTACTCAAAATGCTGTTTTTTAATATTGTAATAGAGCGCTCAGTCTTTAAACATAAAAATATGTAAAATTTCTGTACAAAAATTACGAAATCTGTATTTGCTAGGTGTTTAATATGCTATTTGTAAATCAATATAAACTATTTAAATATTTATGTTAATGTAAAGGAAATAATAACGCTACCACTTTTATATAGACATTCCTGACATTTTAAAATTAGAGAAGTTAATCGTTGTTCATACGGAGATAACCTTACGTTTATTGAAGTATCTAAATATCATTATTTCACTATAGGAAAGTGATTTAATAATTTAATCACTATTTTTATTTAATGTTTTTAAACAATCGCGATTCTACCAAAATCTTAAAAATTTCGTAGCATGCATTATTTTAATTAATTTAAAAAAATAGTTAACTATGCCGAATTGCAATAGATAATATTCCTAGAGAAAATTACATTATTTCTTTATAAAAATTGTGTGTGAGCGTGTGGGTGTATGAACACACACACGTGTTCGGAAACTCAGTGTCTACACTCCAGACATATATTCTGTAAGCCAATAGTAGATAAAACGAGAGCACTGTACACTTTTAAATGTACTGTTATATCAGAATATTGTGTTTAAAATTTGGGGCTTACAGCACCTGCAGAACAACACTGTTCGATCAAGCGTGAAAGACAAGTTGCATAAGAAGTTGGCGCGTGACGCTGCGTATGTAGAAATAGTGTCTCGCGCGATTTCGACCTATGGCAACTTGTTCTAAAAGCGTGATCGCACAGCCTTGTTCTCAAGGCGTTATACGCTGCAATTCTGAATACTATTAAATGATATAAGAATACTTTTCTGGATATACGAGCAAAGGGCTTTTGTATTACGAGTGGCACAAAGAAACTCTCTGTTGTTGGACATTCAGTTCCCGGACACCCGGTGTGTATCTAATAAAGCTAGAAAACTAATAAAAATGCGGTACGAAATATAAAACATCTATTTAGTTTAAAGTTACCGCTTTCACCAGTTTGTTTATTGAGGTTATTATAAACACTTGTTTTCTACTCTTGAGGCCATAAGCTTAGCAAATAGCCCTCCCACCACAGCTATTGGTCTCATTTGTTAGTTCCGCCACCCCAGATTTATGCGCATGAGAAACATGGCGGACGTTGCCTGTGGTCAACGGGTTTTCTCGTAGAAGTGCCGTTTACTCTGACCTAGCATACCACCGCTGCGCCAGCCTTGGATTTAAGTCATTGACACTCTTTNCCGTTTACTCTGACCTAGCATACCACCGCTGCGCCAGCCTTGGATTTAAGTCCTTGACACTCTTTAAGAAAGAATACGGATACCTATGAGTCTTCATCTTAGAAGTCCAGTCCTCCGTGGGTTTTGCCACGCCCTAATTTTCCAGAAGCAATTCAAGCCCTCAAAAGGTAGCTCACTCTCGTCCCATCTGGACGGAGACTGTAGAGAGGAGGAAGAATTTTATATTTTATATGAGAACCCCCATTATTTATTGCAGATTTGGATTCTTTATTATTACACATGAAATAATTATTAGAAACCGTTTTTGTGAGTTTTTGGAGTTGGTTCTCTAATCGTTGCAAAATATATTACCCTTGGATGCTTCAATATGGAAACGCCACATTTCATTCCAGAATGAATCTGCGATACAAATTACTACGTTTGTGTCTTAAACATGTTGTTCGACCTGTAATAGATGGCACTACGGTCAGCGAGATGTATTTCCTCATATACATATCTGCAAGAATAACCCGCATGTTATAATGCACTCTGCATCAAATATGAGGATATGTAACTTTTATTATTTGAATCATGCACATGTAAATCATCTGTGCAGAGGGTCGTATTGCCACTCACCATCGGGGTGCTTGCATTCCGTGAGTTCCTTAGCGTTTCACTGTCGAAGTACTTGTATTCGGTGAGCCCCTTGCCTATCACCAGCGGGGTGCTTGTATTCGGCGAGTCTTCTTTGAGTCCTCTTGCTACTCACCTTCGGGATGCGTAATCCAAATGCTTGAAATAATGGCCTCCACCTTCGATGCATTTATTAATCCCTGCTTGAAATTACTGTACACAATGTAAATGTGTGTCTGCATCAATTTGTGCCCAAGCATTTTGGATTTGTTCAATCATTTTGTCGCTANCTGTACACAATGTAAATGTGTGTCTGCATCAATTTGTGCCCAAGCATTTTGGATTTGTTCAATCATTTTGTCGCTAGTTGTTGGCACTCCGAGGTACTTATTTTTTAGGAAGCCTTACAAAAATAAATACAGTTTCTTTATGTCTGTTGATCTGGCAGGCAAATTTATCGAACCATCTCTATCGATCCAGCGACCATTGTACTCGCGATCTAAAATCACCCGTGTTGCTGTGTAATGTGCTGGAAAATCATCATGTTGAAACGATATAGAATGTCGCTGTGCTAGGCTTAGGTATTCAAGCAAAGTCGGTAGGTTCTTTCAGAAAGCTGCTGTATTTTTCAACGTTCAAGGAACCCTGAATGAAACAGAGACTTATGAGTTGGTGGCCAATGATACTCCACCAAACGTTTACAGACCACGGATTCTGATGTTCCATTTGACGCAACGAGAACTGTTTTTTCGCACTCCAATAATGCATGTTGTGTCAATTAAAGTCACCATGGTTCATGAAAGTCGACCCATCGGAGAACAATACCCTGCGAAAGAAATCCGGATATCGTTGTTTTTGTTGCAGTGAATATTGACAAAGCATAACTTGATTATTGAAATCATTGTCACGTCTTTTTGGATGCATTTACTCATGGTAGGATACAATTCATGATGTTTTAGTGTTCTCTGAACACTTGGTTGAGATATTCTGCTACCGCGAACTCTCTATTATATGCTCTCATCCCCCACAGAAGCTATTACTGCCAATTAATTATTTTCTCCAATAACTGTTACTCTACGCATCTTTAATTTTGAGGTTGTAAACTTCCGTCTGTAGTAAACTCTTTGACATCTCCGAAAAACGACATGGGCGAGTGTAGCCTGTATACAAAACGCTCAGTATATAGGATGACATAATAGTCGATGTGTCATCCACATTTACCATAAACCAAAATCATATCTATTTTCTATAATGATGCCAAACTTGTGGAGTGGCAATAGTATCCCCAATCGGAATTGCAACACAAACTACACTTCAAACGTACAACAACACTACCTGCCTTCAGTGGGTTTAATAACGCATCAGTTATAGCCATGGATGCATGTTGGGGATTTCAAAAACTAATAAATGACAAGGAAAAACAGCAGAAACGACACTCGTCTCCTTCTTCGAAAACACACTGTGAGCACAGGGACTGGTGATTTACAGAAGTGTTGCCGCGATAGGTGTTAATTCTCAGTTTGACCCGCATAAAAGGGAGGAATATACGGAGATGTTCCGCACTTACCACATGCTATACTTATTGCAATGTCTCTTACGACACGTCACATGCACATGTTTGGTTCTGACAGTGTGTTTACCATATGGTCAATTAATCTGTAGCGAACGGTGAAGTTACCCATTAGCAATTGCAACGTAACTTCTGGTGACACGCAAGGTGACTCTCCGAAAACCCAGATGGCGGCTGGCAAGGGCACACTTTGCCAACATTTATAACATCAGCATGTTTCGAACCATCATAGGTTACATTTCGTCAACGTTTATGCAAAATGCATTAGATCTTGGTGATTCCGACTGCAAAAATACCTAGAATAATACTTACTTCTCGCTGCCTGTGGCGCCATCTATCACAGGTCTCACAACATGCTCAGGACACAAACGTGTTAGTTTTTGTCGCGAATTCCTTCTGGAATGAAACGTGATCGTTTCAAACTGATGTACGCAAATGTATTATACTTTGCACAGATTACAGCAACATATACAGCGAATCGAAAAAAAAACCGGGTGTTGATAAATTATTTTCACGTATTGACTTATAATCCGAATTTACAATAAAACATGGTGTTCCCAGTTGAAATGTCAACATCACTCCCCTCTCCACGATGGTGCAACGGTGAGCTAACATTTTCTTAATTGAATTGTCCCACCGAAATTTGTGAGGGTTTACTTCAATCCTTTATTCGTTTGTTGCATTTATTGCGCCTTATTCCATAATTTCAGATGAAATGAATCACCTGGTAAATAATATAATTAATTATGTCTAAGCAAGCCGAGTTATGTAGTTTTATTAGTATAATAGTATAATTATTGTTCTGAGGTCGTCAATGTTAGCCGGCAATTGTGGAAGAAACACTTGATAATTTATGTACCCCCATAGAAAAAAATCGCACGGAGTAAGATCCGCGCTTCTTGGGGGCAGTGATGAAGAGCCTGGTCACCAGCTGCTCCTCGACTAATCCAGCGTTGCGGCAACGTCTCGTTCAGGTATCCGCAAACAGTTAGCTGCCAATGGGGTGGCGCACCATAAAGGAAACATCGGACAGTCCCCTTCACATTGACGTGTCGGATACGAGCTCGCTACAGCCTCACCACCTCAAACCGAGAGTTACGAACGCCATCCAAACCGTTACACCAGACATGCTGACAAGAGCGTAGAACGAGTTTGATTATCGCGTAGATGTCGTTCGGGCCGATCATGGTGGTCACATTGAACATTTATGAATGTATGGTAAACAGACTTCAGGGTTCCACTTTCACGGTTCATTTGATTGGTCAATGAATGTTGCAGGTAGTTTGGTTTTGGTATTATAGACCTTCAAATTTGGGGTATTCTTTTATACTCCTCCTGTAAAGTTTTCGAATAAACATTGTTAACTGAAATATTGTTCTTCATAATTTATATAATTGTGTTATGTGGCGGTTTATAATAATTAAATAGAAACCAAACAATTTTTTTAAATTTTTAAACGAATTTAATTTTTTAAGAAACGCGTATAATTAACTTTTTGAAAAAGTTATAGCTATATAGTTATTTTTATATATATATAACAATGTCACATATTTGCACATAACATTATTTCGTTAATTTTAAGACTGATTTTGTAGTTTAAGCCTATATCTCTAGTATTTCGAAAAAAGGTTGGCAATTTATAAATCGAAAACTTTAAACTTTATGAACTATTGCTGTGTCTGCTACTCACGAGCATTAAAATATATTGTCAGTAAATATAAGCTTATCAAAGTATATTCAGTAGTATAAATAATAATTATGGCCTTGATTTATTGTTTAGGAAATTCGTGCCCTGCGAGACTTATCTATAGCCCGTAAGAGTTAAGTCCTGGAATTTTTTAATTAATTTGTTGTGTGCGCGGTTACGCGTATCCCAGTACATAAATATTCTGGGAATGCGACTTTCTTTCAGAAAAAATATTATCTAAGCCCGGGTGATATTGCTTTTATCATATTAAGTATACTAAAAAAAAGTACTTTAAAAGTAGGAGAAACGTACACCCATACGGGTATGGTTTAATCTTTGGGCTTCCCTTCCTTGTAAGAAAGTTACAGTTCTAATTAGCGTAGTACAGTGGACCGATTGAAACGCTGCACGCCTTGCGCGTAGGAGCGATGAGGTTCTAGGCGTGCAAGATAGTGTCGCTTTTATCGTCTTTTTGCTTCTGTACCCTCAATGCATAAAACAGCTCCAGTGAATGTGTGCACTTAATAGGGAGAGTCGGACGCCATATTTAATTGATCTATATTCGCAATTTCTTATGTTTGATATAAATTTTAGAAAATGTGACATTGTTATGGTACATAATATTATTTATGTATAGGGACAAATATTGTTTGGTTTTTTGTACTATTAAAGCTTATAAAGTTATTACAGAGAGCAACAAATAATCGATTCCCATTTACTTTACATAATAAACAAATAAAAGTACTCAAATGATGTAACAGTTTTATCTTAGTCATATAATATGCATTTCCGAAGAAGAAATTTCAATAATGATGCATAAAACATTTTGTTACGGGCGGCCGCTCTGTGTGCGTGCAAGGCACGGATGATTTATTGACGCGCGCGCGCACCAGTTGCAATCAGTGACGCAGCGGCTTTTCACAATGGAATTTTTACAAAGCGTGTATGTTATGCATACCAGGGCATGTGCTGCTCCCAACCTTGGGTACCGGATGGCTTTGAGACACCTAAATAATTCTCTGGATTACTGCCCTAGTTTCTCTCAGCTAGACTCGGGGAGCGGTGAACCTTCCAGGTCAAGGCCAGTGGCTATAAAAAACGTGTCGGGCCTCCGAGCCAGCAGTTGTTGAGTGAATAAGTGACTGCGGGATCGAGCAAAGGACGACGGGCGAGAAGACAAACGAGCGGTGAGAGAAGTGACCAGCGGGATGAAAATTTACGACTGCGAGCATCGACGCAGGGTATACTGCGACTGGCAGACTGGACTATTAGACTAGATGCGTGAGTGAAAGACGTTACAGATGATGGCAACAGACTGACAGAAAGTGTGTTAATGATGAGTATGAGTTAATAGGCTATAACTAAACAGAGACATTAAGAAGGACGTGAGTTAGAGTTGAAATATACATTAAATATTCCGCTCACTGAGAATTAAAAATAGAAATATTGGAGATAGGTGATTTAATGCTGTAAGTATTACCTGTGTGAATGATTTAAAATCAAATTTACTTGATTTATTTTTATCAAGACCTCCATCACTCACAAACTCAGATACGCCACTCATGTGTTATGTAACAATTTTATGACTCAAAAACTGCTAACACCGCAGTCATTTCTGTATCATCCCCTTAAGGAGCTCGCCTACCAGGCGCTTGAACTGCGTTGCAGTGTGTTTGGAATACATGTTTTTTCCCAGAAACTGTTAACAGTGAGTCTTATGTACTCATCTACGAAGAAAACACACACAACAGACGAGGGCTGTTGAGTGCTTTCAAGACGTCAAGCACATTGAAAATACCATTTTGGAGTATCCCAACATAGCTAAATATGCCTTTTCCAAAGCTCTGTATCTGAAAATATACGGGTCAGATACGTACAAATATACTCNCTGTACACAATGTAAATGTGTGTCTGCATCAATTTGTGCCCAAGCATTTTGGATTTGTTCAATCATTTTGTCGCTGGTTGTTGGCACTCCGAGGTACTTATTTTTTAGGAAGCCTTACAAAAATAAATACAGTTTCTTTATGTCTGGTGATCTGGCAGGCAAATTTATCGAACCATCTCTATCGATCCAGCGACCATTGTACTCGCGATCTAAAATAACCCGTGTTGCTGTGTAATGTGCTGGGAAAATCATCATGTTGAAACGACATAGAATGTCGCTGTTCTAGGCTTAGGTATTCAAGCAAAGTCGGTAGGTTCTTTCAGAAAGCTGCTGTATTTTTCAACGTTCAAGGAACCCTGAATGGAACAGAGACTTATGAGTTGGTGGCCAATGATACTCCACCAAACGTTTACAGACCACGGATTCTGATGTTCCATTTGACGCAACGAGAACTGTTTTTTCGCACTCCAATAAGGCATGTTATGTCAATTAAAGTCACCATGGTTCGTGAAAGTCTACCCATCGGAGAACAATACCCTGCGAAAGAAATCCGGTTTTCGTTGTTTTTGTTGCAGTGAATATTGACAAAGCATAACTCGATTATTGAAATCATCGTCACGTCTTTTTGGATGCATTTACTCATGGTAGGATACAATTCATGATGTTTTAGTGTTCTCTGAACCCTTGGTTAAGATATTCTGCTATCGCGAACTATCTATTATGTGCTCTCATGGGGGTTATGGGCCACAGAAGCTATCACTGCCAATTAATTATTTTCTCCAATAACTGTTATTTTACGCAATTTTAATTTTGAGGTTGTAAACTTCCGTCAGTAGTAAACTCTTTGACATCTCAGAAAAACGACATGGGCGAGTGTAGCCTGTATACAAAACGCTCAGTATAAAGGATGACATAATAGTCGATGTGCCATCCACATTTACCATAAACCAAAATCATATCTATTTTCTATAATGATGCCAAACTTGTGGAGTGGCAATAGTATCCCCAATTGGAATTGCAACACAAACTACACTTCAAACGTACAACAACATTACCTGCCTTCAGTGGGTTTAATAACGCATCAGTTATAGCCATGGATGCATGTTGGGGATTTCAAAAACTAATAAACGACAAGGGAAAACAGCAGAAACGACACTCGTCTCCTTCTTCTAAAACACACTGTGAGCACAGGAACTGGTGATTAACAGAAGTGTTGCCGCGATAGGTGTTAATTCTCAATTTGACCCGCATAAAAGGGAGGAATATACAGAGTTCTCGCGCACTTACCACATGCTATACTTATTGCAATGTATCTTACGACACGACACATGCACATGATTCGTTCTGACAGTGTGTTTACCATATGGTCAATTAATCTGTAACGAACGGTCAAGTTTCCCATTAGCAATTGCAACGTACCTTCTGGTGACACGCAAGGTGACTCCGAAAACCCAGATGGCAGCTGGCAAGGGCACACTTTGCCAACATTTATAACATCAGCATGTTTCGAATCATCATAGATTACATTTCGTCAACGTTTATGCAAAATGCATTAGATCTTGGTGATTCCGACTGCAAATATACCTTGAATAATACTTACTTCTTGCTGCCTGTGGCGCCATCTATCACAGGTCTCACAACATGCTCAGGACACAAACGTGTTAGTTTTTGTCGCGGATTCCTTCTGGAATGAAACGTGATCGTTTCAAACTGATGTACGCAAATGTATTATACTTTGCACAGATTACAGCAACATATACAACGAATCGAAAAAAAAACCGGGTGTTGATAAATTATTTTCACGTTTTGACTTATAATCCGAATTTACAATAAAACATGGTGTTCCCAGTTGAAATGCCATCATCACTCCCCTCTCCACGATGGTGCAACGGTGAGCTAACATTTGCTTAATTGAATTGTCCCACCGAAATTGGCGAGGGTTTACTTCAATCCTTTATTCGTTTGTTGCATTTATTGCGCCTTATTCCATAATTTCAGATGAAATGAATCACCTGGTAAATAATATAAATAATTCTGTCTAAGCAAGCCGAGTTATATAGTATATTAGTATAATAGTATAATTATTGTTCTGAGGTCGTCAATGTTAGCCGGCAATTGTGGACGAAACACTTGATCCTTTATGTACCCCATAGAAAAAAATCGCACGGGGTAAGATCCGCGCTTCTTGGGGGCNGGTCGTCAATGTTAGCCGGCAATTGTGGACGAAACACTTGATCCTTTATGTACCCCATAGAAAAAAATCGCACGGGGTAAGATCCGCGCTTCTTGGGGGCAGTGATGAAGAGCCTGGTCACCAGCTGCTCCTCGACCAATCCAGCGTTGCGGCAACGTCTCGTACAGGTATCCGCAAACAGTTAGCTGCCAATGGGGTGGCGCACCATAAAGGAAACATCGGACAGTCCCCTTGACATTGACGTGTCGGATACGAGGTCGCTACACCCTCACCACCTAAAACCGAGAGTAATGAACGCCATCCAAACCGTTACACCAGACATGCTGACAAGAACGTAGAACGAGTTTGATTATCGCGTAGATGTCGTTCGGGCCGATCATGGTGGTCACATTGAACATTTATGAATGTATGGTAAACAGACTTCAGGGTTCCACTTTCACGGTTCATTTGATTGGTCAATGGAGGTTGCAGGTAGTTTGGTTTTGGTATTATAGACCTTCAAAGTTGGGGTATTATTTTATACTCCTCCTGTAAAGTTTTCGAACAAATATTGTTTACTAAAAAATTGTTCTTCATAATTTTTATAATTGTGTTATGTGGCGGGTTATAATAATTAAATAGAAACCAAACCATTTTTATAAATTTTTAAACGAATAAAATTTTTTAAGATACTCGTATAATTAACTTTTTGAAAAAGTTATAGCTATATAGGTATTTTTATTTATATAACAATGTCACAAATTTGCACATAACATTATTTCGTTAATTTTAAGACTGATTTTGTAGTTTAAGCCTATATCTCTAGTATTTCGCAAAAAGGTTAGCAGTTTATAAATCGAAAACTTTAAACTTTATGAACTATTGCTGTGTCTGCTACTCACGAGCATTCAAATATATTGTCAATAAATGTAAGCTTATCAAAGTATATTCAGTAGTACAAATAATAATTATGGCCTTGATTTTATGTTTAGGAAATTCGTGCCCTGCGAGACTTATCTATAGCCCGTAAGAGTTAAGTCCTGGAATTTTTAGATTAATTTGTTGTGTGCGCGGTTACGCGTATCCCAGTACATAAATATTCTGGGAATGCGACTTTCTTTCAGAAAAATATTATCTAAGCCCGTGTGATATTGCTTTTATAATATTAAGTATACTAAAAAAAAGTAGTATAAAAGTAGGAGAAACGTACACCCATACGGGTATGGTTTAATCTTTGGGCTTCCCTTCCTTGTAAGAAAGTTACAGTTCTAATTAGCGTAGTACAGTGGACCGATTGAAACGCTGCACGCCTTGCGCGTAGTAGCGATGAGGTTCTAGGCGTGCGTGATAGTGTCGCTTTTATCGCCTTTTTGCTTCTGTGCCCTCAATGCATAAAACAGCTCCAGTGAATGTGTGCACTTAAGGGGAAGAGTCGGACGCCATATTTAATTGATCTTTATTCGCAATTTCTTATGTTTGATATAAATTTTAGAAAATGTGACATTGTTATGGTACATAATATAATTTATGTATAGGGACAAATATTGTAGGTTTTTTGTACTATTAAAGCTTATAAAGTTATTACAGAGAGCAACAAATAATCAATTCCGATTTACTTCACATAATAAACAAATAAAAGTACTCAAATGATGTAACAGTTTTATCTTAGTCATATAATATGCATTTCCGAGGAAGAAATTTCAATAATAATGCAGAAAACATTTTGTTACGGGCGGCTACTCTGTGTGCGTGCAAGGCACGGATGATTTATTGACGCGCGCGCGCACCAGTTGCAATCAGTGACGCAGCGGCTTTTCACAATGGAATTTTTACAAAGCGTGTATGTTATGCCTACCAGGGCACGTGCTGCTCCCGACCTTGGGTACCGGATGGCTTTGAGACACCTAAATAATTCTCTGGATTACTGCCCTAGTTTCTCTCAGCTAGACTCGGGGAGCGGTGAACCTTCCAGGTCAAGGCCAGTGGCTATAAAAAACGTGTCGGGCCTCCGAGCCAGCAGTTGTTGAGTGGATAAGTGACTGCGGGATAGAGCAAAGGATGACGGGCGAGAAGACAAACGAGCGGCGAGAGAAGTGACCAGCGGGATGAAAATTTACGACTGCGAGCATCGGCGCAGGGTATACTGCGACTGGCAGGCTGGACTATTGGACTGGATGCGTGAGTGAAAGACATTACATATGATGGCAACAGACTGACAGAAAGTGTGTTAATGATGAGTATGAGTTAATAGGCTATAACCAAACAGAGACATTAAGAAGGACGTGAGTTAGAGTTGAAATATACATTAAATATTCCGCTCACTGAGAATTAAAAATAGAAATATTGGAGATAGGTGATTTAATGCTGTAAGTATTACCTGTGTGAATGATTTAAAATCAAATTTACTTGATTTATTTTTATCAAGACCTCCATCACTCACAAACTCAGATACGCCACTCATGTGTTATGTAACAATTTTATGACTCAAAAACTGCTAACACCGCAGTCATTTCTGTATCATCCCCTTAAGGAGCTCGCCTACCAGGCGCTTGAACTGCGTTGCAGTGTGTTTGGAATACATGTTTTTTCCCAGAAACTGTTAACATTGAGTCTTATGTACTCATCTACGAAGAAAACACACACAACAGACGAGGGCTGTTGAGTGCTTTCAAGACGTCAAGCACATTGAAAATACCATTTTGGAGTACCCCAACATAGCTAAATATGCCTTTTCCAAAGCTCTGTATCTGAAAATATACGGGTCAGATACGTACAAATATACTCNCCCAACATAGCTAAATATGCCTTTTCCAAAGCTCTGTATCTGAAAATATACGGGTCAGATACGTACAAATATACTCAAGTGTCCTTCGTTTAACATTCCTAAAGATTTTCCACCAATAAAATAATAAGGTCACCGCTGAAAGTCCCATAGGTACACGCAGTGTGACGAGAACAATGCACGCCAGTTCATAGCCTTGCGTTTAGCTGCGATGGTGCACTTGATGCGCGTGACAGTTTCGCTCTTATCGCTTCCACGCTTCGTGGCCTCAAATACGGGAAAAAAGCTCCAGGTAGGCGGGAGCCTTAAGTGAAGCATATAGTCGGCTGCTGTTCCAAATGACCACTTATGGCGTCAGTTTCTTAACTTGACAGCGCGGTAGCAGAGACTGAGCTGTGCTGTGCGCAGGTGTGGCGCGGCGTGGGGAGAGGGAGGACGAGGCAAAAGGTAAAACACGGACAGCGATCGAGAGAGAGAGAGAGTGAGAGAGTGAGAGAAGGAAGACAGACGATGGGAGGAGACGTGTGGGAGCTGGGTGGCCATGCCCAAGCAAGATACTCGGCGGCAGGTAATTACCGCCCATGATGTGGCAGAGTAACCGGCGCGATGCTGTCTCGCTCTCCTTCCATGGACCAGTTGACAGCGGCCGTCACTGCGTGCTGGTCAGCCTGGACATCAGGGTCGTAGGTCAAAATGCGTGGTTGCCTCAGTCGTATAACTCGCGTGCCAGTGACAGCGTGCATCTTGGGAAACTGAAACACAACGTAAAAGCACGTCGTTATACTTGCATTTCATTTGGGTGCTTTTCATAATTTTTTTTTTTTTCTGTGACTCGTTAGTTATGAGTGGAATACACTCAAAAGCTAAATCTGTGATCACAATCTATGGAACGTTAGCAATTGAATTTTTTTCTGATAACGACTGCTACCTACTTGAGAATATTTATAATACATGTTAGTCATCGCCAGAGGCAGAATATTAGCTATGAGTCGTTGTTAAACCAAAGTCATTAAAAAAAACCCTTTTAGTTTTAGTGATTGTAGCGTAACTGTTTCATTCATTTCACAGGTTACGACAAGATTTCTCTGACATAACTGGTACTTCTAAGGTAATCTTTTTTACAGTTTTAAAATTGCATATATTCGTATGGTTGTTTTCCTAAGGTGCAAAGCAGGAGTTACTCTGTTTTTGTCCGTAGAACTGGATAAAACTTTTCCATAAGGCAATTTTTTAATATAGATTTTACTCTCTAACATTCCACGGCAGTTAATAAAAATGTCGTTCACCCTCAGTACTTGCGTGTCAGTGTCAGTGTCAATGGTAATATTCCTGTTGTAGAATCGCAACAAGATTAATAAAAAATGGCTTAATTCATGCATATACGTTTGGCATTTTCTCATTACAGTGGGCTGTCGATACGGTGACCAGAAACCTTCAGTCACATCGGTTAATCAGTGGCTCGAGCTCTCAACATCATAAACATGAGCCAACGCTTCTTNGACCAGAAACCTTCAGTCACATCGGTTAATCAGTGGCTCGAGCTCTCAACATCATAAACATGAGCCAACGCTTCTTTCGAACACAGAGGCCCCCGTGTTTATACACCCGCTCTGCTTTCTGTACTTAATGCTTATATCTAAGTTTGCGTTTNTTCGAACACAGAGGCCCCCGTGTTTATACACCCGCTCTGCTTTCTGTACTTAATGCTTATATCTAAGTTTGCGTTTAATTAAAACGTTTGAAATCCAATTTTTTGAAGGAATCCCCTGTACTTAATGAGTACATTTCAGAGGACATGCTGACTGGAGTATTTCTGGCAAAGTTGGCAAAGGGCAGTAAAAGTAATTTCATGTACTGCAGTCGTATTAAAACCACGGCGTTTAATTATGTGGATACCGAATATTTATAGTCATAAAATTAGGTATGTTCAAAGCACATATGCCTACAACGTCACCTATTTATAACATATTATAGTTCGTAACATTTCCACAGTTACACTCGATCGGTCGAGCGAAGTGGCGTAGTCGTAAACCACTGGATATGCATTCGGGAGGACACAGATTAGATTCTAGGATTGGCCATTCTGATTTAGGTTTTCCATGGTTTCTCGAATCACTCAAATCGAATGCTGAAACGGTTACTTACTACAAGCTATGGCCGATTCCTCCTTCGTTTCCNGGTTTCTCGAATCACTCAAATCGAATGCTGAAACGGTTACTTACTACAAGCTATGGCCGATTCCTCCTTCGTTTCCGTTGCTCTGAGGAACTTGCATCGTCTGTAATGGCATCACTTTCGACGACCTACCCATAATCGGTTGACGCGTCGGGACCAATAAAACGTGAGATTTCAATTTAAAAAAATCGTTATTGCAGAGTATTGAANTAAAACGTGAGATTTCAATTTAAAAAAATCGTTATTGCAGAGTATTGAAAAATTACCCTCAATAATATTTCCTGTTAAGCATTCTGTTCTCAGTAACCTTTGAGTATTACTGAAAGCTATGAAAGACTTACAACATGCAAACACGCACACACACATATACACACATATATATATATATATATATAATACAGGTGTACCTAAATTTTATCGACAAACTTCGGCTGCAGGTAATTAATCACGAAAAAATATGTTGAAGACATATACTGAATGCTTGGGAATTGTCGAAATATGCGCGCTCCATTTGAATTTGGAGCGTTGCCCGGGCCACGCACCGCACGAGCGGAGTGCACAGGTGCGGTGCGAAGCCGAGCCGGCCTGCAGGCGGACAGCAGACCACAGTCCCCAATTGTCATCACTCATGAATTGAGATGTGTCTGTGCAAGTGACGTTATGTTACCGTACACGTTTGCCGAATTAGCCGACACGGTGAACATACTGTTGTAATTTTACTTTTTAAAGTTACACATTTAATTATTTAGGGGATGCGTACAGAGACATAGAATGGATTAGGTAGTTTTCATAATCGTTAATTATATAACACCAAATACAAATCGTTACAATAGATATTAGTATTTAAAACGGGGAGAGTTTGGAGATATATTAAAAGTTAAAATGTAGTTATAATAAATATTATAGCACATTAAAAAGCCGGCACTGCACATTATTAAATATTCAAGCTTTATAAAAAGAGCGTCTTCAACTTAATCCTGGCTCCGAAGGCTGATGTCTGTAGACGTATTACGGCTGTCGCCACACCCCATCTTCTCACGTCTTCATGATGGAGTGCCTCGGCGACCAAGACGCGGTCTTCCACGCCTCCTGCCTTAATTTTGGGCGCGTGTTACTAACGCCCACGACTCCGACCTGTTGGAGGGGATTCCTTGTGTTGTAACACTTACCTGCGATTTCTGGAATACGCGCTGCATGTTTTGATGGAATACGTGGAATTAGCGGCAACATATGTGGATTTTATATGACGGCGCCCCCGCCAACTTTACACGTTCTTTACATGAGCACTTGAATTACACCTTCCCCGGACAATGGGTGGAGCAAGGTCGTCTTGTAGCTTGGCCCCATAAGACTCCCGAGAGACCACGGTGGTGTAGTAGTTAGAGTACTCGCTTCCAACCAAGCTGAACCGGATTCGATTCCCATTGAGGTCACACTCGGATTTCCACATGTGTAAATCGTGACGGACGATGCTGCTGTTCGGTGAGTTTTCTCATGGATATCCCATTTCCCCAGCCCTTCCATTCCGGCGCTGCTCAATATTCATCTCGCTGCACCCTCATCGGCTCTCGAAACTCGATGTGAAGAGCCGCCCAAATCTTCTTACTTACTCACTAAATCTCACGACTTAACATCCTTTGACTTGTTCTTGTGGGGTCACATCAATAGTCTTGTTAACCAAACACCCGTGGAGCGTGAGTAGGACTTAACTGCGATAATTCTTGCCACCTGTCTTGAAGTTCAAAAAGCACACAGTATTTTTGACAGAGTGCGTAACAACATGGGTGACCGCGCTAACGCCTGCTTGCAAGTTTGAGGACTTCACTTCGAACAGCCACTGTAAATGTGAGCCATGATTGACATCTCTTTGTTTATGCACTGCGATCAGGTGTTCGCCGTCGTGCGCGTGGATTGGGGACCATCGTCTGCTGTCCGCCTGCAAGTCGGCTCCACTCTGACCTTCACGTGATTTGTATTAGGCACCACGCCAAATTCAAACGGTGCGCGCATTGTTTGACGCCTGTAGCTCTTTTGTTTGGGGGAAGGGGGGGCGTTTTGCGACGTGTTCCTTATATCAAAATGTTTGTACTGTCGTGGCCTACAACCCCTTGGAATTATGTCCCACAATTTCCAAACACTCAGTATACGACCTATGTTCTAAAGTTAAACCTAAGGGCGGTTTACATATTTCCAGATAGATCTAAACACCAATTTATTGCAAACGTTGGAGAAATTATCTAATACTGAACACTCGGTGTCTGAATAATGCGTAACTGAACAAATATATACAAACACAATTACGCATGTCACTATCATCAAACTATTTTACGTATATAGTTATAGTTCCTAAACTTACTCCGAAGTAACATACATAACGCATTAGCATATTTGGGGCATAAATTATGTCACAATTAACGGAAAAGGCCTCTTGTGTAAATAACATGAGCCTTATCGTTTTAAAGTAATTCGTACTTAAATTTCAAAATAATACCTACCGATAATAGGGGGGCTTGGCAACACGCAAAACACCCAAACACATACTGTCTACTGTCGCGGCTATCAAAGGGAGGGGAAGATTCCAGAGAGTGTTACTGTAAGGGACACAAGTTCTGGCGGTTCGCCTCTCTAGATGCTTGCACATGACACGGCCCAGCCGGCGGCAGCTGATGCTAGTGACGGCCCGGTTGTGTACTTACTGTTACGAAAATATCCAAGGTGCATGGGTAAACGCGCAACTGATAACATGGAGACTAATGTTTTCAGCACGGCACCAGGCTGCGGCTGGCTGCGCGCGCAGCTGCGTCTCCCCTCGCCGGATGCACCACGCTCCCCGTAAATTCACCCGCCGCCAGTTGTGGCGCTAGCAGTACTTAAATTTTGCACTGTAATAAACTACTGCTTTAGGTCCAACTTCAAAGATGTGTTCAGCCCTTCCAATTCACTTTAGACCATAGGTACATAATGTATACACAAATCGCGAGTATACACACACACGTGGTAACAAAATAAACACAATACATATTTGAACGGCTCTCTTCTGTAAGTATTCTCCGAATCCAATATACAACGAAATAGAGAAATACAATTGTAGCAAGCAGTTGCTACTGAAAACTTGCCAAACAGTTGGGAAGTACTAGACATTACAACCAACATCACCATACACCTGCTCAGGAATTAACGCAGAATCCTGCAAGCGTTTGTAATATGTAATAATACAGTGAAACACATGTCTGAAGTTATCTTACGGTGCATTCCTACACCAACTCACTAAAGAACGCCTCACTTGGAAGTTTTAAGATCTCGTGGTCCATTCCATCAACACTTCCGATGAAAGGTTTCATTCCTCCAAATTATAATATGTCTACCGCCTGTATCGTCTAACACCATCAAGCAGAAACGCCATTTCTAATCAGTCCATNCCTCCAAATTATAATATGTCTACCGCCTGTATCGTCTAACACCATCAAGCAGAAACGCCATTTCTAATCAGTCCATAATCCTTCTCTGCTGCCTGATGAGTGACTTAGGCCTTTGTAAAGTGATGCTTTGTTTGTGTTTGTGATTCAATTGTAGAAGAATATTTTTATGTAATTACAGATAAAGGAATGTGCAAATAGCGGGGGAAGAAACTCTTTCTCTCTGCTCTTATTATAACTTTCTTTTCTGAAAGGGATAGATGAAGTTAGCTTTCATTGAATTTATTCCAAAATATATACATATANTTATTATAACTTTCTTTTCTGAAAGGGATAGATGAAGTTAGCTTTCATTGAATTTATTCCAAAATATATACATATAAGAGTGTATAAAGACGATTTTGGTTATTTTTGTTACTCAAAAGGTCACGACAATCAGATGGCATTTTCTGTGTCGCTTACTTCATCTCCTTATTACTGAAAATGGTGGCCTTTAGAAGAAACAGTGATGTTTGAGTGAAGTGTCCAGGACAGTGCAGCGCGTTCTCGAAAATCATATAACTTACAAACCAATATTTGAGAAATTTTAGACGGCACTATTCTGCAAAAGCGACCATAATTTCACTATACTCCTCTTCCATCTTAAAACGTGTCACGGGCTTATTACGTTGCCCGGAGTTCTGGAAACTTGAAGTTTCATGTTTCTCACGACTTTGCACTTCACGCGACATGTTCAGTACTTTAAAATGAGCCGCGACATGAACCATGTTATCTTCCTGAGCTTCCGGCTAATTACTAGCGTGTTTGTAAAATAACGTAAAGTAACTCAGAAATTGTTGAAGTTTTGTACTGGAGTCCGTAACCAAGATTGTTACAGTGCGCAAAGTAGTGTAACTAGTACAAGAAAAAAAATTGTACTGACGAAACATTCAAGTAATATCAGCGAGAAGAATTCTCCCACGCATGGAAACAGAATAAATTTCCGTTAATTTTACTACGTAAAGTTAAACTGTAACTAATCAATCAGCCAGTTAATGAATGATACAGGAAAAANAATTTCCGTTAATTTTACTACGTAAAGTTAAACTGTAACTAATCAATCAGCCAGTTAATGAATGATACAGGAAAATAAATCATTTCTAAACACACTTAAATGTCTGCTAACTAAAAATAGATAGAATTAGTTATTCCTGGCAGTAGGCGTAATAGTTATTTAGCGAGTTTATTGTAGCTGATGTACAGATATATGTACATNAATTTCCGTTAATTTTACTACGTAAAGTTAAACTGTAACTAATCAATCAGCCAGTTAATGAATGATACAGGAAAAAAAATCATTTCTAAACACACTTAAATGTCTGCTAACTAAAAATAGATACAATTAGTTATTCCTGGCAGTAGGCGTAATAGTTATTTAGCGAGTTTATTGTAGCTGATGTACAGATATATGTACATNAATTAGTTATTCCTGGCAGTAGGCGTAATAGTTATTTAGCGAGTTTATTGTAGCTGATGTACAGATATATGTACATAATAAGTAGTTCATATATAACTTTTTACCTTTTCCAAGTATTGTTGTTTACATGTGTATGTTTTAAACGCAGCTGCAGGTTACCACCGCACTCTATACGCACACCTGTCACATCCGCCTGTACCTACACACCAAAGTATGAGAATAAATATGTATTTTCTTAAAGTAAGAGAACGCAGTGATGTGTGTACTAAACGACCAAACTACCAATGCAAAATCGTGCCGAAATAGAATTTTATTTTGATTCACAAAAACCATAATTATAATTATTTATTATTCCTACGAATGACATTAAACAACATGCCAACAAGGAAGGGGAATAGTTTAATACATTTCTGTAAGTATTTTTGTATCAAAGATTTTTATATATAAAATTAAATTCCCCCGCCAGCAGTTGTGGCGCTGTCAGTACTTCCATGCATGGCAGCACTGTAGACTAACACGAGGTCTGCGGCTCCTTACCACAGGCGTTGGCAGTGGTGGGTTCCCCTTTCCGCTAAACTAGCCTATACCTACAGCTTAAAGCGACGCTCACACTTGTGGATTTCCCGGGATCCACACAAGAAACCTTATTCATGATCACCGGAAAGTGAAATACAAGAACATTAACTTCATACTTCTGGGGATGACACCAGGGAATATTCGTCCCCTCACTCAACTTATATCGGCAGCAGAAGCTGTGNACATTAACATTGCACGATACCATTTACAAGACCTTATACTTAATTACACTGGTTCATTACACTTTCTGTATGCCGAACTGCCCGGCCTGTCCGAGTCGGGGTAAATTTTTTTTTACTGAACAGTTTCAGACAGGTTATGCGAGCAAGCTTCTCTTACTCTTTTAGAAACAACAAACAAAACCTCTTATCTTCTAAATCCCCCTGCCGCTCCATCCGAGCGGTCTGACGGTGGGTACAGATAAATAACACTGATCATGCTAGTTACCTCCAGTAATTTTTATATGAGAATTAAACTACCAATGCAAAATCGTGCCGAAAAAGAATTTTATTTTGATTCACAAAAACCATAATTATAATTATTTATTATTCCTACGAATGACATTAAACAACATGCCAACAAGGAAGGGGAATAGTTTAATACATTTCTGTAAGTATTTTTGTATCGAAGATTTTTATTTATAAAATTTAATTCCCCCGCCAGCAGTTGTGGCGCTGTCAGTACTTCCATGCATGGCAGCGCTGTAGACTAACACGAGGTCTGCGGCTCCTTACCACAGGCGTAGGCAGTGGTGGGTTCCCCTTTCCGCTAAATTAGCCTATACCTACAGCTTAAAGCGACGCTCACACTTGTGGATTTCCCGGGATCCACACCAGAAACCTTACTCATGATCACCGGAAAGTGAAATACAAGAACACTAACTTCATACTTCTGGGGATGACACCAGGGAATATTCGTCCCCTCACTCAACTTATATCGGCAGCAGAAGCTGTGAAGAGGTGTGTGTTACTTTCACTATACTAACGTCNGAAGAGGTGTGTGTTACTTTCACTATACTAACGTCATTATCTACAAATGTACACTTCCATCGCAAATCATCTCCAGCATTTTTGGGCAGTTCAGTTTACGCAGTAGTATCGCGTGGCCAATAGGAATCCATTCGTGTATGCTGTATTACACAAATCCAGCGATACCACAAATATGTGTCAGAAATCTCCTATTATAATTCACGCGAGTAAGAGCGAGTAACGATCTGACAGACAACTAGCCAAACACGCACACACTTCTTTATCTTTATGAAAAACTTTATATAGACAAACTGTGGGATGAGGTCAGTGTTTGCGAAACAAAATACTCTGAGGTTAACGTGTTCGAACCACGACCGTTCGACACATTTGTAAAACATATCGGTAAAAATTCTCTGGTTTATATTTCACAGTGTTATTTTATTTTGCGTGACCACATGTTCTAAGTAGAACGAGTATTAAGATTGCTTTATAGTCGCATGATGATAAATGATAAGTCTAAAACGATACATCAACATTTATTTGAGGAACTTTTTAAGTGCCCAAGCCCATAATGCCTCTTCAGTTTCTGATCACCCACTATGATTACTGCTATCAATATCAACATCTCAAAGTGCTATACCGAAGTTCCTTGATGTTTCACCTGCTCATTAGATCAGGAAGCTGTTGTCTCCTATTTATAAATGAATAATATATAGTGTTAATAATATACACAAGTAGATTGTGTAGTGTTATAATAAATTATATATAAANTTTATAAATGAATAATATATAGTGTTAATAATATACACAAGTAGATTGTGTAGTGTTATAATAAATTATATATAAACATATTTTATATAAATTGAGAATATTTTATACAAGAAACACAAAAAATGATTACTTTTTGTTAATAGTCGTTTGAAAATGTATAAGAAAATATCGCAGCAGGATATGAAGAGGGACAGGTGTAAAGGGTATTAAACATGCAAAGAAAAGANAAAATGTATAAGAAAATATCGCAGCAGGATATGAAGAGGGACAGGTGTAAAGGGTATTAAACATGCAAAGAAAAGATCATAAAGTAAGTATGATTAATCACGTAATAAAATCAAATATAAAATATATGAAATCGAGAGTGAATTATAAAAAAGGGATGTTACAATAAATTAAAGGAAATTTTTTCCTGATTCTCTCGTTTATTAACCTCTAAGTATTATATATATATTCTTTGGTTAAAATAGTAACGATTTATTTTTAAAAAGAAATAGCTTTATAAACTTGATGTTNGTATTATATATATATTCTTTGGTTAAAATAGTAACGATTTATTTTTAAAAAGAAATAGCTTTATAAACTTGATGTAAGGCTAATTGTAAACACGGGACAAACAACACAAGGTGGCCTACGTGCTAAACATTCCTCATTTTGAGGGTTTCAGATCTCTTCTTCTTTAAAGCAGCTATTTTTACGTCCCTCTAAAATTTAAGTATAATGTTTGGTTCCTTTGGCTAAAACAAAATGTGCGTTACGATCTATGTATATATATATAAACTATTGGCACCAACATTAGANAAACAAAATGTGCGTTACGATCTATGTATATATATATAAACTATTGGCACCAACATTAGAGCCTGTACTTCTAAAATAAAAAAATAACTTACCTCCTATTATTTTTCTAAAATAATTTTATACATTTGGAAAAAGGGGCTAAGTCAACAGTTTGTATTACTAGGTGATGAGTTCGTGGAACACTGCATACTGTGAAAGGTTGACGCCTACGGCGTCTCTAGATTTACTCGTCCGTACTCAAGCTATAGTGGAGCTCACAGGCGGGTACGTCAGTCAGGATTTAGGGCCGGCAACCATGACGAAAAGGGACAGCGCTAGGACGAAGCGACCATCGGCATGGGGAGGTCACGGTAGCAGGTGACATCAGGAAGAACACGAGTGCAGCGTCCAGGGGGAGATCCCGAAGCATTCACACGACGACGAACAAAACAACAAACCTCGAGGCAGAACAGAGGGACAGACGCCAGATTCCGCGAGCAGGCAGGAATGGCGAGACTACGATTTGTCCCAGGCTGTTGACCACAATATGAAACCCTGAGAGCTTTTGGAATAGCGGGCGGAAATAATAGCAGCCAAGCCGGAGGACTAGGACGCCTTCAATTATTTCCGCACGGACGGAACTGAGTGCAGAAACTTGGCGACTCAAACAAAACAGCAGACGCTGGACCCAAGCGCGGAGAGCTGGAGTACACGCCCGCGGGTGATTACCCAGGGGAACATGGCGGTCCCCGGCTACCTGCAGTGGCAGGGGCAGTCCAATAAAGCGATGAAGCCCTACAAAACCGGAGGAGCCCGAAGAAACGCCGTCAGTCCGTCGGGAGCAGGAGACGAAGTCAGCGGACGGGCGTCGAGGAGCGCGGAGCGGGTCAGCATCGGCCGGCCGCCGACGAGAATCCGGAGGGGCGCAGCGAGTCCAGGAGAACCAGCCGACACCAGACGCAGAGGCCTGCAGTTCCAGGTCACCTGACCTCAACTGCAGAATCACCTACCAGCACAGCCGAACAGATAAGTACAGTCATCCAGCGTATGTGAAGGACCCTGAGTAGTGTTCCGCGAGTGCTACGAATATCTGGAATCACCCAGCAAGTACGAAGAAGATTTCCCCCCCCCCCCACGACGCGAACTATAAGTAATCCACGTACATAAACGGGAGGGAGTTGTCTAGGGAACTTGTATGTCGATGAACCTGTTAAAGGAATAATAAAACTAGATTGTTTTTGAACTCCAATCGCCCTGTGTTTACTTAAGTAGTAAATTGGCCCTTTAGACACCAGTATAAACACTTTCTACCAAGCGACAGTTTTGGTGCTTGTCAATTTGGCACCGCAGCGTGGAGGCAAGCTTAAATCTGTATAGATTAGAAGCAAGGACTAGAAATTACTTGGGAGAAGGGGGACCGTGCCCCGACTGAGCTAGATAGCACACTTACGACTTCGAGGGTGTCGTAAAGTTAATAATAATAAATAGAGATCATCCCTCGTGGCGCCCTAATTATCGACCGGTTAACCGAGGAAGTAGTAGGCAATAAATCAAAACCAAGGCGAAAATGGCAAGCCACAGACGCGCGCGGAGTTTAGAAGAAAGGGGGAGTNAGTAGTAAATTGGCCCTTCAGACACCAGTATAAACACTTTCTACCAAGCGACAGTTTTGGTGCTTGTCAATTTTGGCGCCGCAACGTGGAGGCAAGCTTAAATGACATATCTAATCTTCGTTCCTGATCTAATTACTTGGGAGAAGGGGGAACGTGCCCCGACCGAGCTAGCTAGCACGCTTACGACTTCGAGGGTGTCGTAAAGTTAATAATAATAAGAATTATTATTATTATTATTATCCCTCGTGGCGCCCANGAACTATAAGTAATCCACGTACCTAAACGGGAGGGAGTTGTCTAGGGAACTTGTATGTCGATGAACCTGTGAAAGAAATAATAAAACTAGATTGTTTTTGAACTCCAATCGCCCTGTGTTTACTTTTCATCATTTAACCGGGAAGTCTGTGCAGTATAAACACTTTCTACCAAGCGACAGTTTTGGTGCTTGTCAACGTTCAGTTAGATAAAGGAGATCTGTAAGTTCTGCCTTCTTTCCCTAGCTACCTACTTGTGATTGCAAGTGGAGGNGTAATCCACGTACCTAAACGGGAGGGAGTTGTCTAGGGAACTTGTATGTCGATGAACCTGTTAAAGGAATAATAATACTGTATAAACACTTTCTACCAAGCGACAGTTTTGGTGCTTGTCAATTTGGCGCCGCAACGTGGAGGCAAGCTTAAATCTGTATAGATTAGAAGCAAGGACTAGAAATTACCTGGGAGAAGGGGGAACGTGCCCCGACCGAGCTAGCTAGCACACTTACGACTTCGAGGGTGTCGTAAAGTTAATAATAATAAGAATTATTATTATTATTATTATCCCTCGTGGCGCCCAATTTATCGACCGGTTAACCGAGGAAGGAGTAGGCAATAAATCAAAACCAAGGCGAAAATGGCAAGCCACAGACGCGCGCGGAGTTTAGAAGAAAGGGGGAGGGAGCCAGCCCAGGAAGAAGGAAGCGAGATACGGGCCAGGGCATCCCCGAGTAACATACTATCACACAGCGAAAGCAGGGGACNCCCCCTTTTAGGACGCGAATTGTACGGAGCATACATAGAAAAGCAAGGGAGTTGTCTCAAGGGTTCATATATCAACTCACATGTTCATGCAACAATAAAACCTCGATTTGTGAAATATGACTTACCCAGTATTCCTTTATTAGTGAATTGGACCTTTAAACAACAGTGTCGAAGCATTCCTACGCCCGATCACCAGGGGATTAGTATCAAGTGTTGGCGCCTCATGCCACAGAACAGATTACAACACCTACGTCCAAACCTCAGCTTTGGCGGATGTCAATTATGGCGCCACAACGTGAAGGCGAGCCGAAATCTGTATAGAATTAGGCAAGGACAAGAAATCACCTGGGAGAAGGGGGACCGTGCCCCGACCGAGCTAGCTAGCACACTTACGACTTCGAGGGTGTCGTAAAGTTAATAATAATAAAAAGAGCATCCCTCGTGGCGCCCTATTTACCGACAGTTTAACCGAGGAAGGAGCAGGCAATAAATAAAAATCCAGGCGAAAATGGCAAGCCACAGACGCGCGCGAAGTTTAGATGAAAGAGGGAGTGCGCGGGCCCAGGAAGAAGGAGACGAGATATGGACCAGGGCATNCGGGATTATATATAGTACAGTGCCGCAACTGCCCGCGGCGGCAATGCAATCAATGCATCGGTTGGCCAGATGTGTTCCGGCCGACACAAGGAACAATGTACCAGTGCCCTGATTGTCAGGAGCCGCAGACACAATGCGACCTCCCGAATTGCCCAGGACACAACACACGCCTGACTCGGTGCGCTACCTGTACCCAGGCATTCCACAACCTATGTATAGGGTGGCCCGAAGGAGCCGAGGGCACAAGAGGCTGGGTATACCAGTGTGGAACATGCCAGAAACTGACAAACGGGGTACTCCCGTCAAACACAGACCGAACCCGGGACATCCGGGTAGAGGGAAGACAGGAGATCATGGAGGAAATGGTCCTGCCGGAGTTCGCAGGGAGACCCCACGAAGATCCAGAACTATTCACACAAAATTGTGATAACGAGTTCCGGACAGGGGGTGTTCCCAGGAGGCAGTGGGTGCAGAAGGCACGCGAGCAATTAAAGCAAGCCGCCCTCAGCTGGTGGGACAGATATGGAGAATTTATAACAACATGGGAGCAGTTCGCGACCCAACTGAGCAGCAAGTTCGCGGGAGAAGAGTTGATAATCGGGCTACGAACCAAGTTTTACACCCAATGACAACAAAGCGAGGAAGAGATAAAAATATTCATTCGGAGGAAGGCACAAATGTATGCACGCATTGCACCAGAGGGAACAGAAGCGGAGGGAGTCGGCATCATCACGAGGCTATTAATACCGGCCCTAAGAAGCGTCCTTCGCCACCCAAGGGCAATAAAGATGGAAGAACTCGTAGAAAGAGCGAAAGAAGCAGAAGTCGACTATCGGGAAATGCGCGTGGTGAGGGACGGGACTCACCTCCCCACCCCCCCACCTACCGCCCGCCCGGAGCGGACGATACAGCATGGCGCAGACAAGAGCGAAAGTGGAGGCCCTCCAGCCTGCTGGTACTGCCCAGGGAGGCATCTTCACAGGGATTGTCCAGTCATAAAAACCCGGATAGCTGTAGAAAGGGAAAGAGCAGCCAGGAACGCCCCCCTAGGAACAGGGAAGGCAGCTCCCCAGGGACATGGGGCGGGAAACGCGCGTGCTGGGACCACGAGACACCCGGCGTCCCCAGCTTAAATCAAAGGGTGAGACAGGTATACACAGTAGGCGACCCAGAGGCAACCACGCAAGCCCCGCGCATAGAAACCCGGATCAATGGACATGCCGTCAAGGCGATCTTAGACACAGCCGCGGCCGGCAATTTTATCAGAAGCCTACTGCTGACACCTGAACAAAGACAAACTATGAAGAAGGACGAGCGGCGCGTCCAAATGGCCCAAACAGAATCCCGGCTAACAATAGAAGGAAAAATCACCTTGCCAGTAGACACGGGGGTCGAGACCGTCTCCACAGAGTTCTTCTGCGCCCCACAGTTAGCGGAAGAAGTGATACTCGGGCAACCTTGGCTGTCGGGTCAAGGCTGCATAATAGACTGCGGGCAAAGACGACTATACCTGGGCAGGCGGGACAGAATGGCCGTGAACTGGGAGGCTCCAGTGAACACGGAAGGGCCAAGAGCCATAGCCGACAAAGAGGTAAACCACCAGTTAAGACCCGACCAGCTGCGGGCGTTAGTACGCATAATAAATACCCACGCGGCAATATTCGGAAACAATGGCCGGTTACAACAAACCACAGCCATACAGCATGAAATCTGGGTAAAGGACACACGCCCCATATATTGCCGCCCGGGTAACCCGTCAGCCCACCGCCGACAGATCATCCTCGACCAGGTGGCCGAAATGAAGGAACAAGGGATAGTGGAGCCGACGGACTCCCCATACAATGCCAGGGTAGTACTCGTACCCAAGAAAGGTGGGGAACTCCGATTCTGTGTAGACTACCAAGCCCTGAATGACGTAACACACCCAATGGCCCCGCCCGCAATAAACATCGCCAATATGCTCCGCGACCTCGGGGACGCGCGCATATTCTCCACTCTGGACATGCGCAGCGGATACTGGCAAATCCCCGTGCACCCAGAGTCACGTAGATATACCGCGTTCACCACTCCCGAGGGCGAAACCTTACAGTTTCGAGTAATGCCCTTCGGCCTGAAAAATGCACCGGCTACCTTCCAGCGGCTGATGTCGGCCGTAGTACTCACGGGCTACAGCGGAAAATTTTGCCTGGCGTATCTCGATGACGTGATCGTGTATTCCCGCACCTGGGCAGAACACCAGGTACACCTGCGACAAGTACTGGAACGCTTCGAACTCCACGGACTAACATGCCGACTGGAGAAGTGCCATTTCGGAAAAACTCAGGTAGAGTACCTAGGGCACGTAATCACCCCGGAAGGAAATTATCCTAAAGCCGAGAAGGTGCGGGAAATCGAGGACGCCAGGACGCCGACAAACCGGAGGCAGTTGCGGCGTTTCCTGGGCTTGTGTAACTGGCTCCGCGACTTCGTCGAGGATGTCGCCCCTCTTATGGCACCCCTCAACGAGCTGCTACCAAAAACGGCCCGCTGGAGGTGGAGCGACCAACATGAGAGGGCCTTCCGAGAAATTAAGGTGCGGTACGGTAACATAGACATGTTATGTCGCCCTTTGCCCGGGCTACCCCTGATTCTGCAGACGGACGCCAGCGGAACCGGAATGGGGGCGGTCCTATATCAAGAGCAGCCACAGCGCCCGCGACGAATCATCGCCTACGCCAGCACGATGCTCAAAGAGGCCGAGCGCCGATACCACAGCAATGAGCAGGAGTGCTTGGCGGTGATCTGGGCAGTCCGCAAGTACAGGTACTACTTGGAAGACAGGCCCTTCGTCCTCCGAACAGACAATAAGGCCCTCACTTGGCTAAGAACCAAGAGCAACGAGAGGGCCAAGTTGGGGAGGTGGGCGTTGTTTCTGATGGAATTTTCGTTCACCATAGAACACTGCCCAGGGTCGACCAACGAACTACCGGACGCCTTATCCCGTCAACCACAAGGATCCGACCAAGACAGAGGGGCGGACGACTGGGACCGTATGCTCCCCCCCTCCCCACCGAAGTCTCCCCAGCGAGGGCACATGGGACTCCAACTGATCAAGTTCCGGGAAAATAAGGAACTACTGCAGGATCTACAGCAGGCCGATCCCGCCCTACCGGGACTGATGGAGCGTCACCCCGAACAATATGAGGTAAGGGACGGCGTAGTCTGGGCGAGGACCCACCCGCGAACCGAACAGTGGAAGATCTGGGTTCCCAAAGAATTACGACCCAGCCTCTGCGGACATTATCACGACCACCCCCACGCGGGACACCCCGGGGGACCGGAGACATTAAGGGCCCTGTCTACCCGATACACATGGCACGGGGTCGCGCGGGAAGTCCGGGAGTACGTCGCCAGATGCCAAACGTGCTGCGCAAGTAAGGCATACCCGGTGCCGAAGACGCGGTACACGCCCAGACGACCCACGACGCCGTGGACACACCTCGCCGCGGACGTTATGGGCCCATATCCCAGGACACCCCGGGGAAAACGCTACCTGCTCGTCATAACCGACCAGTTCTCCCGGTGGACGGAGGCCTTCCCTATACCCAACCAGGAAGCAGGCACAATTATAAGACAAATGGAGCGGGAGGTTTTCCCCAGGTGGGGGTACCCGAAATGCATCCTAACGGACAACGGCCCCCAGTTCACCGGCACCAAGTGGGTGAAAGCGTGCGAAACATGGGGGGCGGAGAACTGGACAACTCCCGCATATCACCCTCAGGCCAATCCCACCGAACGGCGAAACCAGGAGCTAAAGAAAAACCTGCGCGTTCGGGTGGGCGAAAACCACGCCCAATGGGACATGCACATCCCCGAAATACTCTACACCCTGCGGCGCCGACACAATGACGCCATAGGCACTTCGCCCAGCCAACTTATCCTCGGGTATACGCTTCGCCGCCCCAGCGAATGGCAATGGGAAACCGAGGCGACTGAACTGCCCGGACCAGAAACTATACGAAAAGCAGCAATCCAGAGAACAGACGCGGCACGAAAGAACCAACAAAGGTACATCCGACGCAAGTACCCGGAGCAAACCCGCGACGAACACCACCTACCCGAAGGCCAGCAGGTATTTTTGCGCACGCATCCGCTGAGCCGGGCCAGTGAGAAATACTGTGCCGGGTTCGCACCGAAATGGCAAGGGCCATATATCATCGCGGGGCGCCAAGGAAATGTGTATTGGGCGAAGGATGAACTGGGAAAAATGCGCAAGGTCGCAAGGGACCAGATACGCCCTATACCCCCGCGCCGCACTCAGGACGTCAGGGAAGCCGGCAATACTCCCCTGGCACACGAGACAAGCAGTAAGGCCAGGGGCGAAGGAGCCATGAATGGGCCGCAGACAGCATGGCGGCGGAAGCCCGAGGGACTCACCGCATACCTGCGCGCCGCCCGGGTTACGAGACGTACGGAAACGGAAGACAGCGCGGAACAGTCGGCGGAGGGGCGCGAACTCCAGGGACGAGGGAAAGATACGGCCGAAACTAGCGAAGAAAGGCGTGGAGAGGAAATAGGGCGCGTGGACGAGAGGGAAGCAGAGGCGCGCACACAGAGGGAAACGAACGGGGAAGAGAGGCCGGACGAGAGAGAAGATGGCGCCCGAGAGCGAACAAGAAGTGAAGAGAGAGAGAGAAAACCGCCATGGCGTAATTGCCAGGACCGGAAAAACGCCAGCGAAGAGGATTTAAGACGTCCCCTGAATGGAAACACCGAGGGAACATCGAACCCAGGAGCAGAGGAGGTACCAGAGGGAAGCGATCCCACACCCCCGCCCGGCCTCACGGCGCCGAGCGGCTGCACGCCATTCCTCGCCCGGGCTGACGGCATCGCGTCAGGAGGAGATGAGACAGAAACCCGGACATCTACAGGCCGCACACCATTCCTCGGCCTGGCTGATGGCACCGCGTCCGGAGATGAGACAGAAACCCGGACATCTACAGGTGGCGCGCCATTCCTCGGCCGGGCTGATGGCACCACGTCCGGAGATGAGACAGCAACCCGGACATCTACAGGTGGCGCACCATTCCTCGGCCGGACTGATGGCATCACGTCGGGAGGAGACGGATCCAGGAGAGTGCAACCATGGCGGAGCTGCCGGGAGAGAGAGAGGCCCCAGCACTACCGGGATTGCCGCACCTATAAGCCCCGAGCCCCCCCCCCCGGGGGCTTAACTGAAGACCCAGTGATGCAGACTCTGTGCGACGCCAGTGCAAATGTGTACCGTGTGTCGCCCGCTGAGAAACCACCGGGGGGCGCGAAGCCCCATCGGACACAGCAATAAGTGCCACATATAATAATATTTGTTGTTATTTTTCCGTCGGACACAGAAATAAGTGCCACGCATAATAATGTTTTGTTATTATATTTTTTTTTTTTTCTCAAAAGACACAGAAATAAGTGCCACGCATAATAATGTTTTGTTATTATATTTTTTTTTTTTTCTCAAGAGACACAGAAATAAGTGCAACATAGAATAACAGTATTGAGTCATTGTTTTTATTATCACTGTGTGTATAGTGTTTTCCCAGGGTAAGTTATGTGCAAAACAGAGTGTAATCATTTTTGGAGGGTAATTGTATAATACGTTTTGATACCATTGTGTGTATATGGCGTAACCGTGGTTCGCCGCCAGGTTCGTTTGATAAGAAGCTTTGTTGTATGTGTGACGCGAGCGATGAAAGGATTCCAAGTACAGCATCGGAAAAGTTATGTATGTTATCTCGAGGACGCGAGATGGGTGTAACGGAAGGTGATGTTATTCAAGAAGGTCCGAGATAACTTAATTGTTTTGAGCGTCCAATTTATCGGTTGACTGATGATGTTAAGACCAGGGAAATAATAGTTATGTTCTGGAAGCCAAAAGAATTTGGCGGTGTTTTAGTCTATTCAGAGGAGTTTGCCTAGTAATCGATAGTCCCCGAGTAACCTTTCTTTCAGTTGTAATCAGTATGTATACCGCCGTTATGAGTTTATTTTATAANATCGGTTGACTGATGATGTTAAGACCAGGGAAATAATAGTTATGTTCTGGAAGCCAAAAGAATTTGACGGTGTTTAGTCTATTCAGAGGAGTTTGCCTATTAATCGATAGTCCCCGAGTAACCTTTCTTTCAGTTGTATTCAGTATGTATACCGCTGTTATGAGTTTAAAAAAAAAACTGAAATAAAGTTTTTTTTATTCTTTCTTTTTTTTGAGGAAAATATTTTTGTCTACGAGTGAAAGTATTTGTACGGACTTTTGAAATCTTTAGCTTATAGTTTTTATATAACAAAATTCTTAAGGTACGTACGTAGTGGCTTCATGCGGGAAAAGGACAGGGCCGCAGGATCAGAAGACGTTTCCAGTCGCGTGAGTTTAACGTGTAAGGATATGCAAATAGTTATCGTGTAATGTTAGGGTATAGGGTGATTGTGAATAAGTTGTGTGATAAAAGTTAGTACGTAAGGATATGTAAATAGTTATCGGGTAATGTTAGGGTATAGGGTGATTGTGAATAAGTAGTGTGATAAAAGTTAGTACGTAAGGATATGTAAATAGTTCTCGTGTAATGTTAGTGTGTAAGATGGGAGTACGGGTGCTCATGCCCCCAGCCAGGACTCTGCCTGACTTTGTTCATCCCGAGAAATGAACAACTTTGTTTACAATTGTTTACCGCTAGTTTTGAGGGCGGATATCATTGTCTGCCGAGGCTTCCATCCGCAGTCTCATTGTGTAGCCATGGTTATTCAGGGTTGACCGATGTTCATGTATTGTATACAAGTGATTTAACGGTGTTTACTGGTCATTTACCGTATGTTTTTTTAATTATCTGTAGGAACCAGTGTAAGAAATGGTAAGGATGTGAGAGGAATGTACGATGTACCCAGGGTGTATTATATTTGTATTTTTNTTTTGAGGGCGGATATCATTGTCTGCCGAGGCTTCAATCCGCAGTCTCATTGTGTAGCCATGGTTATTCAGGGTTTACCGATGTTCATGTATTGTATACAAGTGATTTAACGGTGTTTACTGGTCATTTACCGTATTTTTTTAATTATCTGTAAGGAACCAGTGTAAGAAATGGTAAGGATGTGAGACGAATGTACGATGTACCCAGGGTGTATTATATTTGTATTTTTGGTCAATTTTAAAGTGAGACAACTCCCCCCCCCCNCGAAGAAAGGCGTGGAGAGGAAATAGGGCGCGTGGACGAGAGGGAAGCAGAGGCGCGCACACAGAGGGAAGCGAACGGGGAAGAGAGGCCGGACGAGAGAGAAGATGGCGCCCGAGAGCGAACAAGAAGTGAAGAGAGAGAGAGAAAACCGCCATGGCGTAATTGCCAGGACCGGAAAAACGCCAGCGAAGAGGATTCAAGACGTCCCCTGAATGGAAACACCGAGGGAACATCGAACCCAGGAGCAGAGGAGGTACCAGAGGGAAGCGATCCCACACCCCCGCCCGGCCTAACGGCGCCGAGCGGCTGCACGCCCTTCCTCGCCCGGGCTGACAGCATCGCGTCAGGAGGAGATGAGACAGAAACCCGGACATCTACAGGCCGCACACCATTGGAGCCGGACCGACTACGCACCGCGTCCGGAGATGAGACAGAAACCCGGACATCTACAGGTGGCGCGCCATTCCTGGGCCGGGCTGATGGCACCACGTCCGGAGATGAGACAGCAACCCGGACATCTACAGGTGGCGCACCATTCCTCGGCCGGACTGATGGCATCACGTCGGGAGGAGACGGATCCAGGAGAGTGCAACCATGGCGGAGCTGCCGGGAGAGAGAGAGGCCCCAGCACTACCGGGATTGCCGCACCTATAAGCCCCGAGCCCCCCCCCCCCGGGGGTTAACTGAAGACCCAGTGATGCAGACTCTGTGCGACGCCAGTGCAAATGTGTACCGTGTGTCGCCCGCTGAGAAACCACCGGGGGGCGCGAAGCCCCATCGGACACAGCAATAAGTGCCACATATAATAATATTTGTTGTTATTTTTCCGTCGGACACAGAAATAAGTGCCACGCATAATAATGTTTTGTTATTATATTTTTTTTTCTCTTTCTCAAAAGACACAGAAATAAGTGCCACGCATAATAATGTTTTGTTATTATATTTTTTTNCACCGGGGGGCGCGAAGCCCCATCGGACACAGCAATAAGTGCCACATATAATAATATTTGTTGTTATTTTTCCGTAGGACACAGAAGTAAGTGCCACGCATAATAATGTTTTGTTATTATATTTTTTTTTCTTTCTCAAAAGACACAGAAATAAGTGCAACATAGAATAACAGTATTGAGTCATTGTTTTTATTATCACTGTGTGTATAGTGTTTTCCCAGGGTAAGTTATGTGCAAAACAGAGTGTAATCATTTTTGGAGGGTAATTGTATAATACGTTTTGATTACTATTGTGTGTATAGTGTTTTCCAAGTGTAAGTTATGTGCAAAACAGAGTGTAATCATTTTTGGAGGGTAATTGTATAATACGTTTTGATACCATTGTGTGTATATGGCGTAACCGTGGTTCGCCGCCAGGTTCGTTTGATAAGAAGCTTTGTTGTATGTGTGATGCGAGCGATGAAAGGATTCCAAGTACAGCATCGGAAAAGTTATGTATGTTATCTCGAGGACGAGAGATGGGTGTAACGGAAGGTGATGTTATTCAAGAAGGGGCGAGATAACTTGAATTGTTTTGAGCGTCCAATTTATCGGTTGACTGATGATGTTAAGACCAGGGAAATAATAGTTANGTATGTTATCTCGAGGACGCGAGATGGGTGTAACGGAAGGTGATGTTATTCAAGAAGGTCCGAGATAACTTGAATCATTTTGAGCGTCCAATTTATCGGTTGACTGATGATGTTAAGACCAGGGAAATAATAGTTATGTTCTGGAAGCCAAAAGAATTTGGCGGTGTTTTAGTCTATTCAGAGGAGTTTGCCTATTAATCGATAGTCCCCGAGTAACCTTTCTTTCAGTTGTAATCAGTATGTATACCGCCGTTATGAGTTTATTTTATAAGATTTAATTTAAAAAAAAAAAACTGAAATAAAGTTTTTTTAATTCTTTCTTTTTTTTTTGGAGGAAAATATTTTTTTCTACGAGTGAAAGTATTTGTACGGACTTTTGAAATCTTTAGCTTATAGTTTTTATATAANTTTAATTTAAAAAAAAAAAAAAACTGAAATAAAGTTTTTTTAATTCTTTCTTTTTTTTGAGAAAAATATTTTTTTTCTACGAGTGAAAGTATTTGTACGGACTTTTGAAANTTTTTTAATTCTTTTTTTTTGAGAAAAATATTTTTTTCTACGAGTGAAAGTATTTGTACGGACTTTTGAAATCTTAAGCTTATAGTTTTATACAACAAAATTCTTAAGGTACGTACGTAGTGGCTTCATGCGGGAAAAGGACAGGGCCGCAGGATCAGAAGACGTTTCCAGTCGCGTGAGTTTGACGTGTAAGGATATGTAAATAGTTCTCGTGTAATGTTAGTGTGTAAGATGGGAGTACGGGTGCTCATGCCCCCAGCNTTTATTTTATTTGTAATCAGTATGTATACCGCCGTTATAAGTTTATTTTATAAGATTTAATTTAAAAAAAAAAAATTTACTGAAATAAAGTTTTCTTTTAAAATTCTTTTTTTAATAGTTTTTTTTACGAGTGAAAGAGAATGTGTACGGACTTTCGAAATCTTTAGCTTGGAGTTTTAATAACAAAATTCTTAAGATGCGTAGTTGCTTCATGCGAGAAAATGACAGGGCCGCAGGATCAGAAGACGTTTCCAGTCGCGTGAGTTTAACGTGTAAGGATGTGTAAATAGTTATCGTGTAATGTTAGGGTATAGGGTGATTGTGAATAAGTTGTGTGATAAAAGTTAGTACGTAAGGATATGTAAATAGTTATCGTGTAATGTTAGGGTATAGGGTGATTGTGAATAAGTAGTGTGATAAAAGTTAGTACGTAAGGATATGTAAATAGTTCTCGTGTAATGTTAGTGTGTAAGATGGGAGTACGGGTGCTCATGCCCCCAGCCAGGACTCTGCCTGACTTTGTTCATCCCGAGAAATGAACAACTTTGTTTACAGTTGTTTACCGCTAGTTTTGAGGGCGGATATCATTGTCTGCCGAGGCTTCAATCCGCAGTCTCATTGTGTAGCCATGGTTATTCAGGGTTGACCGATGTTCATGTATAGTATACACGTTATTTAACGGTGTTTACTGGCCGTTTACCGTTGGCAAAATGTATGTGAAAAACAAGGAGTAAATAGGTGTAAGGAACCAGTGTAAGTAATGGTAAGGATGTAAGAGGAGTGTGNGTACGATGTACCCAGGGTGTATTATATTTGTATTTTTGGTCAATTTTAAAGTGAGACAACTCCCCCCCTACCACCATCGCCGGAGAGCTAGGGGCAGGTAAGAGCTCCGACCCTAGGGTTTGGGGATCTGCGCGGTATTGTTCAAATTGTAAGAGGACTCTACCCTCCAGAACTGATTTGTAACGCAGAAACCCTAAAGCCCCCTCCGAAACACGACCAGTGCCACGCGGTAGCGGAGGGGGAATGCCCCTCTCCGCTCCCTAACGAGGAGAGAAGCAGGAAGTCACCCCAGCTGGTTTTCGCCTCCTCCCGGACAACGCGGGAGCGAAGCCAAACGAGCGCACAGTACCACGGCTAGTGCAGAGGACAAACCGAAGAGGAAAGAGCAAGCGTGCACGGACGAAGAGAGTGGTGGGGTGTTGACGCCTACGGCGTCTCTAGATTTACTCGTCCGTACTCAAGCTATAGTGGAGCTCACAGGCGGGTACGTCAGTCAGGACTTAGGGCCGGCAACCATGACGAAAAGGGACAGCGCTAGGACGAAGCGACCATCGGCATGGGGAGGTCACGGTAGC